>BSBM01000132.1:4100000-4457484 GCA_027924585.1 Larix kaempferi | reverse complement strand
TAGAAAAACCAACAATAAGCATATCCCTGAAAAGTACTAGCAAACATATACATCACATTATCTTCACCACTAATGTTGAAGTCATCCAGAAACTGGAGAAAAGACTTGATATGCCAGATGGCTGAGTTTCCATTTCCATGAAAGACTAGAGCCATTTATATGAATCCGCACTTCCATGAACAACATTAGGAAAATCGGGGATGCTCGAAAAGTCAATGGGATAAAACTGACTGGTAATTTGAGCACCAAGCAGTTCCCTTAACTCGTCCATATTAGAATTCAGTCATCATGCATTTGATATAACCATAAAATATGCATTGTGCTGAATCATGTGAGTTGTCAAAAAGAGCTTTATAGATTTTATTGTCATGCATGGGCTCATCTACACAGAAATAGTCTCAACAAAAATATATGAGAAACAAGGGTTTTATCCCTTCAATGGAGTCGCCATGTGAGAATAAAAATATGCAGATGAAATAATCTCACAAAAAATTCTATTTTTGCTTTTCTTTGAACTTTATAAAAGGAAAAAATGTTAGTGGAGTCGCCAGATGAAAATTAAAAATCTAATCTAAAGATTCATCAAACAAAGAAAAAACAAAAAAGGAAAACTTAAAAGTCGTATTCTGGGAATAAAAAGACTTATCCCCGGCAATGACGCCAAAATGTTGTCGCCTGGTTTCACACCTGGGAAAATGCGGCAGAAGTCTTCAAGCCGCTGGTGTGGCCTTGGAGGAAAGCCAGAGTCAAGTGTTGTCACCCTGAAACTCGACTCCTCTGTCTAGGCTTACTCTAGCTAATCCAAGGGGGGTGGACCCTAAAAAAAAAACTAAGCTGTCTAATCTATGAAAGACAAAACAACTAATCTAGGAGTTAGAGGTTTTTTGTAAACACAGGAGCAATGCACTATATAATAAGAAATATCATTCATTCATCATCATCATCATTTGAAAATATAAAACATCCATCATCATTGAAGAATAAATAAGTAGACCAGTGCTGATAAATGGACTTAGAAACAAAGTGCTTGAAATTGAAATGACAATGTTGTGCAATTGTTCTTGGTTAATTTGATTATTTATGTGGTAATGTATCTTTTTATTAAAGTCGGGGGATTCCCTTTATACCAAAAGGTACAGGGAACATGTGCGGAATTCAACTAGTGCGGTTTCTCACTCAGACATGTGGGATGATCGGAGTCTCAGGGAGATGTTCAACACTATACCAAACGAGGGTATAGTCTAAACGGTTTCCAAGAGGTCGCTACCCCAGGGGTTCCTGGTGTCCTTTGAGAAATTTGCCCACCACAGAAGAATAATCGATTGTGCCAGATTTTCACAAATAGGTGGTTTATTTGGGGTGTGTTAGATCCTATTACTAGTCACTTATCCATTTCCGATGTGTGTCAGCATGTTCAGACTACGCTGCAGTGACCACAGAGCATATGGGGAAAAGCCTTGGAAATTATAAGTATTTTAGAACACATATTTTACTTTGTTAGAGCCCCAAGATTCTCTTTTCGGGCCAGTACTCGGGAAAGCCCTTATCCTGAAATATTACTTTGAGAAAGCAAGGAGGTGTTTTGGATTGTAAAAAAAAAGTGAAAAATTGTAAAAAATTAGAAAACTATGGAATGAACCAGCGGGGTTAATTTTAAGTCCTAGTTGATTTTATTTAATTGCCGAAAATAAAAATATAAACTAAAAAATTCACGCCACAAAAATGAGTCGACACAGTCCCCCCCTTTGGGGGGATGGGGTGTGGGCGCTGGTTAGCCCACTTGCTCTCGTTTAGTATGTCTTTTACAATGCAAAATAAGTGCCCCAGTCTTTTAAAATGACTCAGTGGCTTACAATGACATAAGGAAAAAGTAACTGGTTTTGAGAAATAAGGTTTATGGTGCTCCGGATGGCTTGGATCTTCAAAATTTGGCCAACGTCTCCTCCTACATGTTCATCAATTGCTGCAAACCAGCAAGCAAATATTAGTGAAAAATGCCCCAAAACACTTTAAGAGTGTATTATGGACACCTGCTAAAAACCCAAAAAAAATCTAAGTAAAAATGAAAAAAAAGAACTAAGTGAGACAAGTTGTGAGGCTTGTCTCCTTAGGGGTCTTTGCAAACTCAATGAGGTGCAAATTCTAAGCTCTTATGGACAGCCAAATAAACTTTTAAAATCAGATCTAAACACTAGTTTTCAAATTTTTAAAATTTAACAATTTTTTGACAAGTTAAGAAAAATAAAAATGCCTGATAAACAAAGAGATCTAATCTATTGAAGATGAATACTTTGTAAATGAACTAGATTAGACTTCCAATATTAATATTTCAGAATTTAAACTTCAAATGCAAAGCACTATTACTCTTTGTTTGTAACTAGTAACCAAAGGAAAAGTTTAGAATTTTTGTATTTGCTGAGAAAGAGAAAAGAAGCAGATTCGCATGTGAACTTATAAATATTTGAAGGTTTGGAAATGGGACATCGAGGGAAAGATCCACCAAAGCATGTACAAATGAGAAAAATGAGAGCAAACAAGTTATTTTCTTCTTCAACCAGTCAACCTGTAGCTAAAGACACTCACAAAAAACCCATTAAATCTAGAAATGCATATGATTAGAAATTAAAACAATATGAGCATAAACAAATGAAACATATATGTTTTGAATCTCTAATTGAAATGACACATGCAAGAAGTAACTAATACAAACAAGTTTAGTTAGTCTTTCTTGCAAGCTAGAAGATGGCTGAAAATGCTTGCTTAAAATTGTCTAAGCTATAGATTACCTCATGTCATGAAATCCATCAACCACTCACAAAACATCACAGATGTGGACCTCCAAAGTCTTCTTTATTCAATAACAAAGATAAAACAAGTTACAAAGTAGGTCTGCTCCAACTCCAACTAGAGAAAAATGGAGAGGGCAACCAAGTATTTAGAGAGAAAAAGAGTGAGCGAATGCGCCCAAGTTGAGGAAAGGAATGGTGGAATGGGTGGCATAACTTGTGGAGTGAATGAGGCTGCCAACTCCCATGTAATGGGCTGCCAAAATCAGCCCCAAATCAGCTAGAAATCAACCATGTGACAACCCATAAACACAGCTGCAAATTCCATGATTGAAGGGGCCCAATTTTGGTAAATGCGTCTCTCTCAAGTGGGAAAGTAATCCCACTAATATAGCTGCCTGGAAAATTTCCAAAATCATCTCTTACAATTCCTAAAACATAGCTGATCTGAATCTGACTTCCAATCCCATAAAATTTGGAATTTAATTTTTCATGATTTTTGACTTTTTTTTTTTCACCAATTTTTCACTTTTTGGGGAATTTTGAGCATAAGTGAAAAATAAATGACTATAAGACTATGGAAAGTGGGTTTTGGGGTATGGTGAGTGCTTTGAGTTAGAAAACGAGCACCCCCATGGCAAAAAATACCCCTAGACCACACTTTTACACCGATTACAATATTTTTAATTAAACCCTTAAAAATGGCTTAGATTTATGGAAAACTTTTTTTTTTGCCGGAATTAAAAAAAAAACTAGGGGGACCTAGCACATGTCCATACGATTCAAAATTAATGCCTAGCATGTTCATATACATTGACCCATGGACTTTAATAACCCCTTAAGGCCTATAAACCTCACCAGGCATTCCAACTTTAGAGGAGCAGGAGAAAAACTCAAAAATTATGTTATGCAAAAATGCAAGACATAATTAATAAGTGAAAAAACTCATTGGAATAGCCGACTTGGTCGACAAGTCCTAGGGAGCCAAGTCCTTTACAAAAATACCATGCTAGATCATTTTATTACAAACCCTGCAGGGGCATGGACATGTGAAGAAAACAAATTTAAAAAAGGGGCCTTTATAAAGGCCCGATGGACATCAAATCATCGAAAATGAACATGTATCATGTTCAACTTTGCCCGCTCACTTGATAGTCCAACCAAGTACAACTTAGTTGGAAACACTTCCTACTCTTGCCTACTTCTTTTATGGTTTCATATGTGGATGTCCTTTAATTATTTATGGTTATATGTTATCACTTGGTTGATTTTGTATTGGTTTCAAGGATCATATTTGAAATAGCCCTCCTTTAAGTTTTTGCATATTAAAGGGAATCCATTTGGTTTGTTAGAGCATGTTTGTACTAGCACATGTATGTCTTATTCCATACAAGTTCAAACTCTCTCAATAGTTGATCTTGAATCCACCACACATTGGATAGGCACTAGTCTTGGCAATCCACTATCACTTTAAGTCTATGAATATCATAAACATCATTTTCTAGTGTCCCCCCCTTGTGTCGAAGGAGAGTCAACCTAAAGTGAGAGGAAGCATTGTTGTTATGATAGTGGGAAACCTTCATAATTGCATGTAGCGTAGCACTTGTTATGACCCTCCCTAGGAGTGTAATGGGGGGTTGGAGGGTCCATTAGTATAATAGTGGAGGCCATTCAATGTAAATTGGATTAGGTCCACTATATTGTTATTATTAAATAAGGCCCACTATGTTAGTAAATAAATGTAATGATGCATTGTTAAAGAGGGTCCACTAGGTAGTTAGGAGGTTAGAGTGTATCGTGATTTTATAAATAATGATGAGATTATCCTTATGATGTGTGGATAAAAATATTGTAATTGGAGCATAACTCGTAGGAGGTTGCCCCCTTGAAGAGACAAATGAACATGAATTGATCCCCCCCTTTAATAAAAATCCATTTGTATTAATAAAGTGGGATTATTGCTAGTATATATTATGTTATCTCATGTGATTACATTTTCATATCTTGGTATTCTACAAGTGGTAACAGAGCTGCTTTCTAGGGCCAAAGAAAAACAAGGATTTTTTTTTTGCAAGATTGTCACAAAAGATGGCCATAATGCTAAGATCAATTTTTTAGTATTTTTTAGCATAATTTTTTAAATCTGATTACATACATTAATTCCTCTCAGAAAAACACGCCATTTAAAAAAAGTCGTTCAAATCGAAGTCCGAGAGAGGGAGATATAGCCATTTGAAATCTACAATTTTCAAGGTTTTCAGTGATAGCCGCATACCTTGTAGAGGCCATGAGTGATCATATTGCAACAAGATCAATGTCATTGCAAAGATATTTTTAGGGCTTTCAAATGACATATTATATGTTAGTTCCAACTACTCTCCCTTATGCCCTTTCAACAATTCTGCCCTCCATTGAAGCATGGAAAAGTGGGGGATTGCATCATGAAAGAAACAAATAATGGTAGCAAAACTTTTACAGGAGGGGCAAGCCAATTTAAAACTATGTAGGCCCGGTTGAAATCTAATGAGCAGAACATGAGTTAAGTGCACTCTCTGGAGCATACTGTTAGGATATTTAGACACTTAAGAGTTAGTTAAGATCAACTTGTTATAATATATCTGTTAGGAAAAATGTGTTTCTTTAGTATGCATTTGTATGCATTAGGATGCATTTGTAAATATCTAATATGGCAATCATGATATGTTCTAGACATAGAGTGATCCGACGGTTCAAATTCTCTTAGATCGTAACTAACTTTGATCCATGGCTTACCACTCGATTGGTCCATGATATCTATTTAAAGAGCATGAAGCTCATTTGTAACTTTCTTTATTTTGCATAATAAACTGCCTCAAGTAGCTATTTGGCTGGGGCCGTGGAGTGTTTCCCTTTCGAGGGTTTAAACCACACAAAAACATTGGTGTGTTGATATGTGATCTGTTTGTGTGAGTGACTACTCAAGGTATTCGGTCTTTTGGAATTATCCTGTGTATTCGAACATTGTATCAGAGCCTTTCTGAAGAGCCGCTTCCGTTGGTGATCTAGATCTTGAAACAGTGTTGCTGAAGCTGTGAAAGGGTTTATGTTAATGAAATTTCTGTGCATTTTTGGGCCATGAGAGGTGTTTCATTGCATTTGAAGTGTTGGTTCCAGTGGGGAACAATTTTCGTTTCATCAAAAAAGGTTTCCGTTTGCCCAAGATACTTGCATTTCATCATATCTAGAGGTATATTGTTATAGTGACTTTTTTTTATATTTAAAATAATTTTCTCATTTTCTTTCCAGATCTAGTTTTTTTAGTTTCGAGTTGTTACCTTCTCTTTCTATGTATGCTATTTTCCTTGCACCTTGTGCGATCTCGAAAAATCTGAAACATAAGGAAAAAGGGTTTTCTTTACTACGTATTGTCTTTGTCGTTCACTTTGGGCAACCGCGACAAATCAGAAACAATGAGAAAACATATATAGTTTGGTCAAGCTAATGAGGTCTAACCCCAAATTCGAGGCATATTTGTTTTTTCTTGTTTTTTGTCTCGGCTTATGTGAAGCGATTTGCAGGAAAAAAGTTTTTTTTTTGCAAGCACGAAGTTCGAGACAAAAGAGAAAAAAAACCCTTCCTCCTTTCCATCTTTTATGTACCTTTTAATATTAGCTCACTTGGTTAAAAGTTGTTTTATTTAATAAGAGGTCTTGAGTTCAAGTCTTATTGTTAGTTACTTTTCTAAAATTGCATGTAATTTCTATTTTTAAGTTACTTTATTGTAAAAGTGCATTTCCCTTAAATTATAAAAGTGAGTCACTTAAAGTCTTTTAGTTCTTTGCATGCAATATTTAAAGTAACATTATTGTAAAAGTGAAACTCCACTTATTTTACAAAAGTGGTTCACATAAAGCAACATTATTGTAAAAGTGAAACTCCACTTATTTTACAAAAGTGGTTCACATAAAGCAACATTATTGTAAAGTGAGTTTAAAAGGTAAGCTTGGGAAGAGGGGTTTTTTTTTTTTCTTCAGTTGGGTCAATCATTTGCATGCCTCGTATCTGTTGGGGTCATCTGCAACTATTTTTTCAATCAAGCATAACTTTCTCATCCAGAGTCAGTTTTCAGTGCCGTTTTTTTAAATAGCCTGGTTTTTCGAGATCTTTGCATCCAAACCATTGGTTTTTGTTTTTACGACCTTCATTTTACAGTATGGACGTCCCATGTGATATTCTACTTACTAGTTTCAATTATTTCTCATGGAAATCTCGTATGGAGGATATCCTATGAAGTAGGGGACTTTATCGAATTACCTCAGGGAAAGAAATAAAGCCCACTGATGCTGATAAGAAAATAAAATGGGCCAATAAATGTGATGAATCCTGTGGATTGATTGGGATGTCAATCTCTATTGATTTATGATTCCACATATCTGGAATTGATGAACCATATCAAGCTTGGGAAAAAATGGAATCTATGTTTGGTAAACACAATGAGATTCGAGGTCACCAGCTAGAAAATGAGCTGATTTCCTTAAATCCAACTGATTTTTCGTGCATTCAAGATGATCTACCTAAGTATGATACTCTTAGACTCTTATGTGCAAAATGCAAAATTAAAAGAGAAGACAAGCAATGCACTTATCATATTCTTTCCAAACTTGGACCTGCATATTCTGTTTTTATCTACATTTTACTCCATGAAAGAATCCTTGGATCCAGCTAGCTATAAAGAGCCTACTCTTGAATCTTTTTGTGATTATTTGATTAGAGAGCAGGATAATCTCATACATCTTGAAATGATTAGAAATGAAGATACATTTGTTAAAGCCTTGTTGTCACAACAGAATGAGAAGTCCAAGCATCTCAAGAAGCAAAATCTTCGTAATAATAAGCCAAACAAGGGTCCCAAACCCTCTCAGCCAGCTTATTCTTCAAAAAATGACAAAGGAAACAAACTAAAAGGTAACAAGATTGAGCGCCATTGCAACTTTTGCAGGAAAGATAATCATGATAAATCTAAATGTTTCAAGAAGATGGAAGCTTTGGAAGCAGCAATGAAGAAGCACCACATCAACCTTGATTCATCTTCAAAATCTTTAGCTCACGGACATGCACTTTTTGCTTCTGGTTTTTCCTATAATCCATCTTCTTCTTCTACTTCGAATGAGTGGCTCATTGATTCTGGAGTAATCAAGGACGGTTTTGCTAAATTGGAGGAGATTTATGTTATTAATCCTCTCATCATTGAAAAGTATAAACAATATAGATACAGACAGTGTGATTTAGAGGATGATTGTGAGGATTGGTATATGGGTAGTTGTATTTTTGGATGACGACTACTTCCATATTCTTTTTTATGAATCTTCTCTATGCTATGAATCCCAACTTGTGGAGGAACAACACCAATAGGTGGTGCCTACCAACTTCCATGATGCTTCTATAGTAGTGGGGCTTCTCATTGATCCATCCTTCTCCTTCTATATGGTGGATCTATTTGCTTATAGTTATACTTCTTTGGAACCACATGTCCATCATGAGCATGTGACGCATAACATTCAAAAGTTTTTGGAGCTTGGGTACCATCACTAGGTTATCAATTGGAACACATAAACATGGAGCCCAAGCTTAAGTTGGAGCTTGTTAGACCATCTCAACATCACGGCTAACACTTCTACATCAGCACCAACATCCTTGGTCTACTTTAGCATGGAGGTCGACTTTTGTCCATGGGAACCTAGATTATTGTTGTACAACTTCACATCAAGTGTTGAGGGCAACACTTTCCTAAGGGAGTGGTGGGCCAAAGAATTGGAGCGATAAAACTGAATCTCTTAGCTCATTACTTAAATTATCAATCTGGGAGTTCGTACAAACTTAGAGGTACCGTGCACTGCATATGCAATTGCAAAGGAAATAACTTGAAATACTAATTAAGGAAGATAGTAAATTTAAAGCAACAACTTAATCTAGGAAAATTTGAAATGCTAATTAAGAAAGACGAGAAATGTAAATCTACGAAAGCATGGAAATCTAATTTCTGAAAGCATAAATCTAATCTATGAAAGCATGAATCTAATTTAAACAAAAACATGAATCTAATCTATGAAAGCATGAATATAATCTCCAAAAGCATGAATCTATCCTATGAAAGCGTGAATCTATCCTATGAAAGCAGGAATCTATTCTATGAAAACATGAATCTAATCTATGAAAATGTGAATCTATTTTATGAAAGCATGAATCTAACTAAATAAAAGCTTTAATCTAATCTATGAAAGCATGTAAAATTAATCTAATTAAAGAAAGCATGTAAATTCATTTACCTATAATTTTGTAAGAACCAAATACACAACAATATGAAATGACTAATCTATTTGTAAGAAAAATGATTATGCAGGAAACTACAGTAATGTAACAAGAAACTACAAAAGACATTACAAGAAACTATAGAAACATTACATGAAACTACATAAAAGAAAAATGTATGGAATCAAATGAAACAAACTAAAATAAATTAAATGAAAGATATGCAGGGGTTCTTGGTCTTTCCCTTGAGTTGTACCAACCCCAGGAAGCTCCTGGAACCCCTGCTTAAGCAAGTATATTTAATATGGAACAAAAAAAGCTTTTATTCATTAAAATTCTGCCATTAGAAGGTTATCTAATTTTGCAAACCCAGTGGTAGGATAACAACAACTAATATAATTCCCTAAGGAATCCAAATGTATGCAACATTTGAAATTCTACAAGTGCCTATAAATCTTAGTGGGTATTTTTTGGAAGATTGTTATGAAAAAATAGCATATATAGATATATAGGAACATAGACATTAGGTTATATTGTAAAAAATATGTGATTATTAAAGGTACAACTCGTAAAGACATGATTGCACAGGAAGGATCACCATGGGCATATAAATGCATACAACATGATTCATCTAATCATCAATCTCTTAGTGTTAGGGCCCTACCGGAACCCCTATTATAAGGTATTTAGGAGTTAGTTAATTGATGTATGAGGCCATGCTCTTTGAATAAGCCTCATTAGGTAGTTAGTAGGTATTTATTGGTAAAAGGGTCAAGTTTATTAAATACGACCCACTAAGTTGTTGGTACTCATAAATGACGGGACCACAAGTAGTTAGATTTTTGCTAATGAGAAAATATTTATATAGGTAGAAGGCTATATAATGTTTCACCAAGGCTTGTCATTGTATTTGAGCTTTGTTCAATTTGAGGTTGCCCCATTAAAGAGGCATATGAACATTGCTCTTTGTTTTTGGATTTTCAATACAAGTGTTTATATTTTACAGGTTTCAATGTAACCAACACAAATCCATCTTAACTCAAGATCTATTAAGCACTAGGAGGGATCTGGTCTATTAAGATGTAAATATTTTATCAAGTTTTTCACTCCAAAAAAGGTTTGTACATCATTGGATTTGATCTCTCTCTCAACACTTGATAGATTTGAATTTAAGATGGATGTATGTTGTTTTATCTATTTTATTAATGTCCCCCCCCCCAATGGAATGTTGTAATGTACCTATTCTGGTCAAAGGCACATTAACTCAAGATTACAAAATTTTAAACACAAACAGTGGATGATTAGAAATCAAGACTAGTTAATTTGACTAGGATCTAGGAAGAAATTTTCAAGCAGCATCCGACTCTTCCTAAATTCTCCCAGGATATAGTTTAGGACCTGCTAAGGTTGTAAATCAGATGAAAAATAAGCCAATACTTTGACAGTGACACATTTATGGGTGCTTCACGCTTGGGAATATTTCCTTGGCAGAGCAAATGCTATCAATGCACATCACCCGAGGAATTATGTGGAAACCCCAAGGCTTCTGGTACTCATTAAAAGTAATAATACCTGGGGTAGAATATATGGAATGTACCCACCCTGCTACAATAGTAATACGAAGGTTTAGAAGCAATTTGACAAGGTTTTGAGGCCAAACAAGCAAGTGTGCTACCTAGGACTGCTCGACTAACTAACTTCCATACTTTTCCAAATGCCCTCAAAGGGTCACGAATTTTAGAAACAGTGGTTGAGAGAGCTATATCAGTAGCTTATAAACTTGCAACAACTCATGGACTGACAAATGGACTTATAGAACCCAACTTATCACAAATTCTGCAAAACTATTCAATTTCCTATGCATAAAGAGCACGCCTTGAAATTGCAAGTTACAAGCAACTACAAAAGTTCACGAATTCCTTCTGAAGATTGATACATGAGTTCAGATACATTTAATTTAACATAAGCAAGCTCCATTAGAATTCTATAGCATCATTTGTAAACATTTATGACCCAAACTCATAGACAGTTCACCATCGTCTAGATTTTACAAGATAGAAGCATAAATATTCATTGGAAGAATGAGAAGAAGAGATATAATCATTGGATCAGAGCCATAGGTATAATATTGATCATATGGATGCTCATTGATGGCTCAAGAACGTCTAATGCATCTCACAGGGGCGCAATCACTCCAACTGCGCACTTCTATAGATGGATCTCATATAAATTTCACCTCAAACTTGTACTAATCTTTGCATCAACTCTGGAGGCTCGTGTTCTTCATGGTGAGGGATGAATCATACCTGCAACTTGAGATATAATAGTTGCACTGGGTCTGTGAAGAAGACAGGAACAAATTTTGTCGTGGGGCATGTTAACACCAAAATTTGACCATCTAGTTCATCCCCTTAGTCACATAACCTATTTATCCATTTTTCGTACATATTTGGCCTCCAAAAACCCAAAATCCCTAAGTTGGTAAGCAAATGGGGAAAAATCATTATTTCCCTAAAAAATTAATCAAATTCCTCCAAAAAAGGTCAAAATCCCAAAAAAGAAAAATGAGGGAAACCATCAAATACCACGGACCAATATTAGTGGTTGCCCAATACCATGGGACAATACACCACCATCCAAAATTTCTATAAAAAGGTGGTCGAGGTCCCCCATTTCACATTATTGACTCTTCCCTACCGATACTCTGCCGAAATTCCTACTGGAACCCTAGCCTCCCTTTGAGCTTGTGTTTCCCCATTCTAGTTGAGTTTTGGCTACCCTTGAGCATTCAGAGGAGAGAAAGAGACATTGGAGACCCAGAGCACCACCATTTATACAGCTACAAGGGTCCCCCAACATCCTCACCATTTTGAGGTAACCCACATTGTAAATCTACTCTTATTATAACGAAAAACATTCTTTGATTCACATGGCATGTGTTGATGTATATGTAACTTCGGAATGTATTTCACATGTATATGTATATTGTATTCCTATAGAGATGGTATTATTCCTCTATAAGGAAGTGTCGTCATTTATATTATAAGTGTCGTAACTTATACTTGATGGGTTATTAGACCACCTTGTTTGGGGTCGGCCCTGTATAAGTCATGTGGGTCAAAGGGTTATTAGACCACCCTATTGGGGGTCGGCCATGTGGGTCTAAGGGTTATTAGACCACCCTATTGGGGGTCGGCCCATTCAGCATTATATTATGTGGTTAAGTTCGAGCCTACATGAGTTAGGTAAAAAGGCAAGTCAAGTCAAGTATAAATAGAGTGCGGGAGGCACTCTATTTGCACACTCACTTCTTACACATGCACTCAAGTAGGAGAGGCGCACTTATGAAGGAGGAGGATTGCTGCTAGGTTATGGCTATCTCTATTGGTTGGTTGTATCATTGCTCTATCTATCTCTGAGGAAGTTATTGGGGTTTTTCACCTTTATGGTTTTCCCCAAGTAAATCTTTGTGTCTCTTGTGTGCTTGCATTATTGTCTCCATGATTGATATGCTGTAGATATGCTGTACATGTTGTTCTCTCAGTTAAGATCCTAGATCATATTGAAGTAAATTCAGAAAATTTAACATGGTATCAGAGCTAGCCTGAAAGAAGGCATGATATGGCATGTATGACACTTGTTGCACTTACGATGCTAGGGCTTGATATAGCAAAAACCAGTCATCGTAGCACTTTCGCTATAAATCTGTTTTGGCGAAGTTTTCGGATCTGAAATTGTTACAGGCCGAAGCTAAGATCTCCAGGTACCTTGTGTCCAAAGGACAACCTCTAATTCGTTGTACTTTGTGATTTAGGATCTGTACAATATAGGGTTTCTGCCTCTTCCAGATCTGAGTCAAAATCCGGTGACCTTGGGAAAAAGGTCATATCTTGGGCTAGGAAGCTCCAAATGAAATTTCGTAAAAAGTGACAGGTAGTACACAGTCTGTACTATCCCAGGAAACTTTTTCAGAGGCCGAAGTTAAAACAGTGACACGTGGCACGCTGTACAAGTTCGCTCTCCTGTTTTATCCCAAAACAGGTCACGTTGCGACATTTGGCATAACTCTCTCTCAGCGAATCCAATTGAGGTCAGACCTATCAGGATGGAAAGATAACAGGTCAGGCTATCTCAAGAAACTTTTTCAGACCCTGTGGATAAAAAATTTCAGAGTTACACCAGAAACAATCAGGTACATATTTCTGTCAAAACAGAATTATTTTTGGTACCTTCATTCATGGCTTCCGGAATTTAGGGCTTTGGAGAAAGTTGGAATTTTTGTAATCGGAGACCACGGCTGGATGCTACTCATCAAAATAGAAATTTAGATACCAAGATCAGAATTTTTGGTTGGGCAGAAGGCCGGGCTTGATTAGACCCTAGTTCGGGAATTTGATCAGAAAAGTGGAAAATTAGGGCTTCTGTAAAAATGGGAATTTTTGCAATCTGTGACCACGGCTGGAAGCTCCTCAGAAAAATAGAAGCTTAGAGCTTTGGATCAAACCTTTTGATGAGGCAAAAGAGTGGGCTTCATAAAACCCTAGTTCAGGGTCACGTCTAGTGAATCCGGAAGTTTCAAAGGCAAAATTGAGGAGTGAAACTTTGCAGTTTTCAAATTCTGAATATACCAGTTTGATCATCTCATCAAGGCGCATATTTCTATCCTTTCAGAAGTTTGAAATTCAAAGTTTGAATTTTTAGGGTTTCTCTGACAAACCCAGCTCCAAGTCCAGTTCTTGCAAGTGGATTGGGTTAATCCTAGAAGAAGATGGATTGATCATCTACATGAGTGAAGAAGTTCCTGTTTCAGAGGGAGATGAGGCTAAGGCCTTACATAAGAAGATTACAAGCAATCTCGACAGGTATGACTCATCGAGGTATGTTTTAATATTTGTCCATGATTAAGTTTATGGTATGTTTGTCTTCATGTTATTACGGTTAGTACAATTTTGATTTTAGATTTGTCGTATCACCTTAACAAATTTATGAATGCCTGATAGAAGATATTCATTGGTTAGGGTGTTGACACTTATGATTGTACTAATGCATTATGGTGTTGTATGAGGTTTATGTTGTCTACTAACATGAAAGGTACACCAAGAAAGACAAATCATGTTCTGGTCCAAGAACATATGATCATGATAACATGAGGACAAAGATTCATCCATTGTCATGGATCTCATAGAAGATCCATTTACGAGGTATGTATAACTTGGTTTTGTAATAGTTAACCTATGAGATATACAGGTTACTAGCACAAGTCATTGAAGAAGAACAAGAAGACATCATGTGAGTATGTTAGACATAAATAGCTAGCATGCTAATCCAGGTATGTTTTTCCTATATCAAGATAGAATCCTACCTTATGTTAGGATCTTATACTGTTGTTGATAATGATTATTCATGAAGTCATAGGTTTGAATAATCATGATTGTATGCATATTATGTTTCTTACCATAATTGATGATATGACTAACCAGAAGAATCATGATGGTATAGGTTTGAATAATCACGGGTTTTATGCATTTTATATCTCTTATCTTGATTGATGATTCATCTAACCTGAAGAGTCATAGGTTTGAGTAATTATAGGTTTAGACATGTTATGCTGCTTATGGTTTGACTAACCATAAGAATCCTACATAAACCTTGAATGCTAATGCTTATTATTTATGTTTGAAATGATCATGACTATACATGCTTGAGATTATTGTGTTTTAATAGTATACTAATGAATGTATGATTTTATATGAGATCACAAGGATAACACATTCATGATACTAATAAGCATGCATAGGGACCAAGGATTAATATGAGATTCAAGAACAGGTAATCCAGGAAGCAAAGATCAAGAGGGAGTACACTCCAGTGGTTTATGCAAGGATGCAGATATTCAGAGGGAGTTGACCATCTCTCTACATTCCACAACAGAAAGGTGTAGAAAAAGCTACTTCAGATTAGGACTCCAGCAGCTCCTGCAAGGAAGTGAAGACTCAGAGGGAGTCCACCTAACGAACAAACAAAGATAAGTATTCGACTTGTCATTTCTTGCATATGTGTTTGTTTAAATAAAATTTTTCAATGATGTATATGCTCATGGTCTTAGACTTAGAATATGTATTGTGCATATTAGAATAATTACATTAATGAACAGTATACTACTAATATGCATGGGTAAGTAGCCTATGGCACTGTACAACATTCCATTGCTACTTATCTAGAATGAAACCTCTTTGCTGACATGTTGGGAGTTGTGCACACTCTTAAGAATGTTCTGGTAGAGATTGGAAGGCATCTAGAAAGTTACGGGATATGGATAAATGTTGTATTGAAGCATTGGCTAAGATAATTGCATGACTGTATGGCATATTTCTTTATGTTTAAGAATTTGTTCTGAAAACTATGAGATGTTTTCTAATCATGCAATTTAACTTGTTGTGTAGGAAAGATCGTATGCCATCTCCTACAAAAGAAGAACTACAACATTTTGTTCCAGCAACAAAGATATCTATTGAAGATATTGAAGTTCCCAGGATCTGGGATGAAGAAATGAAATGCCATGATCCGTCGATCATGAAGAATGATGTTTGGGATGTAATCCCAAGACATGAAGAGAAGTTTGCTATGACTTCCAAATGGAACTATCAGATCAAGCATGTTGCAGATGGCAGCGTAGAGAAATATAAAAGTGATGAAATAGAAGATACACCAGATGGATTCAAGACAGCTTCCTTGAATGGTGTAGTTGAAGAAGAAGTGTATGTGGAGCAGTCACTTGGTTCTGAGACACATGATAGGAAATCATATATGTGCAGAACTTGGTATGGTGAAGATAGATTGATTGCCGACACGCAGCGGAAGCTTACTACCGAGTTCCAGATGAAGAACTTGGGGATGATGCACTATTTGTTTTTGGCATGGAGGTGTGGCAGAGTGCAGATAGAATATTCCTTGGACAAGGGAAGTATGCAGTAGAGATCCCAAAGAGGTTCGGGATGATGGATTGGAAGGCCATGGCCACACCTATGGCATCAAATCTGAAGCTTCTATGTGATGCTTCATCTGAGCCGATTGATGTCTCTATGTATCGCCAGATGATTGGGTCCTTGATGTACCTGACGAACACGAGACCAGACATTTGCTTTGCTATGAACACATTGAGCCAGTTCCTGACGGATCCGAGGAGTGTTCACTTGGTTGCTGTAAAGCATATTCTGAGGGGTACAGTGGATTATGGGCTCAGATATGAGGCGAATCAAAAGTTTAACCTGCAGGGTTATGTTGATTCAGATTGGGCTGGCAGTGCTGCAGATAGGAAGAGCACATCTGGGTGTTGCTTCAGTATGGGATCAGGTGTGATCTCTTGGTTTAGCAGGAAACAGTCCTGCGTAGCACTGAGTACAGCTGAGGCAGAGTATGTTGCAGCCTGCTTAGCTAGTTGTGAGGCAGTATGGCTACGGAAGCTACTGTCTGAGTTATTTGATCTCCCGTTGGAGGCTACTGGTATCTTCTGTGATAACCAGAGTTGTGTGAAGTTGTCCGAGAACCCAGTGTTTCATGACAGGTCGAAACACATAGAGATCAAATATCACTATATCAGGGATATGGTGCAGAGAGGAGCTGTGAAGCTCCTGTATGTTGCGATGGACAAGCAGATTGCAGATGTGCTGACGAAGCCACTAGCCAGAGTGAAGTTCGAGTACTTCAGAGAGAGGCTTGGCGTTCTTCAGATCGAGGACACTTCGAGGAAGAAGTGATGGACACATTTGCTGAAGCCATTCCAAGCATGTTGGAAAGAGGATCCTTCACATGGCTGTGGATGTAAGCGTTGGATGATGAACATCAGGATGATGTTCTGGTTTCTGCTTGGATATGATCAGTTGGATCATTTTTATGTATGTATGTACGCATCATGTTGGATGCTTGGATATGATCAGTTGGATCATTTTTATGTATGTATGTACGCATCATGTTGGATGCTTGGATATGATCAGTTGGATCATTTTTATGTATGTATGTACGCATCATGTTGGATGCTGGATATGATCAGTTGGATCATTTTTGTATGTACGCATCATGTTGATGCTGGATATGATCAGTTGGATCATGTATACGTATTTTGTATATGCATCATGTTGGATGCTTGGACCATGTATCTGTATATGTATCAGGTGGATACATTGTATGATCAGGTGGATCATGTATGGTGATATGTATCATGTATTTGTATTTGTATCAGGTGGATACATTGATGATCAGGAGGATCATGTATGATGATATGTATCAGGTAGATACTTGGTATGCATCAGGTAGATGCATTGATGATCAGGAGGATCATGTATGATGATATGTATCATGTATTTGTATCAGGTGGATACATTGTATGATCAGGAGGATCATGTATGATGATATGTATCAGGTAGATACTTGGTATGCATCAGGTAGATGCATTGATGATCAGGATGATCATAGATGACGAGCTTCAGGATGTTGCTCCAGATGATATGCAGCAGGATGTTGCAGTGATGATCAGGATGATCATATATGACGAGCTTCAGGATGTTGCTCCGGATGACATGCAGCAGGATGTTGCAGTGATGATCAGGATGATCATAGATGACGAGCTTCAGGATGTTGCTCCAGATGACATGCAGCAGGACGTTGCAGTGATAATGATCAGGATGATCATGGATACATCAGGATGATTGATACTCTGTGGCCGTGGATCAGGTTGTGCAGATGAGCATGTAATCCGGTGCCCTGGGAGATTTGCAGATGGTCTTTCGAGGTTTTGCCTATGGCATGTAATTCGGTGCCCTGGGACATCTGGCAAATGCTCTTTCGAGGTTTTGCTCTGGGAGGACATGTAATTCGGTGACCTGGGAGATCTGCAGATAGTCTTTCGAGGTTTTTCCTATGGCATGTAATTCGGTTCCCTGGGATATCTGGCAGATGCTCTTTCGAGGTTTTGTCCTATGGCATGTAATTCGGTGCCCTGGGAGATCTGCAGATAGTCTTTCGAGGTTTTTCCTATGGCATGTAATTCGGTTCCCTGGGATATCTGGCAGATGCTCTTGCGAGGTTTTGCCATGACCACATGTAATTCGTTGCCCTGGGAGATCCTATAGGTAGAGCTGCGTGCTCGTAACAGCCTGGGATGCTCTTGCGAGGTTTTGTGGTGAGGTCACATGTAATTCGGTGCCCTGGGAGATCCTATAGGTAGAGCTGTGTGCTCGTAACAGCCTGGGATGCTCTTTCGAGGTTTTGTGACGCACGTAAAAGTCCTGAGGATTCCACAGTATGGCCAGTGATGATGAAGACCTGCAGGTGGTGGGCCTACATCCAGTATGAAAAAGGACTGGCTCTGTAGAACTTCCTATGACGAGTAGATTCAGAGATTGATTGAGATAGCAGCAGCAGTGACGATGATGATGACTCGATGACGATTATCTAGTGACGATGATCCAGAGAAGATGACTTGTGCTAGAAGAACTGTGCTGAGAAATACCTTCCTAGTTAAGAGGGAGTGTTGATGTATATGTAACTTCGGAATGTATTTCACATGTATATGTATATTGTATTCCTATAGAGATGGTATTATTCCTCTATAAGGAAGTGTCGTCATTTATATTATAAGTGTCGTAACTTATACTTGATGGGTTATTAGACCACCTTGTTTGGGGTCGGCCCTGTATAAGTCATGTGGGTCAAAGGGTTATTAGACCACCCTATTGGGGGTCGGCCATGTGGGTCTAAGGGTTATTAGACCACCCTATTGGGGGTCGGCCCATTCAGCATTATATTATGTGGTTAAGTTCGAGCCTACATGAGTTAGGTAAAAAGGCAAGTCAAGTCAAGTATAAATAGAGTGCGGGAGGCACTCTATTTGCACACTCACTTCTTACACATGCACTCAAGTAGGAGAGGCGCACTTATGAAGGAGGAGGATTGCTGCTAGGTTATGGCTATCTCTATTGGTTGGTTGTATCATTGCTCTATCTATCTCTGAGGAAGTTATTGGGGTTTTTCACCTTTATGGTTTTCCCCAAGTAAATCTTTGTGTCTCTTGTGTGCTTGCATTATTGTCTCCATGATTGATATGCTGTAGATATGCTGTACATGTTGTTCTCTCAGTTAAGATCCTAGATCATATTGAAGTAAATTCAGAAAATTTAACAGCATGTATTTGATTCTTGAGTGCTTATGTTCTAGTTTAATCTTTATTTTACTGCAGTAATTTCAAATATTTTTACTTTTCAGTTTGCATGCACCCATGTTTATTTAGTGCATTGTTATTTACTGCATTTACATTTCAGAAAGTTCCTTAGCTGCACCATTTGCATGCATTTTCTAGCAGTTAGTCTCTTCATTTGAAAAGCAAAAGCAAAATTTTATTTCAGTTTTAGTTCTTTATTTAAGCATTAACTTTCGACATATATCTGGGTTGTTTACATCACTTGTGCACCCACTCACTCCCTAAGTTCCAAGTGAGACTAAAAATGGTTTAATTGAACACATAGTTAACCCCACTTGGGGGCCCAAAAACAACTTAATAGCTAGGTAGGACATTGGAGATAGGAATACAAATAACACCCCCTTTTTCACTTACATTTGAGACATAGTTGTTATCTTTCAGGTAGCCAAAATCCTCTTTGATTAGCACGGTTTACATCGATTTACCGGGGGTGCTCTCCCTTAGGAGGGAAAGTAGCAAGACTGGTTCGGGAAGTTTGGGTGGAATGCCACTCTCCACTCTGTACTGAAGGACACCAACTCATTGTTCTCGTTGCACATGCTAGCCACCATACAGGGTGGGCGATGACCAAAGAATTGAAGTTGTGGGATACCTTTCCGAACGTGCTTTAGCTGAGGTAGCTTAGCTTCCATTCTTCTAGGACTCTTTTACCCAGGATCCCTCTCGGTATAGGGATATCCCTTAGCCATTTGGTTCTCCATTTCGTATTGTCTGATTATGGTTTTCATCACCCTATAGGGGATACGATTTGCGTGAGCTTCTACATATTTTAGTTAGGTGTTTGCATGCTGTTATAACCCATAGGTTAGTGAGTCTCTTTATTTTTTAGGAGTGCTACCTGTTGGTATTCTGACCATTTTATTTCCGTTCCACATGTTGTAGCATGCTATTGCAGTAGGTGTTTTTGAGCTTGTTGTTGGCCTTAGTGTCATTTTTATTGAGAGCTCTCATTTGGCATGCACGGTTGCAATAGGATTTTTGAGTGTGTTTTTAGACCACATCCCCATAGCAATTACACATTTGTCACCATTGATTCCCTGAGACACTCCCGTCCTCTACAAGAGCAGTCCCCATAGTACGGTCCATTAGACCCCCCTCATCGTGCTCCCCTGAGACACACAACTTCATCGCCAGATATTCATCCTGACGCCCCCTATTTCACTTTTGACTCTTAATCTGAGTCACCCATACATACAACCCCATCTAGACCCATGGCCAACACAAATCCTAACATGTTTTATGGAGGAATTGTCGGTGGTGGACCTACCATTGGCCCCGCTTCCGCTTTAACATCTATTCCCACCATGTCATCCATGGGACCCACCATCCCCGTTGGTACAGGACCTACCCCCGACATTACAGTGAACCTAGTTACTACCTCCATACCCATTGGTAGTGGATTGATTTTGACTACTGTCCCTTTGGTTACCCGCGGTACCCTTGGGGGCACCGTCCCTTCCTTCCAGATCCCTCCACCCCTTATGGTTGGTTCATCGATCCCTGCTATGACAACCGGAAATGCCCCACTTTTTGGCGATGGCGGCCCCATGATTTCCGCCATGGCTAGAACGCAGGCCGGTTCGACCATGTCACATCCTCCTTCTAGTTTTCCATTCATGGCCAGTCTCAACCTCCTTGATCTGGCCCGATTGACTAATGACCCGATTCGACATCCCTTAGTTTGAGGGGAATGGTGGTGAGGACCCCCATAACCATATCATGTTCTTCCTCTTATGGTGTTCCTCCAACTCCATAGTAGATGATTTGATATGCTTACTCCTCTTACAATGGACACTCACTGGCGTTGCAACCAAGTGGTATATTGACTAGCCCCATGGGATGCATTCCACATTTGCATCCCTCGCTTCGAATTTCCTGCAGTTCTTCCAGCTACCAGTCCGTTACGACATTGGTGTTGAGATTATCCTATCTTGTAGACAAAGTATGGCCACCCACATCATTGACCATATCCATAAGTGGCGTCATTGCCAGAGTTTGTGCAAGACCAAATTAGACGACCCTATATTTTTAGATTGGTTTTTGAAGTCTCTCATACCAGCAATCGCTAAGGATGTGGCATACAAATGGCCCCAAACCGAAGAAGAGGCCATACTGAAGGCCCAACATTTTGACCTCATTTACGCCCAATCAGGCTACCTCTACACCATTTTACCCGATGCTCCTCGTGGTGATTCTTCTTGGAAGGATGCGCCAGGGTAATCTCATGCTGCCGATGGCATCATTGGCCACGTTGCTTCCACTAGTTGGTCATATGTACATGTGCCTCTATCACCAACCCCTCTCTATAACCCTACACCTAGTTCTGCATCACTCGCCATGAGCTGTGGCCTCGATCTTTCACACACCACAACTCATTCTGGAGAAACACCTTCGTATGTTCCACTGGTCGAAACTCCCCATACACATGGACCCACTTGTGTGACACATTGTTACAACCATAACCCGCAAACGTATGCCCCCCCTGCCGCACCACTCGCTTACTACCATATGTCTACCGCACCCGCTACCGCCCAACCTCAAGCTCCTCCTTCTTATTACCCACCATTGACATCCCTTGTGCCCGACAAACATCAAGCTCCTCCTGTTCCACAAGGGAAAGTTTATGCCCAACAAAACCAGCTGTAGAACCAAATTTCCCAACGGAACCAGCAAGGCCAACATAATAGGAGACAGGGTAACAACCGGGGCAACAATCAACCCCCCGGCGGAGGTGGACAACCTCCAAACCCCCTCGCTACTAATGGCATTGTGTAGGCCAACCAGAATCCCAATAGACAACCCCAACAAGGTAAGAACCCTAACTTATGTACGAACCACCCATGTTCTATTTGTGGGGTTTACGACCATTACATGCACAATTGTCCCCATTTGGTGAGAGCCCGACAACTCTGGAGTGAGGACACCCAACTGTTGGGTAAAATATATGTTATCTAATTCAACATTTAAATTGTCAACCCGGGAAGGTAGCTTGTGAGATGCAGACACTATATGTGCAGGATTGAAGGCTTGAACTAACCTAAGCTAACAAAAGATGCAAATGCGCTAACATGCAACTATATGATTTTAAACTACATGCATGACTTTCATAATTCAAATGCAAGAATTTAATCTATCTATGAAAACATGAGACTAACTAAGAACTTGAAAAGCAACTATAAATTCAAATATAATCTAATGTTATACTAATCTATTCTATAAAGACATGGAAACTAATTAATAACTGGAATTCAAACTAGTCTAACGCTATGCTAATCTATTCTATGGAAAGGAATTGTAGATACTAATCTAGAGAGCAGTCGGTTGGTCCGAAAGTGATTTAATTAATGAAAGAAAAACTAACTACTTGCAGCAAATTATCTGATCTATGTTATAAATTGAAGACTATTCAATGTATGCAGAAGTAAATGCCTATCTAAGAATGCACGTGCAATTGATTTATGGAAAGCAATGAACTATTTAATTGCAAATTTGTAGAAAGCAAAGCAAATATTATTCTAAAGACCAAGCGTAAATAAATGCGTTGCAAAACAATAACTAATCAATGCGAACTAAACTTGGGGTTCAAGCAGACCTAAGTAAACCTAAGCATATTCAAATGGTTAGAAATGAACTTGGTCTGTAAACAAAAAAAAACAAGATATTTACTCATCTACTTCTAAAGTAAATCAAACTAAGTCATTCTAAGCAATCATAAGAAAGTGATGTAACTAATCTATATTTCGAAAATCAAGTCTATACGAGGTTAATAATGGAATCGACAAGTTCCAGGACAGCAGCAAGCTATAAAAATAGAGATAAAGTATTGACTGCAACTTCAAAGGAAAGATGGAAATGAAAACTAAAGGTAGGCTAAAGAGATGAAAGAACTAAAAAAAATGAACATGAAGCTTAAGCAAAACTTTATGCAATTCAAAACAAGGTTCTAACTACATATGCAGGTACTGGCTAGCTACAAGAAATAATGCAATTCGAAAACCTGAGAAATTAAACTCTAATCAAGCATAAAAATACAATAGAAAATATTAAAGTCTAGGTGGCAGTCTGAATGATAGTCCGAATGACAGTCCGGATGACAAAAATGGTGCAAACTATAAAAATAAACAAGCTAAATGATCTTTTAACACCAGCCGGGTTTATGCATACTACTCTATGGTTTAACAGGAAACATTTAAACTATTTAAACCAAAGAAAACCAAGGAATGATTACATTAATTTGCAAAAATGAGAAAACGATTTCTTATTGCTTGGTAAAACAGAGTTAAAATGTAAATAGATTTAATCATAGCTAAAGTAAAAATAACAGATCTAAATCATGCTACAAATTAATCTCGAAATACTGAAAACAAGTTTGAATGCTAACTAGTTACAAATGCAAAGTTGAAAGATAATATGAAAATAAATGCTAATGACCGGTTGTTTAAATTCTGAAAATGTAAATTACATATAAATAAAAGAAAACTATGTTTTATGAACATCAAAGCAACACCTATAGGAAAACATTTTTAATTACATAAACATTACAAATTGAAATCACTTATCTATACAAAAGAAAACAACAACGAAATGATATGAACAGGTGAATCCGTTGTTGCTGAGGGGCCCTCCCAGGAACAGTGGTCACAAGCTGCACGAATTATTCAATCACAGAACCAGAATTGGAACAGGAACAAAGAAACATTTTATATTATCAAAAAAGGAATAGTACAATACAGTCCATCTCCAGACCTCTGGGGTCTAATTTATACATGAACAACCCAGTGGGGAAGGATAGAGTTGAATCCCCCAAATTCCCGAGCTGTTACAACTAATTTCTAATTTTAGAAAACAGCCAACCACGTTTTGACGTTTTCTGGGAAAATCTGTTTTAAGGAACCACAAATTGCTCTCAAATGGCTTTGAATTTTGGCAAAATTCCTCTCCGCAACCTAAATGGGCCTATTCCGCACAAAACCCATGTGCCAGAATTTTTAATTTCGCCTCCGTTTGCCCTCATATCTAGCCCGAAATTTTGCTGTATGTTAAAACACGTTTTTAACATAAATCCGAATGAAGGTCCGAATGAGCGTCCAGATGACCTGTAACGGAAATTGGTTAATAAATCTGGTTTCTGAGCGGAATTTTTGCTGGTTTGTTGTATGAGTTGATTTTTGGTTGGGTTTGCTGGCTTCAAACTGTGACTGCATTTTATTGGCTGAGTTATTGGTTGCATTGATCCATTCTTTGTTGAACATTTCCTCCTTCAATATTTATGCGATCTACTTTGAATAATTTCACCATACGGTCCGTTTAAAATAAGGCACCTGCATATAATTAAAACATTCATATTAAAACTTAAGATGTGAGGGCTTTCCACCATATGATTCGTAAATGTTAAAAGATGTCTACTTATAAAATGATAACTTAATCAAGAATTAAGAATTCATTTTTATTCAATATGTTTATATAAAAATATTATTTTATAATTTAATTTTTATTTATAAATAATAATTCTTTTGATGTTTTAGTTATAATTATTCAAATGCAAAAGCTTATTATTGACCTTATGATTTTAATTTGTGTATGCATATACGACAGGTTTTAGCGAGGAAAAAAGAGCAAAGATAGATCAATTTGCTAACAAAGTAAATCAAGCCATTTAAACCAATAAGAAACATGTTATCAAACCCAATGCTGAACTCGGGATTGGAAGAAGGGCTGAATGAAAGGTCAGATGGAGTACTGAACATGTATTATTATATTTAATACATTTAAAAATAACATATTAGGCTCACTTTTCATTTACGAGATTCAATTAATAAAATAAAGTAAAAGAGAGCCTTATTGAACATAGATGTATTAAATCGTGGTAGATAAGATGAGAAATTAATGTAAATAACATCATTATAAAGACAATTCCAGAGCCCAACACTTCCCCAGATCAAAGGTATGGCACGTCCACGTGCCATGAATGAATTGGAAGTGGTCTTTTATTTATTCAAAAACTTTGTTTGATCATCAAATTGTTTATAGGCAATCTTTCAGCAAAACTAAGCTAACTTTATTATGGCATAAAAAAAACAGAACTTAGATTTTTTTTTATTAATGTTATGTTATGAGAAGACCAAAACAACTTCATATTATTTAAGATTTCGCCAACTAGTAATAATTCATAATTATGAAGACCATATAAATTGAGACTCTCTCCCCCAGACCAAAGGTATGGCACGCCCTTGTGCCATGAATGAATTGAGACTAGGTTGTGTTCTCATGTCAACACTTTGGATCAACAACACTCAACATGTAATATCATACTAAGTCAAATTCTTCCATACATGCAAATTCATCAGTTTATGCTCACAAAGACCACATATAGCTTATGATAGGGGATTTTCCTCATGTCTCCCAAAATAGAAAACATGAGGGTATAGATAGTCTGTAAAGCCTATAGGAGACTAGTCATCCCTGCTACTTCTCAAAGTTTTATTGTTATTCAAGTAATTATGGACAACGTTTGCATTTGAGTTCATTAGGCTCCTAAGTTTATGGGTCCCACTTCTAGGATAGTGACATCCTAGGTATAGTATGAATTAGGCAACAGGGTCTTAAGCGCAACTTACAAACATTCTCAAATGGCAGATAGATGAAGTTCATTTACCATAACTTAACCAAAAATACTTCTTTCTAGCTAAACTCACAAATAGTTCCATACATTGAGGCATAGAAGAACCATATACTTTGCATAAATTATCCTCTCTAGGTAGAGTCCCCTCTTTCAGCCAGGCCTGTTTAGTACCCCGTCGGGTTTACCTAGTCATACCACAGGCTGGTACCCACTGCCAGCAAGCCTGTTCAGTACTCTAGCGGGTCAACCTCTTAAACCCGTTTTGCATCAGAGAATCTTGTCCCAGTGTTTCCACTCCTTATAGATTTTCGGCAATTAAATTTGCCTATGAAGGAGTGAATGGGGGAGCGGATCTGAAAACCGTGCTACAGGATGGGATGGTATATGGGTTGGAGGACAATTTATTTAAAACATTTTTTTTTGAACCAAATAAATATATTTCTCCCAATATATTGGATACTGCAAGTGAGCTAACCAAATCAAATACATAGATGGCTGAGTTTATTAATGTGAAGTGGATGGAGCCATAAGATAATGAATGAAAGGTGTCTCTAGTCCCAAAGATCGCCTCTTTCATATAGAGTTATAATAGTGTTCCCCACAAACTAGGAACTTCATTCACCCTTATGCTACTGTGTAGTAGAGATGCTTAAATAACTAACCCTGATAATGAAGCTAGGATGTACGAGTGACCTCTAGGTTTTAGATAGACCTTAATTTATGACAAATCCCCATGATGTTTAAATTTGGTCTTGAGTAACTGGTATAATAAGAAATATGCATGTATGAAAATGAATAATGATGTAAGATTGTGTTGGTTTAGTCATTAACATGATCTTATTCTTAGTTCTTTTATTTTAAAGGAAAATAGAAAGTGAAGTTGTATGAATATCTAAAGCTAACTAACCACATACAACTTTTTATTTATATACATACTATCCTGTGCTATCTAAAAGAAAAAAACTCTTTATTCAAGTGTAAGAACTTTTCCAATGTAACCATGTGCGAAGCAAAATGAAAACATACCTATATCCACATATGAAAAAGTTAAAGCAGTGATTACCTGGATGTGGAGAATCAATCGACTTACTTGCTTTTGCAACAGAAGGTGTTGAAGGAAGGAATGGTATTGTGGCCTCATTACCTCTTGGGACCATCTTTCGATGTAATCCTGATACTCACCTTCCTTCCTAATGCCATGTAGATCCTCTTCTTCTGAATGTTCAATTGCTTGAGTGCATGAAAGATCTGTCGATAGATATGTGGAGAACTCTTCAATTTCAGGTCTCTCTCCATCAAATGTAGTCTCCAAGTTTCCGATTTCCTTGGTAGATTGGCAAGGAGAGTCAGTTTGTAGCTCATGGAACTGTGGTTCTTCTATTATTCCTGGTGAGGTAGATAAATTCTTGACTTCTGTCAAGATATGTTCTTCTCGAGAAGAAGAAATTGAGATCCCAGCTACTGCTAGGATTTGAGAGAGTTTTCTCATACTAATAAGCACCTTTGAATCCATGCCATCGGTTGGTAGGTTTTGCCTCACACACGGGTTAGTGTCTAGGGTTCTTACAACACAAAAAAAAAACAATTTTTTTATGTGTTTTTAAAATATTTTCTACTACTAAAACAAATTTGCGAACTAAACACACCACACTTTTACTAAATAAAGCACCTACATGAAATTAACTTGCGGAAAATAAACACACTCAAAAGTACAGAAAGGAAATCACACTTGTGCGGAAAGGAACAACACGGCTTTGGGGAACCCCACTATAGTGGATGCACAAGTTCTTACCTCTCGTCTTACTGTTTTCCCCTCCCCCTTGTTGTGTAATGTAAAAGCATCCTATCTACCTAGACTCCAATCCCTTTAGCACCTCCCCGGCAACGATGCCAAAATGTTGGGTAAAATATATGCTATCTAATTCAACATTTAAATTGTCAACCCGGGAAGGTAGCTTGTGAGATGCAAACACTATATGTGCAGGATTGAAGGCTTGAACTAACCTAAACTAACTAAAGATGCAAATGCGCTAACATGCAACTATATGATTTTAAACTACATGCATGAATTTCATAATTCAAATGCAAGAATTTAATCTATCTATGAAAATAGGAGACTAACTAAGAACTTGAAAAGCAACTATAAATTCAAATCTAATTTAATGTTATACTAATCTATTCTATAAAGGTAGGGAAACTAATTAATAACTGGAATTCAAACTAGTCTAACGCTATGCTAATTTATTCTATGGAAGGGAATTGCAGATACTAATATAGAAAGCAATCGCTTGGTCCGAAAGCGATTTAACTAATGAAATAAAAACTAACTACTTGCAACAAATTATCTGATCTATGTTATAAATTGGAGACTATTCCATGTATGCAGAAGTAAATGCCTATCTAAGAATGCAAGTGCAACTGATTTATGGAAAGTAATGAACTATTTAATTGCAAATTCGTAGAAATCAAAGCAAATATTATTCTAAAGACCAAGCGTAAATAAATGCGTTGAAAAACAATAACCAATCAAAGCGAACTAAACTTGGGGTTCAAGCAGACCTAAGTAAACCTAAGCATATTCAAATGGTTAGAAATGAACTTGGTTTGTAAACAAAACAAAAACAAGATATTTGCTCATCTACTTCTAAAGTAAATCAAACTAAGTCATTCTAAGCAATCATAAGAAAGTGATGTAACTAATCTATATTTCGAAAATCAAGTATATACTAGGTTAAGAATGGAATCAATAAGTTCTAGGACAACAGCAAGCTATAAAAACAGAGATAAATTATTGACTGCAACTTCAAATGAAAGCTATAAATGAAAACTAAAGGTAGGCTAAAGAGATGAAAAGAACTAAAAAAAATGAACATGAAGCTTAAGCAAAACTTTATGCAATTCAAAACAAGGTTCTAACTACATATGCAGGTACTGGCTAGCTATAGGAAATAATGCAATTCGAAAACGTGAGAAATTGAACTCTAATTAAGTATAAAAATACAACAAAAAATATTAAAGTCCGGATGGTAGTCCGAATGACATAAATGGTGCAAACTATAAAAATAAACAGCCTAAATGATCTTTGAACACCAGCTGGGTTTATGCATACTACTCTATGGTTTAACAGGAAACATTTAAATTATTTAAACCAAAGAAAACCAAGGAATGATTACATTAATTTGCAAAAATGAGAAAACAATTTTTTATTGCTTGGTAAAACAGAGTTAAAATGTAAATAGATTTAATCATAGCTACAGTAAAAATAACAGACCTAAATCATGCTGCAAATTAATCTTGAAATACTGAAAACAAGTTTGAATGCTAACTAGTTACAAATGCAAAGTTGAAAGATAATCTAAAAAGAAATGCTAATGACCGATCGTTTAAATTCTGAAAATGTAAATTACATATAAATAAAAGAAAATGGTGTTTTATGAACAACAAAACAACACCTACATGAAAGTGTTTTTAATTACATAAACATTACAAGCTAAAATCACTTATCTATACAAAAGAAAACAACAACGAAATGATATGAACGGGTCACAAGCTGCATGAATTATTCAATCACAGAACCAGAATTGGAACAGGAACAAAGCAACATTTTATATTATTAAAAACGGATTTGTACAATACAGTCCATCTCCAGACCTCTGGGGTCTAATTTATACATGAACAACCATGTGGGGAAGGGTAGAATCGAATCCCCCAAATTCCTGAGCTGTTACAACTAATTTCTAATTTTAGAAAACGACCAACCACGTTTTGACGTTTTCTGGGAAAATCCATTTTAAGGAACCACGAACTTCTCCCAAATGGCTTCGAATTTTGACAAAATTCCTCGAGGTGACCTAAATGGGCCTATTCCGCACAAAAACCATGTGCCATAATTTTTAATTTCACCTTCGTTTTCCTGCAGATCTAACCCGAAATTTTGTTGTCTGTTAAAACACGTTTTTAATAGAAATCCGAATGAGCGTCCAGATGACCTGTAACGGAAATTATTTAATAAATCTGGTTTCTGAGCGGAATTTCTGTTGGTTTGTTGCATGAGTTGATTTTCAGTTGGGTTTGTTGGCTTCAAACTGTGGCTGCATTTTATTGGCTGGGTTGTTGGTTGCATTGATCCATTCTTTGTTGAACATTTCCTCCTTCAATATTTATGCGATCTACCTTGAATAATTTCACCATACGGTCAGTTTAAAATAAGGCACCTGCATACAATTAAAACATTCATATTAAAACTTAAGATGTGAGGGCTTTCCACCATATGATTCGTGAATGTTAAAAGACATCTACTTATAAAATGATAACTTAATTAATAATTAAGAATTCATTTTTATTCAATATGTTTATATAAAAATATTATTTTATAATTTATTTTTTATTTATAAATAATAATTCTTTTGATGTTTTAGTTATAATTATTCAAATGCAAAAGCTTATTATTAACCTTATGATTTTAATTTGTGTATGCATATATGACAGGTTTTAGAGAGGACAAAGGAGCAAAGATAGATTAATTTGCTAACAAAGTTAATCAAGGCATTTAAACCAATAAGAAACATGTTATCAAACCCAGTGCAGAACTAGGGATCGGAAGAAGGGCTGAATGAAAGGTTAGATGGAGTACTGAACGTCTATTATTGCATTTAATACATTTAAAAATAACATATTAGGCTCACTTTTCATTTATGAGATTTAATTAATAAAATAAAGTAAAATATAGCCTTATTGAACATAGATGTATTAAATCATGGTAGATAAGATGAGAAATTAATGTAAATAACATCATTATAAAAGACAATTCCAGAGCCCAACACCAACGTCAAGGGCATGCCATGCCTTTGGAACCACCCAATCCTCTGTAACCCACTGCACAACCTATACTGTTGTATAACCCCTTAACCACGCAAGGGGTTGTCGCCACCCAACCCGTGGCACCCCTCAAGGGGCTGCCGCACCACAACAACTAGTTACTTACGTTTGCCCCGCTAGTCAACCCCCTAATTGAAGCGTTCAACATCTCTTAATGATGTCCTCTTCCGATATAAACCTTCAGACGCACCGTAATCAATATGGTTTGACCAATGAGACCATCATTGGGGATAAGGCGACCGCAAATACGCCTGTAGATCAGTCGTTACGACTTTCCCCACCACCACCAGAGGGGTCCTCCAAATCCCCCAAATTCTCCCTGTGCTGCATCACTAACAACCCCAATGCTCGTGTTTCCCCCAATTATAACATCGTCGATGACTTAGCCCAGTCCCCTGCTGCTATGTTATCCTTAGAAGTTTTGAAGAATTGTCCAGCACAACGCAAATCATTTTTTTCTACCTTAGGTGAGATCAACCCTTCTGACTCACAATTGATGGCATTTGAATTAGACCACTCTAAATCTCGCATTACCTCCTCCCTCGCGTTTCAGATCTCAGTCTCGATCTGAAACCTGGTTATAGATCAATGCATAATCAATGAGAGTGCCTCTACATGCGTCATGTCCACATTCGTGTGGCAGAAGTTCGGATCCCCTCCTCTGCAATCATCCACGACTGCCCTTCGAGCCTATAATGGCCGTGTAGCTCAGCTGTAAGGACTTCTTGCCAATGTCCCCATCCAGGTAGCTGGAAAAACTATCCTGATCGACATTGAAGTTGTCAAAGCCCAAGTCGACTACAACCTCCTTTTTGGACGAAGCTACATGTATGCAATGAAGGTCGTTTCTTCGACTGTATTCCAGCTTATGATGTTCCCCATGAGGGATGAGTCGTCAAACTCGACCAACTTACTTACTATGACCCCAACATGCCCGCTATGCCAGAGACCATGGTCGAAAAACTTGTACTTGGCACGTCTGCCCCTTTGATTTCCACTGTGGGGCTAGGTCTTTATTCAGAGGCCCCAATGACCTCCATGTTTATTGCCCTACGTCTCCCTCGCTTACCGTTGAAATATCGAACTTGTGCACTATTTCATCAAGTAAATCAGTCCCCGAAGCACAACCCGCCGTCCAATCGCTACCCCAACCGCAACCTCGATGACCACCCTAACCCCAACCGCCGTTGGTACCCAGGCACGTGGGAGCCACCCTGATCCACACAATCCCATTTTTGTTTCCCCCGTTAGGAGTTGTAATCACGTAGGTCATGGAAACGATAAACCTCCTAGGACTAACATTAGGGCTTCCCGTTTGGTACTTGCCTGCACTTAATCCCAGTCAAACCCCACAGGTCGTTCTTCAACTGGTCCAACACATCAACACCACTAATCATCCACCCCCTGGTGTGTCCGCAACAACGTCCTCCAACTCTGCTCCCACTTCTTCGAAAAAGGCTGGGGCCAAAGCCACAAAAACCAACACCTCGACAACTGCGAACAAAGCCATGAACCCCACTCCTCCAGCATGAGCACCCCCCAAATGTTCTTTGTGCGATACCTTGGGGAACGCTACCCATAATTGTTTACACTTTCCCTCCCTTCGCATTCATATGCAGTCATTGGATGATAACGAGAACATTCTGGTTGTTCAATTGACAACCCCTTATACATGTAACAAATAGTTGTGCACCAACGAGTCATGTGCGATCTGTGGAATCTACGACCATTATTCCCACCATTTCCCCGACTTACTAGAGTATCGGTTGGTGCTCCATGAGTTGCGACAGCCATCCTTAGAGTCCTAGATTACCATTATTGAGGATTCTAGCCCCCTAAATCCTCATTGGCTGAGGTAAACACCATTTTTGTTATTTCAATTAGCGATACCACAGTCATGTCTTCAACTTCAATCGATCCCTCTGACCTATTTGTTTGTTCTTTTCGAATTGACGAGGAAATTACATGTCCACAGCATGGGGGTAGGCCCAAAAACTTGCCTACTCATCATCTTCGTCATTCTCGTCGTTGATACTAGGGGAATCCACTCTGTAAGGGGATCCCCCATCATCATATCATCAATTTAGTGTGCCACCATGGCCAATAGCCTCATAATACACCCCCTTTCCAATAGTTGGTCGATGGCATGTTGATCCCTCTCTGAGAGACCATCCGCACCGCATTCACACCTCTAGGCTAGGGGGCATTAATGATTACGTCAACCCTGGGATAGGGCTTGGAATGCTCAATCATTTTGACCTTACCCCATCACATCTATCCCGATTCCCGACATGTTAATGAGCCCATTTCACAATCCAACACATATGTGCCCCATAACCACAAACCCCATTCCCATAGCATGGGGGAAGGATCTTAACCCTGCTCACTTATTCATATGCGTGATCTCGACCATTTTTTAGGTCACATGTCACTTGTATATTTGATTTGATTTCTAGACACCTAGTCTGTCACCCTCGCGGGTCATTATCTCTCCCCATCACTGTATCCTCGGCTCAATGGGCTCCCCCTAATTTGTAGCCCCTTTTGACCCCATTTCGACCCCTTTTTATCCCTATGACCATACCAGAGTCCTCCGACCTCTATTTTTCGTGTCGTTTGCAACAACGGAATCAGAATTTTATGCCCGTGATGATGCTTGAGATTGATTATCGCTCTCACTCACATTTTTACAAGCCTTCCTTTTAACGCCCCTTGCCTCGATTTATGTGCCATCAGATAGACCGACGATTTCATGCATCTTTTTCTGATTTTATCTCTTGCGGCCCATTCACGAGCCCCCCGCTCCCTCCATACTGCAGTCATTACATTATTTTTCCTCCGTTCATTTACCTGCAAGGAGGCCCCATCAGTGTTCCACCTATCATTTTAATGGTCCACTCATACCTATCCCCTTCTCTTAGCACTTCCTGCTTGCTTGACTTGCACGTCTTTTCGGTATATGTTTATCCCCTTTTCGGGCTGAGCAAATCATACAGAAAAAGGCACTTAGGGACTTTTTGTTAAGTTCTTTTCTGATTCCTAAAATAATGAAAAGATCACCGAGCAATCTTCCTTCCTTTCATGCTCGTTAAAGTATTTGAAAGGGCATCTATCAGGTATAAGTTTAACCCTTTTCCGAGCTAGATGGACTAATTACGAAAAATGAATACTCTACTCCCTTCGGCTAAAAGAGTTCTCCATTGCATACTTTTATGCCTTCTTAGGTTTTGGGGACTAAACTACGAAAAAGAACACCCTCAGAGTCTTCTTCCGGCCTTTAGACTCTCTAAAAATGAAAGCACACATGAGCACCCACTGTCCCGGGCTCATCAAAATCCACACGACGTTACCTTAGTGAGCACACTTTTATCCCTTTTTTGAGCTTTTTAAACCATGAAGAAGGCCCAAACGGTGCCTTTCAACACCCTTGAAAATCACATGTAGTCCCATATTATGGAATCATTCCCCAGTATGATCTCCTTTGTTTAGAGTATTCTACGATGTGTCATCCCTAGAGTTCCCTCAATATCCCCCATCGGTTCCCCCTCTGAGTATCCCCCATTGCAGTCACAGTCCCTGATCCTTTAATCTATGATCCATTTCCCCCACGATCAGTTTCATACGCTGCCAAGTCAGCCCTACCATCATACTCTAAACAAAGGAAGTTTGAGTCTCATGACTCCCCGTCCCTCGTATCCCCCAACAATGTCTTAATCTCATGACCAGTTCCATCACATCTTGGTTGTATCCCTCGCACTCCTATCAAGGAAACATCATTTCCTTGGTAGTTTCAGGTTTCCCTCTGTCGATGCCAACGCATCTATTCCAGAGGATAGACCCAAAGGTCCTTGTACCTTGGCCTCATCAACATTAACGGTGAGTTCCTATGGACCATCTGAGAGGAGTCCTTAGTGCCTCTTATAATGGTTGTTTTTCACATGCTCAACTCAAAATCCATCATCATACTGTTTATATTCGTACAAGGTATTGATCCCTTTGTTTATTGGTCGAAGACCCCAGATGTCCCCTGACTCTAGCATACTGGTGAGTATGTTTGGAACCCACCAGTTGTATGTCCCCGTGGATATCCGGGCTGCATTGGCGATAGTGTTTGGAATCCCTTTAGTTGTATGCTTCCTAGACTATCCAATTCAGATGTATTCTAGTGTACCATTGAGATTCTGACTCTCAGTCATTGATTCCATACAGTTGTTGGACCCCTTTCGATCTAGTAGAGAATCAGTTGTTGTGATACCGCATTCATCATGAATTCCATTGTTTTCATGTATCAGTTCTTCAGATTAGTCATGGTTGGACCATGAGTACATTGTGGTCTATAACCAGTCTCAACTCTCCACCATCACAATGCTCACACCTTTGGAAAAATTCAGAACCTATGATGTCTATCGGCCATACGATGAGCTCCCTCCCTCACACATCAGGTGGTAATCTATTAACACCCAAAAATTGTTCACCTAACTCATCTCCCTAGTCACATAATCCATTTATCCCATTTTTCTATATATTTGGCCTCCAAAAACCCCAAATCACTAAGTTGGTAATCAAATGGGAACAAATCATTATTTCCCTCAAAACATTAATTAAATCCCTCCAAAAAAGGTCAATCCCCAAAAAAGAAAAGAAAAGAAAAAGAATAAGGAGAAATATTTAAAATAAAAGAAAAAGGAGAGAAACCATCAAATACTACGGGCCAATATTACTGGCTTCCCAATACCATGGGACAATGTACCACCATCCAAAATTGCTATAAAAAGGTGGTGGAGGCTCCCCATTTCGCATGCATTCACTCTTCCCTACCGACACTCTACCAAAATTCCTATCGAACCCTAGTCTAGCTCTTTGAGCTTTTGTTCCCATTTAGTTGAGTTTTGGCCACCATTTGAGCATTCAGAGGAGAGTAAGGGGCATTGGAGATCCGGAGCACCACCATTTATACGGCTGCAAGGGCCCCCAATCTACTCACCATTTGAGGTAACTACATATTGTAAATCTATTTTTTACATCATAATGGAAAGCATTCTTTGATTCACATGGCATTTATTGGATTATGGGTGCTTATGCTTTTGTTTAACTTTTATTTTACTGCATCAAATCTTAACATTCCTAGTTTTTCATTTCTATTTGCATGCACACACTCCCATTCACGAGTTGTGACTAGGAGTTTCCCAACTCTTAGTAAATACATTTCTGTACTAGCTAGTGTGAATAACCTAGCTATAGGGGACATCACTCAAAGCTGGCTAGGGGCACATCTCCCAAGCCTCTAAGAAACAATCTATCAAGACAAATGTCAAAATGACCAAAAAATATGTGAGAGGGGGCACACCACCTTCTTTTATAGGATGAATTGAGTTCCAAATACATTGAATGTGGACATCCTCTTTAACCATGCACCCTCCTTGACTGCTTTTAGCATCTTCAACTTTTACTTTTCTTTTTCCTAGCTTTGTTGCCTTTTTTCTTTAGACTGATTTTATGTTTTTGGAAACATCTTGCTTTTCCTGCTTTTTTGCTTCTTTCTACTTTTATGTACTTTCCTTCCTTTCTGCATGCTTTCTGCTTTTCAGAGTTTTCTGCTTTTATGTTGCCTTCCGTCTTTTTAGTGGCTTTGTGGATTTTATTGATGCTTTGTATGGAAGATGATTTTATCTTGCATGATAGTTCCAAATCTTCCATGTAATTGCACACCCAATCAATGGATGTATGTGTACTGACAGTATCCAAGGGATTCCATACATACCCTCATTGTTGCTCACATGGTAAGTCAATGTCAGTAAAACAAAAAATTTTATCACAAAGGAAAAAATCATCTTTACCTCGATGAATCTCCATTCCTTCTATGTATCTATCCACTCAACCCATGGATGAATAAACACTTTGGCTAGCTGATCCAGGTGGGATGTGGTCAACCACCTTATTCAAAACTAAGTCTTCTTTCCGTATAGGAAGCTCATGAGGTTTCTTTTTCAAGGAATGCATGTCAAACAATTCCTTACAAATGCAAGCAAGACTTATGCACCCTTGGGTCTCCATCTCAATGATGTACTTGTCTACCCAATCCTTAGATAAACAATTACCATAGCTTGCAGACTCAATTGGTATGTCCCCAACTATTTCTCCCATAGATGAGTCCTTCTCTATGCCCTTTTGCATACCAAAAAGTGCTTGGCCAAAATATTCTACATCTCTGTTCTCCTTAAGCACTTGCAAATTTGAATTTACCTCACGTTCAAATATCACATGAGGTTCCTCCATCAAATCCACTATGCCACCTCCAGTGTGAAAATGACTAGATTTTATGCAGGATGGTGTTAGGATATCTCATCATTCAGTTATGTACTTTGCATGCACTTTGCATGCATCCGCATGCAGCCCAGTCACTAGTTTGATGCCTCTAGCACCTAGTCCCTAGTCTGCCAGCACCCGGGAGCTTCCTTCCACTCAGGTTTAGCCCTCCTAGTGCTTAGTGCACCCAGCATGCACCTACCACTTGAGAGGGGCGCCTTTTCTCACCTACCACTCCAGTTCACTTCAGTTAGCCAGTTGTATTTCCTTGATTTGAGGCTATACTGACTCCTGCCTACTGTTATCACTCCGATGGACCTCCAGTGAGACTTGACTACCTATTATGACTCCAGTTAGCTCCTCATGCGCCCTACACTGAGCCTCCTTCCCTACATTAGTGCCATTACCATTAGTTACACTTATTACACTCAGTTAGACTTAGTCTGACACTTGGATGACAGTTAATTTTGCATTGATGACCACCACTGATTGATGATGAGGACTCCTAGTTGGATCCAAGCTATTCCATGCAGTATATTCGAATCACCTCCTTGCCTAATTTGAATTGCTCACTCATTGTGACAGTATTGTATTGTAATTCTACTATTCTGAGTTATAGAGCACAGATGCATCTCTCTTGCAAAATTTTTACTCCAATTTGTTTTACATCATTGTGATTGATTTACTTGTTCAATAGATCTGTTGTGACTTAATTTCACATGGTATCAGAGCCATGGCAGGGACAAGACTTCTCTTATGCAGGTGTTCTGCCACCTACCCAAATTTTGAAAATAATATTTTATTTGCAAAAAATACTTTATGCTAAATTTTAATTTCAAAGTTTTGAAATTATGACAAGGTTTGGTCAAGGATGAATGTAATTACTGAATTATTATTATTTAATAAATTAAATTAGGAGACAAACACCCAAGGGAACTGTTAAATGAGTGTTCATTGACCCACTAGGAGGAATGGAAGATGTTGGAAAGCATGGGACAGATGGCACCAATTGCACTTCACCATTAGCTATTGGTTATGGGACAACTACCCCTAATAATGTGGTATTATCCCCCAGATGGTGGGAGTGGGCAGGAATCTCATTTAATGACCAAGTAACAACTGAAAAGGCCTAGGCAGCCTACACAAGGAAAATTCGAATTGAGCAGACATCTCTTACACAATATTTTCTGCAGAAATATTCCTCATGTGCATCATGTGATCACTGAGAGATTCGAATAGGGAGGCTAGTTGTGAGTGCAATCATAAGTCTGCAAACTTTTGATAAGGAAAACCAGAGGTGTTGGTGCAGGTCCTTTGGACTGCTATTTCTTGAAGATTTGACAATTATTGCTACTGCAAGTGGAGATCTTGATTTCCTAAGTTTCTTCCTCCTGGTGGTTCAGTGAACAGGCTCGGGGGTCCTAAGGCAAGTACTTGGGCGCCTTCAGGAATTGGTTGGGTGGAACAGTCTTCTTGGGCTGTTTGTTTCCCTATAGAATTAATCCAGGTTCTAATGTTTCCTAATTTGTTTCAGTTTAGTATTTCTCTGTGTAGTAAATTAGTAAACTCTATTTTGAAGAAGAATTGATCTTTGATTTGGTCTAAGTCTGAATGTTAAGTTTAATGATAAATTGAATTGATAATCCAATATCTACATTTTTCCACATGCTGTTATTTGCATCGTACTCTAGTGTAGAGAAGCAATTTAAATAGGGATGAAAGATATGCAGATTGCCATTGATTAGACAGATAAGTACAATAATTGTTATGTTTTTCATTTCCTGCCCTATAGTTAACAATAGTAGAAATTACTGTATAGTATCTAAAATATTATAAAAATTTTATTGTTTCATGAAAAACAAATATCGTTTATTCTCTGAACAAGTACATAGTGTTTGTTATCTCCATTATTTAGATAGGAAATAAATGTAATTCAAAATTCCATACATCATTCTATAAATAAATAGTATTACTGCAAATAAATAGAATTGCTAACGATGGAACTAAGTTGCAAATCACAGCCATTACACAGTCTTCATATTTTCTCACACATACATTGTTTTCTGTATAAATCTTCTACTATAACATTTACATTATTTATTTTAGTATTATCAGAGAATGAAATTAAAGTAAACCCTATCTCGTTTTCATTCATCTTACTTCTATTTATTTTACAATCTGTAAGTATTGTTCAAAACTGGGTTTCGTATCAAACCCTAGATAGTTTTTCCAAAACCATAACATCGTTTTCCAACATATAAACAAATACGATTTACATACTCATGCACAAACTACATAACAAAACCTAGTTGTCGATTAAAGGTCTTTTCTGGAGTTCATTTACGAAAACATCTTATACATCGAAGGAAAAATTAGAATTTGGGCATAGCCCTGTTCCTTTCCTTTTTATAAACAAAAGCTATTAAATCAAAACACATAGAGTCTTTCCAACTACAAAAATGCATAACAGTTTTGCATAGCTTGACAGTCCCGTTATCCATACAGAACATAAACAAATAGCATAACAACTTTTCCATTGTCGAGAAATTTAAACATAGCATACAGAGTTAAACGAGCTTCAGCTCCAACATTTCATTCATTAAACATAACCACAAACTTTTCCAATTTTGAAGTTCGAACCCAACATAGGTTCCGGCTTCACAAAGGAAGCATCAACATACAGGTTAACATTACATTTCCAAAATGAAAACTACACAGGGTTTATCCCTTCCTCTAAGTTTTTAAAACGAGTATTATAACTCCCATCTCGACGAACTAGGCATCAAAAAAATTTAAAAGGCCGAGTATCATCCAAATAGACGAGGGTCATATCCCTGTACAGTCATCACTTTAACACAAAAGGTTCTTCAAAGATTCTCGACTGACAGACAATGCCAAAGCATGGCGAAAACTTGATTACTCATTATTTTTGAAACCACATCAACCAAGGTCTATTGGAAACTACGAGGGTTTGAGACCCAGAGCTTACCAGGAATGGAGGCATGCCAACATTTTCCAAACCATTTCCCAAGTCGTCCTTCGAACCCTGTAACTAACATAACAATTTCAGAGAGTTAGATAAATTGTTTTAATTAAATCGTAAGTCGAACTTTCAACAAAAGAACCATTGAGTTTTCGAAAACACTTACCTTCTCAACAAACGACCGAGCTCTTCACATTCACTATCAGACGACGAGCGTTTGACCTGGACCGAGACTAGGATATTTTTATCCTTTATGCAAGAATGTGTGCTATCACTCAAACTCAGGATTGAAAACTATAAACTATCAACTCGACAGCAATCCAAACCAAAGACAAGACAATCTAACACAACGCCATTATAGTGAGAAAGAAACCTGCAACTTTAATTTAACCTACAGGTCACGAGGTCGAATCCTCTTCTCATTTTTTTGGCTAAGCCCTAACTTTCAGCAGCCTATCGGCCTTGCTGCTCGAAACACTAATGACACAATGAACAACATTCACTCCTCATCAACCAACACAATGACGCAACGCTAGGGTTGCATCCAACGACCCTGATTCAAATTGATTAACGATCACGAGCATGCCAACACATTTACAATGGAGATGGTAAATCTACTGCATTTATTGTACCATCATTTCACAAGCACAGCCTTGCCACCTTGGCTCACGATGGGCCATTCTACATCCAGCTCGGAGGAGTTTCAAACTTTCAACCATTACACAGTGATTTCTGTAATCACCGTTACATTGTTATTGCATTACGTGGAATGTTAACAATCTCTGTCACATGGAGTTTGGTTCGAGCTTTTAATACAACACCAAAACACTATCTCCACGCCAGTTCAAAGCACATGCCAAGCTTAAAGGCCTGTCAACCTGTCCATTCAATTTTTAATACCATGTTAGTACCATAAACATCAACGATATAGTTCTAAGTTATGGTCGCAAATTCGATATATTATTTGGATATTAATGTTTTATATAGCCATGTATTAAGTTCCGATTTTCATGTGAGTTTAATATTGTGAACTTTGTATATATATCGTGAATAGTTTACAAATGTCAAATTATTGCATAGGATAGTAATCCATAAGAATTATAATGTTAAACATGATAATTGTAGTTTTCATTATTGCAAAAATTTAAAAAAATAAGAGTTTGCATTTTTGGAATTTGAACAAAATCAATGAATAGATATTAGCATAAAAACCATGCTAATGCTATGTACTTCATACCCTAAATCCTTAATGCAATGCATTTGATGGTTAGCGATACAATTACGACATTAGTACTATACAAGTATTAATTACCTTAAGACGACGACCAAAACCAAACTATAACAACGTCATTGGTTTACGACATCAAACTTAAACAACATGTAGACTTTCTAGACGTCATTGTTTTCCAACAATTATGAATTGTAAGACAGTGTTGAGAAACCAGTAAGCAACACTAAACATTTCATACCTGTAGATACTTGTGTTTGCAAAAGAATTCACAACATTTTTTTATTCGACGACGAATTGAATTACACACGTATTTTTAAACTATACAGTCTTTGAACCTCTTACCTGTCGTCTGCATATAGAAACATTTCAAATGCCTTAGCATCGCAGCTAAGTAAACTCTAGGGTACCTCGTAGGACACCCTTGGACATCGAGAAAGAAAACTGTCAGTAATCTTATTAAAAGTAAAGTATCGCATCATATTTCTAACCTGTTTGTGCATTTATCACAATAATCATGTTGTCAAAAGTGTGTTAAGTAGTCGTTATCAAAATGATTGCTAATTCAGAAATTAAATTATGTTTAGTACTAAACGACTTTTTAATCATTGCTGTTGTAATCAGAAATTTATTATTTTCCGCAATTATATTTACCTTATTTAATGCCGTTTTCAAAAGTTTTAAATTTTTATGAAAATTCAGGATGTTACATGTGGTATAAGAGCTCATGTTCGAAATTTAGGCCTGAAAAAGGTCCAAGAACACGCAGCAAAAAATTTTATACAGCAGAAAATTTTACTAATTTGAAATTTTAATTATGATGTTATCCAGAAATTATTTTAAGTTGCAGGTATGGAGAACTCAGCTGAATAGTTAGAAGACAGATTTCAACCAAACAACCATAGCACGGGACAACACTATGCAGAAGGAGGCCGGGGTGAATTGACTGACAATTCATCAAAATTGTTACGTGCATTTCACGAGTTAAAAGAAGAAATTAGATCGGTGAAACAAGACAATGAATGAATTCTGAAAGCGTAAGAAGAATTAAACCAAGTGCTGTTTGAATAGTGCCCACCTAAGGAGTAAGAGAGAGATAATGAACATATCTCCAAAGTTGAGGATCTGCCTCATGGTAACACAACTAGGAAAATAAAAACTAATGATGTGAGAAACAGTTCAACGTCATCAGGAGAGGCTATTAAAGTACGTGAAAAGAAACGTAACTATTCCAACGATAGTAGTAAGGGAGATTACAAACCTAGAAAGAAAAGTTATAAAGAGTATGAACAGATTTCCGGGGAGTTCAAAAATATTAGACCTCCAACTTTCAATGGAGAAACTGAGAAGGGCGAGACAACTGAAGCATGGCTGTCCGGTATGAAGAAATATTTCTAGATTTATAACTATTCAGAATCCTTGAAAGCAAAAATGGCTATATATAACTTGACCGGAAAAGAGGATATTTGGTTGCAGGACATCAAAAGAGTAAAGGGCATCAAGGATAAAGATGTAAACTGGAGTACTTTTAAACGATACTTTAAAAAGAAGTATTTATCTGAACAATACTATGAAGAAAAATCCATAGAGTTCTACGATTTGAAGCTGGGAGGTATGAACATGAAGGAAATGAATAGTAAATTTCTGAACTTACTGAGATATGTGCCCTACCTCATAGAAGAAAAACAAAAAATTCAAAGATACTTGAGCTACCTACCTTTCAATATTAAGGATAGAATTGAGTATGACAGTCCAAAGACCTTGGAAGAGGCTATGAGAAAGGCAGTTTTCTGTTATGACACAAATCGGAAAAGAGAATGAATGTTGAACTGGAAAAGTCATAAGCCCAACAATTTTGAGCTGAAAAAGAAAAATTTCAGGTTCAGTGGAAATTCCGGTTTCCAAAAGAAAAATTTCCAGAATCGGAATTATCAAGGGAATAATTCCAGAAACAATCAACAACAGAATTCTACAGCACTCAGAAATGCACCTAATAATACCAGGGCCAATGCGCAAAAGACACCCATCAAATGTTTCGAGTGTCAAGGTCCCCACTATGCATCATAATGTTCCTTGAGGAAGCAGAAAGCTAACAACATCAACTCTATTCAGACTGAACCTACTATTGAAGATGCCCAGAATCAATGCAGCACTTGACAATAGGCAAGCAGATCATCAAATCTCCATGGTAGAGATTGAAGGTATGCTACAAAATCATCATGTTACTGTTTTAATTGACCCAGGTACTAGCTTAAGTTATATATCACCAGATATTGTGGAAAGTCTTAAATTGAAAACAAAAAAGTTTAGTAAATCTTGGTTAGTTAGACTAGCAACTGGAACAAAGAGGAAAGTATCAGATTTTATAGAAAGTTGTACTTTATCCTTGAATCAGTTACAGACACAAATCAAGTTGAATATTTTACCTTTAGGATCCTATGATATTATAATCGGAATGGACTGGTTAGAAGCCCATCATGTCATTCTGAACTGTTACGAAAAAAGTTTTACATGTTTAAATGAAGAAGGAAAAATTGTAGAAATAAAAGGTATCCCAAGAAAGGTAACCCTTAGAAAGATTTCAGCCATGCAAGTTAAGAGGGCAGTTAGGAAATGATGTCAATTGTTTGCAGTAAATGTAGTAAACGATGAGTTTATCTGTAAAGAGGACAAACTAAAATTAGAAGACATACCTGTCCTAAAGGATTTTAAGGATGTATTTCCTGAGGAGATTCCAGGATTACCTCCTAAAAGAGATTTAGATTTTACCATCGAGTTAATACCAGGAGCAGTACCAAATTCTAAAGCTCCATACAAAATGAATATACTAGAATTAAACGAATTGAAATCACAATTGAAGGAACTGATTGATAAGAATTATATAAGACCCAGCGTGTCTCCTTGGGGAGCACCTGTCATCTTTGTTAAGAAGAAAGATGGAACCGTAAGATTGTGCATAGATTATCGCCAGCTTAATAAGATGACAATAAAAAATCGGTATCCTTTGCCCCGCATAGACGATCTATTTGATCAGCTGCGTGGAGCAACGATATTTTCAAAGATTGATCTAAGATCAGGATATCATCAAGTACGAGTTAAGGATGAAAATATTTTCAAGATAGCTTTCAGAACTCGGTATGGACATTATGAGTTCGTAGTCATGCCATTTGGCTTGACTAATTCCCCGGTTGTATTTATGTGTTTGATGAATAATATTCTGCACAAATACTTAGACAAGTTTGCTGTTGTGTTTATAGACAACATTTTAGTGTATTCTAACAGTAAAGAAGAGCATGATGAACATCTACGGATTATCTTACAAGTTTTGAGAGACCATCAACTATATGCTAAGTTTAGTAAGTGTGACCTCCACAAGGACAAAATTTAGTATCTAGGACACATAATTTCTAAGGAAGGAATCTCGGTTGACCTCGACAAGATAAAGGCCATTAATGACTGGCCGGTTCCTAAGGATGTGTTGGATGTAAGATCATTTATGGGCATTACTGGATATTACATAAAATTTATAGAGGGTTTTTCAAGGATTTCCAACCCCATAATTTCCTTACAGAAGAAAGGGAAGAAATTTGTGTGGGATCAGAAATGTTCAGACAGTTTTAAGAAGTTAAAGGAATTGTTAACTACAACACCTATTCTGAGGATAGCAGATCCTAATAAAGATTTTATAGTTTGCACAGATGCTTGTAATGACGGACTCGGCGGAGTCCTAACACAAGAAGGGCATGCAGTGGCATATGAATCAAGAAAGCTGAAATTACATGAAAAGAACTACTCCACTTACGATTTAGAGCTATTAGCTGTAATTCATGCTTTAAAAATGTGGCATCACCACCTTATTGGCAGAAAATTCACATTGTTGACAGATAATATGGGTTTGAAATATTTATTAGATTAGACAAATCTGAACGCTAGACAAGCTAGATGGCTGACCTTCTTAAGTGAGTATGATTTTGAAATTCAACATATTAAAGGGAAGGAGAACAAGGTTGCAGATGCTTTGAGTCGTAAGGCAAAATTGAATTTAATTTCAGCCATCAGTACTTATTCAATAGATTTGGAAAATCAGATTCTTGAAAAGAGTGAAACAGATCAAGAATAAAAAAAAATAAAGGAAAAGACAGCAAACAACAGTTCTAAAATTTTTATGGCAGATTACAGCATGAAGGAAAATGGGTTATTGCTGTATAAAAACAAATTGTATGTACCAGACATACTAGAAATAAAAATTCTGATTTTAAACAAGATGCATAAAATTCATTATTCTGGTCATCCAGGTTATCAGAAGACCATTACTATGCTCAGGAAAGAATACTATTGGCCAAAAATGAAAGATGAAGTAGCATAGTACATAGCTAAATGTTTGGATTGTCAAAAGGTGAAAGTTGAACACCAACATCCTGCCGGATTGTTACATCCATTACCTATACCAAGTTGGAAATGGGAAGTAATAAGGATAGACTTTATTACTGGACTACCCAAAAATCAGGAACAAAATGACTCTATCATGGTGGTAGTAGACAAACTGAGCAAAGCAGCACACTTTATACCTGTAGAGACTACTCATAAAGCTCCAGACATTGCAAACATTTTCATGAAGCAGATTTTTCGACTACATGGGATACCAAAGGTGATAATTTTATATCGTGACTCTAAGTTTATTGGAAACTTTTGGAAGTCATTGTTCAAAGGGTTGAATACAACCTTAAATTTCAGCACAACATTTCATCCACAAACGGATGAACAGACAGAAAGGGTAAATCAAGTTTTGGAAGACTTACTGAGAATGTATGTTAAGGATCAGCCTAGTAAGTGGGAAAACTACTTACACTTAGCAGAATTTGCATATAATAACCATTATCATGCATCATCTAGACTTAGCCCATCTGAAATTCTTTATGGTAGGAAATGTGATACACCTGTTTCTTGGAATGATTCAGTAAATAGAGTTGTTTTGGGACCTGAATTGTTGCAGGAGTTAGAACTAATTGTGAAACAGGTGCAAGGAAATTTAAAAGCTGCCCAAGATAGGTAGAAGAGTCAAGTAGATTTAAAAAGGACTCATAAAGAGTTCCAGGTTGGTGAACATGTATTCCTCAAGGTAAGACCGAAAAATAGTTCATTGAAATTGGGGAGCTGTTCCAAGTTGGCACCCAGGTATTGTGGTCCTTTTGAAACATTGTCCAAGGTTGGACCAGTTGCATACCAACTAACCTTGCCAACAAATTTAAAAATACATAATGTTTTTCATATGTCATTTTTAAATAAGTATGTACACGATGCTACTCATGTTGTAAACTGAAATTATGTACAGGTAGGACAAGACGGATATTTTCACGTGGAACCGGACTATATCCTCGAAAGGAGGGAAACTCTGCTCCGGAATCGCACCATTATGCAAGTGAAGGTGCAATGGAAGCACCTTAGCTAGGAAGAGTCAACCTAGGAGTTGGAGAGTAGTATGCAGGCAGCATACCCAACTCTATTTCAAGAACACTCAAGGAGTGATTAACCAACATCGAGGACGATGTTGAGACTTAGGGGGGGTGTATGTCACCTACCCAAATTTTGAAAATAATATTTTATTTGCAAAAAATACAAATTTTAATTTCAAAGTTTTGAAATTATGACAAAGTTTTGTCAAGGATGAATGTAATTACTGAATTATTATTATTTAATAAATTAAAGTAGGAGACAAACACCCAAGGGAACTATTAAATGAGTGTTCACTGACCCACTAGGAGGAATGGAAGCTGTTGGAAAGCATGGGACAGATGGCAGCAATTGCACTTAACCACTGGCTGTTGGTTATGGGACAAATACCCCTAATAATGTGGCATTATCCCCCAGATGGTGGGAGTGGGCAGGCAACTCATTTAATGACCAAGTAACAATTGAAAAGGCCTAGGCAACCTACACAAGGCAAATTCGAATTGAGCAGACGTCTCTTACACAATATTTTTTGCAGAAATATTCCTTATGTGCATCAGGTGATCATTGAGAGATTCAAATAGGGAGGCTAGTTGTGAGTGCAATCATAAGTCTGCAAACTTTTTGATAAGGAAAACCAGAGGTGTTGGTGCAGGTCCTTTGGATTGCTAGTTCTTGAAAATTTGACATTTATTGCTACTGCAAGTGGAGATCCTGATTTCCTAAGTTTCTTCCTCCTGGTGGTTCAGTGAACAGGCTCGGGGGTACTAAGGCAAGTACTTGGCTGTCTTCAAGAATTGGTTGGGTGGAACAGTCTTTTTGAGATGTTTGTTTCCCTACAGAATTAATCCAGGTTCTACTGTTTCCTAATTTGTTTCAGTTTAGTAGTTTTGTGTAGTAAAGATTAGTAAACTTTGTTTTGAAGAAGAATTGATCTCTGATTTGGTTTAAGTCTGAATGTTAAGTTTAATGATAAACTGAATTGATAATCCAATCTCTACATTTTTCCACATGCTATTATTTGCATTGTACTCTAGTGTAGAGAAGCAATTTAAATAGGGATGAAAGATAGGCAGATTGCCATTGATTAGACAAATAAGTACAGTAATTGTTATGTTTTTCATTTCCTTCCCTATAGTTAACAATAGTAGAAATTACTGTATAGTATCTAAAATATTATAAAATATTTTATTGTTTCATGAAAAACAAATATTGTTTATTCTCTGAACAAGTACATAGTGTTTGTTATCTCCATTATTTAGATAGGAAATAAATGTAATTCAAACTTCCATACATCATTCTGTAAATAAATAGTATTACTGCAAATAAATAGAATTGCTAACGATGGAACTAAGTTGCAAATCACAGTCATTACACAGTCTTCATATTTTCTCACACTACATTGTTTTCTGTATAAATCTTCTACTATAACATTTACATTATTTATTTTAGTATTATCAGAGAATGAAATTAAAGTAAACCCTATCTCGTTTTCATTCATCTTACTTCTATTTATTTTACAATCTGTAAGTATTGTTCAAAACTGGGTTTCATATCAAACCCTAGATAGTTTTTCCAAAACCATAACATCGTTTTCCAACAGATAAACAAACACGATTTACATACTCATGCACAAACTACAGAACAAAACCTAGTTGTCGATTAAAGGTCTTTTATGGAGTTCATTTACGAAAACATCTTATACATCGAAGGAAAAATTAGAATTTGGGCGTAGCCCTGTTCCTTTACTTTTTATAAACAAAAGCTATTAAATCAAAACACACAGAGTATTTCCAACTACGAAAATGCATAACAGTTTTGCATAGCTCGACAGTCCCGTTATCCATACAGAACATAAACAAATAGCATAACAACTTTTCCATTGTCGATAAATTTAAACATAGCATACAGAGTTAAACGAGCTTCGGCTCCAACATTTCATTCATTAAACATTACCCCAAACTTTTCCAAGTTTGAAGTTTCGAACCCAACACAGGTTCCGGCTTCACAAAGGAAGCATCAACATACAGGTTAACATTACATTTCCAAAACGAAAACTACACAGGGTTTATCCCTTCCTCTAAGTTTTTAAAATGAGTATTATAACTCCCATCTCGACGAACTAGGCATCAAAAAAATTTAAAAGGCCGAGTATCATCCAAACAGACGAGGGTCATATCCCTGTATAGTCATCACTTTAACACAAAAGGTTCTTCAAATATTCTCGACTGACAGACAACACTGAAGCATGGCGAAAACTTGATTACTCATTATTTTTGAAACCACATCAACCAAGGTCGATTGGAAACTATGAGGGTTTGAGACCCGGAGCTTACCAGGAATGGAGGCATGCCAACATTTTCCAAACCATTTCCCAAGTCATCCTTCAAACCCTGCAACTGACATAACAATTTCAGAGAGTTAGATAAATTGTTTTATTTAAATCGTAAGTCAAACTTTCAACAAAAGAACCATTGAGTTTTCGCAAACAGTTACCTTCTCAACAAACGATCGAGCTCTTCACATTCACTATTAGATGAAGAGCGTTTGACCTGGACCGAGACTAGGATATTTTTATCCTTTATGCAAGAGTGTGTGCTATCACTCAAACTCAGGATTGAAAACTATAAACTATAACCTCGACAGCAATCCAAACCAAAGACAAGACAATCTAACACAACGCCATTATAGTGAGAAAGAAACCTGCAACTTTAATTTAACCTACAGGTCACGAGGTCGAATCCTCTTCTCATTTTTTTGGCTAAACCCTAACTTTCAGCAGCCTGTCGGCCTTGCTGCTCGAAACACTAATGACACAATGAACAACATTCCCTCCTCATCAACCAACACAACGACGCAACGCTAGGGTTGCATCCAACGACCCTGATTCAAATTGATCAACAATCACAAGCATGCCAAGACATTTACAATGGAGATTGTAGATCTATTGCATTTATTGTACCATCATTTCACAAGCACGGCCTTGTCACCTTGGCTCACGATGGGTTGTTCTACATCCAGCTCTAAGGAGTTTCAAACTTGCAACCATTACACAGTGGTTTCTGTAATCACCGTTACATTGTTATTGCACTACATGGAATGTTAACAATCCCTGTCACATGGAGTTTTGTTCGAGCTTTTAATACAACACCAAAACACTATCTCCACGCCAGTTCGAAGCACATGCCAAGCTTAAAGGCCTGTCAACCTGTCCATTCAATTTTTAATACCATGTTAGTACCATAAACATCAACGATATAGTTCTAAGTTATGGTCGCAAATTCAATATATTATTTGGATATTAATGTTTTATATATCCACGTATTAAGTTCCAATTTTCATGTGAGTTTAATATTGTGAACTTTTTATATATATCGTGAATAGTTTAAAAATGTCAAAGTATTGCATAGGATAGTGATCCATAAGAATTATAATGTTAAACATGATAACCATAGTTTTCATTATTGCAATTATTAAAAAAAATAAGAGTTTGCATTTTTGGAATTTGAACAAAACCAATGAATAGATATTAGCATAAAAACCATGCTAATGCTATGTACTTCATACACTAACTTCTTAATGCAATGCATTTGATGGTTAGTGATACAATTACGACATTAGTACTATACAAGTATTAATTACCTTAAGACGACGACCAAAACCAAACTATAACAACGTCATTGGTTTACGACATCAAACTTAAACAACATGTAGACTTTCTAGACGTCATTGTTTTCCAACAATTATGAATTTTAAGACAACATTGAGAAACCAGTAAGCAGCACTAAACATTTCATACCTGTAGATACTTGTGCTCACAAAAGAATTCACAATTTTTTTTATTCGACGATGAATTGAATTACACACGTACTTTTAAACTATACAGTCTTTGAACCTCTTACTTGTCATCTACACATATAATTCCTTAGCGTTGCAGCTAAGTAAAATCCAGGGTACCTCGTAGGACACCCTTGGACATCGAGAAAGCAAACTGTTAGTAATCTTATCAAAAGAAAAGTATCGCATCATATTTCTAACATGTTTGTGCATTTATTACAATAATCATGTTGTCAAAAGTGTGTTAAGTAGTCGTTATCGAAATGATTGCTAATTCAGAAATTAAATTATGTTTAGTACTAAACGACTTTTTAACCATTGCTGTCGTAATCAGACATTTATTATTTTATGTAATTATATTTACCTTATTTAATGCCGTTTTCAAAATTTTTAATTTTTTATGAAAATTCGGGATGTTACATGTTCTACATGAAGATTGAGCAATTTTTGCTCACTTTGCAGCAGTTTTCTGCAGTTGCAACACTTTCTGCATAATGGTTCTTTTTTGTGTGTGATTTGTAGGTTTCTTACTTCCTCCATTTGCATTCGATATTGCAGAGATGGAATATTCTTCTTCACAAAATCTTCTTACTCCATTCAACTATGATGAATGGAAACCAAAGATGATTGCATGTTTGAAGAGACAATGTCTCTTTGATATGTGCATTGGTATTACAAGAGATTTTGATTCCGATGAAGAGGAGAATGATTGGCTTAATGATTGTGACCGAGCTTTTGGGACAATATGTCTTGCTATGTCTCCTTGTATGCGCTACCTCAGTACTACTACTGAAAATCCAATAGACCTATGGGCCCAACTCAATAGAGAATTTGGAAAGTAGGAAGAAGAGGATCATGCTAGCCTTTTGGAGAACAAGCCCAGTGAGATCTCCTTATGTGATCTCTCCGACTATGTCTTGGCCTCATCCATTGTTCAAGATGAAGAAGAAACTGTAGATTCAACACTCATTCTCTCAAAGTATTCTATTTCGAATTCTGATCAAGATAAACCAGCTCATACTCTAGATTCCGAAGAGGTTCTTGAATCCTCTCTTTCACATGAGTTTGCCGGCATGTAGAATAATGATCTAGTTGATGTTTTGGAGGTAAAATCTGATTTTGGAGGTGAAGCATTCGTCCTCCTTGATTGCATGCCTCCTATAAACTTTTGTTCTATCATTTGCACAGTTTCTCAGAGTTTTATTGAAGATGAAGAGCACTACCATTAGCTTGAGTTCAATTCTCATGCAATTTTTATTATTATTTTGATTTTGATCTCACCCTTGTTGGTTCAAAGGAGATCTCAAGAAACCATTTGTCAAATCTTGGAGCTGATTTAACTTCCACTGATAAGAAGTTCAAGTTTCAAGATCTATTTGATCCGATTGGAGCTATTCCTACCTCACTTGATTCGAATCACAGGTTCCAGGATCATCCTCATATTTTCAGATTAGTTCTCACCATTTTCAGTATGAAGAGCAAGTTCATAAACTCTCCACATTCGCTTGCATCCACTGATGGATAATTCAAGCACATGTTTTTGGAGCATGATCCATTTACTCCCAAGAGTAAGATACCTCCAGACATATCTACTTGAGTTTGGGGTAGTTAAATCTTTTGGTGTGTTACAGTCCATTTTGAGGGGGGGTTTTTCCCATGAGGTTTTCTCCATTTCCTCGATTCATGGATTGTTCTTTATTTGGATTATTATTGTATTGGGGTGACCTTTGGTCTCAGTAACCAGGGCCCTACATTTTATTTTTTACATCATAGTATAGCTTGAGGGGGTGTGTTAGGATATCTCATCATTCAGTTATGTACTTTGCATGCATGCATGCATGCATCCACATGTAGCCGAGTCACCAGTTTGATGCCTCCAGCACTTAGTCCCTAGTGTTCAAGCACCCAGGAGCTTCCTTCCACTCAGTTTTATCCCTCCTAGTGCTTAGTACGCCCAACATGCACCTACCACTTGAGATGGGTTCCTTTTCTCACCTACCACTCCAGTTCACTTCAGTTAGCTAGTTGTCTTTCCTTGATTTGAGGTTAGACTGACTCCTAACTGTTGTTATCACTCCGATGGACCTCCAGTGAGACTTGAATACCTATTCAAACTCTAGTTAGCTCCTCATGCACCCTCCACTGAGCCTCCTTCCCTACATTAGTGCCATTACCATTAGTTACACTTATTACACTCAGTTAGACTCAGTTTGACACCTGGCTAACAGTTACTTGTGCATTGATGACCACCATTGATTGATGATGAAGAATCCTAGTTGGAGCCAAGCTATTCCATGCAGTATATTCAAATGACCTCCTTGGCTAGTTCGAATTGCTCACACATTGTGACAGTATTGTATTGTAATTCTACTATTTTGAGTTATAGAGCATTGATGCATCTCTCTTGCACAATTTTTACTCCAATTTGTTTTACATCATTGTGATTGATTTACTTGTTCAATAGATCTGCTGTGACTTAATTTCATAGATGGAGGGTGTGATGAACTCAACTTCTTTTGAAGTTGATCATTCTACATTCTTTTTTCTTGAAGGGCCCTCTGTGTGTTCTTTAATGAATCACTGGTGGAATCCAATTCACTAGTGAAATTTTTGTATTCTTCTTCTTCCTCCTTGAGCGCACTATGGTACATTTTAGCCACCATGAGAAGATGATCTCTATCTGAAAGTAAGTTCATGTAAATATCTTTCATCTTGACCACTGCTTATTTGAGTACTATGAACTCTTCCGAAAAGGATTCTCCTTCCTACTTTCCTCCTGAATCTTTCCAACAACATCTTGTCACCAAGGTATTGGTGTCAATAAAGTACTTCATGGTTGTCGTAATCTTTTCTTGGTTCTCCTTCAATGATCCACTTAAATGATGTGGCTCACCAAGAAGATCCTCCACCAATGAACCTTCCTTACATAGAGAAAGTTCATAATCCTCCTGGTGTGAGACAAGTGCTCTGACATCATCTTGCAAGTCAATGTTTCCTTCAAGCACCTATAAATCATAAAACTCCTCAAGCTCACTTTGCACATGAGGTTGATCCAATATGCCACGTGTGCAATAAACCACACACATCTGATCATATGTAATTTTGGGAAAGGATTGTGACTCTCCCAATGCCATGTAGAGTTGATCTACTTCTGCTACCTTGTCTTCTGCAACTTTGATAGAAAGATATCTATCCATAAACAATTGCAAGTATTATGCTCTCATCATCTCTATATCTCTTTTAATGATGCTTAGTTTGGAAGTAGAGACTCTTTCTACCATTTCTTCTTGTCCCTCATCGATCATATTGTCAATGAGTTTGTGTGCCCCATCATTTCGGGACAAGGTATACATTAGATTTTCTTCTGGGACTAAGAGTTGACTCTCTAAGTCACTCAATGGATCCTTAAGAGCACTATGTGGGCTGCCACAAGTGTTCTCATGCAACTCCCGAGAGTCATGCAAACTCTCCTCCGACAATTCAACCTTCTCAAAATTTTGATTCTCAACACTAGAAGGATCTTCCATGCCAATCTTTTCACCAGAAGCGGCTGGCATCTTAAAATGACACAAGGGAATGCAAAAATTAGAATGGTAGCAATACCTTTGAGACACCTTTGTCTCTTCATGTGATGGAGTGGTGATGGCATGTTCCTCCACCAAACTTCCAGTTTCACCCTCCACTAATGTGGGTGCCTCTTGCTGCATGACGGATTTCTAAGGGTGCTTGGAGGGCTGCACTTTCCTCTTCCTCCAAATATGATCCACAAGTGGTTTACTTTACACCAATCCTATCTTTCATATCCCTTGTAGTGATCTTGATATCACCCACAAAGAAGCTAGAATTGAATTCATCTCCCACACTACCAACAATCTAATGATGGGTTGCTGGATCTTCAGTTGCGCATGGTACCTCTTCATCTTCTTCTTGAGGTAGATTGGTGCAAGCATGACATTCTTGGTAGATTGAGTCTTCTCCATATTGAGTGGCACTAGTATCAAAACTCCTGGAGACTCTACTTGAAGAGAAACCAAATCATATCAGGATGTTTGAATATGCAGATGGCTTTGATGACACTTCACCTCTAGTTGTCTTGTCTTCCTCTTTGCTTGGAGTGGCCAGTCTATAGCCTCCTTTGGATTTAATCTTGTCTTGGTAGTTAGATAAGTATTTGAAGCTCACATACCTTTTGAAGCCCTCACTCAGGGCCATATAGTCTACAAGTCTAACATCCAATGGTACCATTTCTTCAAACTTCCTTGCTAAACCAACTTTTGATCTAGCCATTGGTGGTTCAACCCATTGTTATTCATCTCTATAAATGAAGTGACATGAAGAGATGCATGTTGGTTCTTCATCTAGGGAGTTGTACTCTTATTCATACAACTCATAATCATCTTCTTCAAACTGCTCAAAGTCTTCTCCAACCACTGATATGAGCCTCATAGCTGCAACTTGAATGTGTGATATGCAATATATCTTCACTAAGAGTCTACGGATATTGGTCTTGCTGGTCACAAGTGTAGATGACCATGATATGATACCACTATAATGTAATTATTCCGGTCAAAGTCACATTAACTCAATCTTACAAAATTTTAAACACAAACAGTGGATGATTAGAAACCAAGACTAGTTAATTTGACTAGAATTCAGGAGGAAATTTTCAAGCAACATTCGACTCTTCCCAAATTGTCCCAAGATATAGTTTAAGACCTGCTAATTTTGTAAATCAGATGAAAAACATGCCAATACTTTGACAGTGGCACATTTATGGGTGCTTCACACCTGGGAAGATTTCCTTGGCATAGCCAAGGCTATCAATGCACATTCCCTGAGGACTTCTATGGAAACCCAAAGCTTCTAGTGCTCACTGACAATAATAAGACTTGGGGTAGAATATATGGAATGTCCCCACCCTTCTACAATAGTAATACCAAGGTTTAGAATCAATTTGACAAGGTTTGGATTCCAAACAAGCAAGCGCTCTACCTAGGACTGCTCAATTAGCTAACTTCCAGAATTTTCCAAATGCCCTTAAAGGGTCACAAATTTTAGAACCAGTGGTTGAGAGAGATATATCGGTAGCTTATAAACCTGCAAAAACTCATAGACTAACAAATGGACTTACAAAACCCAACTTATCACAAATTCTATAAAACTATTCAATTTCCTATGCATAAGGAGAAAGCCTTGAAACTGCAAGTTACAAGCAACTACAAAAGTTCACAAATTCCTTATCGGGATTGATACATGAATTTAGATACATTTAATTGAACATTAGCAATCTCCATTAGAATTATGTAGCAGCATTTGTAAGCATTTATGACCCAAACTTACATATAGTTCACCATCGTCTAGATTTTACAAGATATAAGCATAAATCTTCATTGGAAGAATGAGAATAAGAGATAGAATCATTGGATCAGAGCCATAGGCAGAAGATTTATCATATGGCTTCTCATTGATGGCTCAAGAACATCTAATGCATCTCACAAGGGTGCAATCACTCCAACTGCTCACTTCTCTAGATGGATCTCATCATAAATTTCACCTCAAACTTGTACTAATCTCTGCATCAACTTTGGAGGCTCGAGTTCTTCATGGTGAGGGAAGAATCAGACCTGCAACTTGATTTCTAGTGGCTGCAATAGGTCTATGAGGAAGACCAGAACAAAGTTTTCTATGGGGCACATCACCTAAAGTTGGCTAGGGGCACATCTCCCAAGCCTCTACGAAGCAATCTCTCAAGACAAATATCAAAATGACCAAAAACAATGTGAGAGGGGGAGTACCAACTTCTTTTATAGGATGAATTAAGTTCCAGACACATTGAATGCGGACATCCTCATTAGCCATGCACCCTCCTTGACTGCTTTTAGCATCTTCAACTTTTACTCTTTTTTTTCCTAGCTTTGTTGCCTTTCCGCTTTAGATTGATTTTCTGCTTTTGGCAACATCTTGCTTTTCTTGGATTTTCTTTGCTTTTCCTTGTTGAGAATTGGTTGTCATTGATGTCAAGTGTTTGATTGTAGAGGATGTCAAGTGTCTGACTATCATTCAATGTGAGGAGTTTCTTGAGCATTAATGTCAACTAAAGAAGATGTCACATATTTCACTGTCATCCAATGTCAAAGAGGATGTCAACTGATTCGGTATGAGTCATTGATGTTAGCCTAAGTCAAAGTGGATACAACATTGCAGCAACAGTATGAAGAATCCACTTTGAGGAAGTCTATGCACATGATAAAGAAAGCATGAACACCAGAAGTTTATGCACAAATGATGAAGGTGACAAATATGCATGCAACTTTGGAGTGTATCTAAAAGTGCATTCTATCCGAAGATGTATATCAAGGATACAACACTCAAGCAAATTTGGAGTATATCTAAGAGTGCATCAAGGATACATCTTGCAACTCAAGTTTGAATAAGTACATAAAATGATACATCATGCAGATCCAAAAGATACTTCATGAAGATCTAGTTCAAGAAGAAACACAAGTAATGGATCCTACATCATGTGGCCCTTGCGTAGAAATCAAGTCCATCAAGTCATACTCTCTCATGGCAACAAATTGAAGGAGTTGGTTGGATCATGGTAGATATGCTCAAACAACCAAGAAGTTGGTTGAATAAATGGTGCAAGTATGCAAGCAAGCCTAAGCATTGCTTGGTTAATGGTTGGGAGTGCGCAGGAAGAAAGGAACAACAGATGGACATACAATCCTGAAAGTGCGCAAGCATAGCCAATGTTTTCAGTAAGTGGAATACGCACAAACTCCTAGAATGGTACAACAACCGAAGTTAATATATGTGCAAATTCCACAACTGATGAACAACAAGTACATAAGTTCCACAAGTGATGAAAAGGTAGAAGTCAAAGTCCTAATAAATAAAAGTCGATGAATGCGCAGTTTACGTATTAATATCACAAGGGTGCATTACCCACAAGGGTTGGTATAACACAAATCTTGATCACACCAAGATGAAGTAGAAGATTGCGCACACACCATAAGGCAATGGTACATCAAGAGATCAATGAAGGACCTTGAGGGCGCTTGATACATCTAAGATGACACACCAATAGCGTAGATGATGACACGTGGCATATGCACAATCCGTGAAGTATGGAAGAAAGGATGCCATGAGCAACTTGCGAACATACAATCTGTGCATGAAATGTATAAGTAGAGATGCAAGTTGACGATTAGATGCAAGCTTGGAAGCAAGAACACAAAGGTTTTCGTGTAAAAAAATTTCAGTTTGTTTTTCGGGGGCATCAAGGGGCTTGTGGATAGAACATATGATCTAGAAAAGAGCCAAATGCGTACATGCAACATAACGAAGTTTTGATGGTGCACAAAATGATGTTGTAGATATGTGACAATTGCGCAAACACCTAAAGGAATACATACTAAAGAATGCGCAAGTGCTGGATATCTCAAAGGACAATTATGCAATCATCACGTCGATAGTAACAGATGTTGTAAAAACAAAAGCGCAGAGACAGAACCAATGTTTATCAGATATTGCATAGATGTCTAGCTGATGTATAAGAACATGAGTGAAGGTGTGCAATGTTAAAGGCTTCATCTTATGCACAACAACATAACAAAAACAGAACTTGACAGGCACATCATGATGCAGATGACCTTAGACAAGTGCGATAAACTGAACGGACCAACGATTTGATGCACAGGACGTTGTAGATTATCTTAGTAACTGCAACACTTGATCAGAACGGACACACCAGATGTGCGTAGTTCCATCTGTTACTGGTGCTTCACATTGACCAACAAACTATCAATAGAAAGCATAGTATCAGTTGATCTTTGCAGTCATGTAGAAGAGAACACAAATCACAAGTGTAGACTGCAGATTCAGCAGAGCACATAATACATGAAGTAAGTCATCAACAGAAAGTTGAATTGAGAGGAATGAGAAGTCAAGTGAAGTATGCAACGCAGTGATAGAGTACAGTCTATAGACGAAGATAGTGCACAACAAAATCATCATCCGAAGATCTGAAGAAGTGAGTAGAGTTGAAGATTAGCAAGGTAGTAAAATACATTTACATCATGGCGGTTAGACGGGGCAAGGAGATATCGAGTTGGATATTCCTTCAAGTTGGTGCATGTAAAACATAAAACAACAAGGATACAAGGAGTCACAACTTCCTTCAGGTTGGTTCTTGCAAAATAAAGCGGCAGGGGGTTGGTGCCTCCTTCTATTTGGTGTTGGTAAACACAGGAATATGGTGCTTCCTTGAATGTATTCTTTCTCACTATAAAGAAGCATTTTGTGGTTTTCTCCCATTTGGGTTTCCACGTAAAAATCCTATGTCTTATGTGTTGATGATGTGGTGCTTATATGTGTGAATGTTTATTTACTGATGTATAATATAAGAGAAAGATTAAGTAAGGACTAATATGTTTAAAGAAGGTAAAAATATACCAATAACTGCGCTAATACTGATTCACCCCCCTCTTAATATTAAATCAATTCCAATATTCTTGTTTTTCCTATGCTTTTTCCTGCTTTTATGCTTCTTTATACTTTTATGTACTTTCCTGCCTTTCTGTATGCTTTCTGCTTTTTAGAGTTACTTGCTTTTGTACTTCCTTCCATCTTTTTAGTGGCTTTGTGGATTTTTCTTGATTTTATTCTAGTTTCCATTTGGACGACAACTCATTGGGTCCACTAGACCTTATGCACCCTCCTTGGCCACCTAGTACATCCACTTAATTACAAAAATTAAATATTATAAAAAAATATTCACAATTTAACATAACATTCTAACTATACGTTTAAAATTTAAACAATTAGTAATTAATACATCAAAATTGACCCCTTCACATGTTAGGATTTGGCCAGAACTTTAGGGGTTGGCTAAGTAGTAGAATAGTCATGGAGTCCTCATCCTTTTAATGCAGTTGTCCTAGTCCACATACATTATGGTGGTATTATTTCCCCTTTTGGATCTTAGGATCACAAATTATCAACCTAAATCACCACCTAGGTGCATAATCATGAACCAGTATAGGTGACTTAGGGAATTGTGGTCTAGGGTTGATTTTGGGACATTACAAATGCACATCCTAGGAAACCCTTTGAGAATTTCCCCTCATTTCAAGGATTATACCTAGGCACTCAACACTCAATCCAACCCTTCATTTTTTTTTAGTTTATTATTATTATGGTTGGCTATTCTTTTCATTTTCAATTTTTTTTTTTTTTACAATAATGATTAACAAGCTTTATATTAAAAAGTGGAGCATAGATACAAAATGCAGTCTGGAAGACTGAACCAAAATTTGGAGAGTGGACATAGAAGTCTCCTCCATTTCTAGTCTTTGTAGTTCAAAAAAATTCTTGATTCTACTACAACTATAGATCCTTACATATTTTCCTAATAGAAGGCAGCAAAAGAAATACATAACTAGCAGGTAGACAAGTGACCAGCTTCTTAGAGCCATTACAAAAGGAGTTCATTAAAAACCAAGGAAATTCAGATTGCGCAGTGATGGCCGATGTTCTCCTTATTTCCATTTCCAGCTCCCTCATTCTCCACGATGTTGCCACAGATGACTGGAGAAGTGATTCTGGATTCAGTCCTTATTCCTTCCAACTTAGCTTCAACCATTTTCAGGCTGTTATGCAAAGAAGTGATTTGCGTGCTGATGTTCCTTGCACAAGGGCAGCCATTGTCAATTTTTCCAGCCAACAAGTCAAAGTGCTCCTTCATTTTACTGTAGAGATTATGGATTTCAGAGGAAGAGAGCTGGACGAAGGTGGCTAAATGAGAAAGATATTTTTTCTGATTTGTGTATTCCCCCCTGAGCCTGTGGACCTGACTTTCAAGCTCCTGAAGGTGAGAAGGATTCCAGAAGGCGGGATTTCCTGCCCACGGGGAGACTCCAAGTTGATACAACCTTTTTCCATCCCATGCTGGGTTGCCCAATTCTTGATGTTTGTAGGTTCATTAGAGTGTCCGCGGGCAGAAAGTTGAACTGTTCCACCCAGAATTTGACTGGTACCTAGTTCCAAATTGGGCCAACTCTTCCCAATTCCAGGCTCATTACAGAGTGCATGAGCAATTGGTTGCACAATTCCCCCATTGTTTTGACCGGACCCTAGCTCCAACTAAGCCCAAATTCTTGCAATTACAGGTTCTTCGACCTTGGGCAAACCGCGAATGAATGTTTGAGCCGAACCACCACGTGCTTGTCCAGCTCCACCATTCCCCTACCCCTAGACTACGTCGAAGGAAGACAAATAACGCTTCACTCCAATCCCACCAGAGCTTTCTTGAATGTTTTGCCTGCAACGTCTACTCTGCAGCGAAGACCCCTTATCCTCCATAGCTGACCTGTGCAGAACCAGTTTACAAACCCAAATGGCTGCGTAAAACTCTTGAAGATTCCAAGTCTCAACATAACGAGTATGCAGAATGACAAGCTCACTGTCTTGCGTCCTGATATAAGGCATTGTGGAGGGAGACGTTAATAAATTCATGCGTGCGGAGCAGGTGGGACAAGACCGATGTGGGCGCTAGGTGGTCTTGGAGTACGAGGGAGGCGGTCGGTGCAGAACGGGAAATCCCAAGGCAATCTTGCCGTTAAACCAAAACAAAAATTTGAAATTTGCATAGTTTGGGTGGTACGAATTAATAACCCAAACCAAGAACAAGTTCATGGGTAGCAAGGGGTTCATAAGAAAGCTAGGGGAGGGTCTAAGGCACCCGACTGATGTCGATGATAAGACCATTGATGATTGCTACGCCACAGTCCAAATTAACGCTGATGTTCGCCATACTATCTGTGTCCTTCTTGTTGTTTCTTAGAATGTGATTAAAGGAGATGGAGTTAAAATCCTTGGCCACAAAGGAGAATATGTGCTGCAGTTTGGTGGTAGGGTTGTTTCGATTTTTTATCAGAGATCTGGCTTCCTTGATGGCCACATGGATTCCCCAAGGACCACAAGATTCATGATATCATGTTCCCTAGCTATTTCCATTCCTTTGATCAAGGCGAGCTACTCCGCCTCATTGTTAGTCCTTCTACTAATTCCCCAAGCATAATCTTTCTTTTTATTTCCTTCGGAGTCGAGAAGCACTCCTCCCACACCTGCCAACCCAATATTCTTTTCATTTTCATTTTATTACATAAATTTTTCTTCAATTAAATAATTGATATTACACATTCTGCGATGAACCATATCAAATCCATTGACTACAAACAACAAAATGAAAAATGCATGTACCTATCTTTTGTATAATAAAGTAGGTTATATTTTATTTTATTTTTAAGTTAATTTATTCAATAATATAGATTCACTTATTCATTATCATTAAGGGATGGAAAACAATACACCGTCCTGATGATGAATCTTGTTGTGGATTCAAAACATCGATGGAAATCATGACCATTGTGGGATCTCCGAGCACACAATCCGAAATCAACAACTACAAAACCTTGCAACATAGATTAAAAAAAAACTAAGAAAAGTACCAAAGAGACTCTCTTTCCCATTAATACCTTATAGCATTATTATTATTTCTTTATTTTTATAATTTTACAAAATATTATATTGAACCAACATATTTTGGACTAAGCATACAACCTCTTCATAAATATGATATTTATTTACTAGTTGTATTTATGTTTCTCAAATTTAATATGCATTATATTTATTTTTTGTTTTATTGATTAATTATTTTGAGTCCATATGCATCACACTCATGACAAATCTCACCTACCTAGACTATAAAAATGCCTCTCCATGCAATAAATATGAAAATACTAACACAATTCATACTAATTTCCCCATCATCATATAATGCTCGGTGTTAAGAGCTTCTTAACATGCATTTTATTTATTTCCATATGACCATCTACCTTGCCAGGGTTTCCCTAAGGCTTCCCATATTTTTATCCATCTCTTCTTCTCTATAACTTATATATTTCCCAACTTCTTAAAATATTCTCAACGATTTTTCTCTAGTATGGGTATGACTGTTAACGTTGACAAAACAAAGGTTATGATAATCAAATCCCAATAGATCACTTATGTAAATTTCGTGTATGAAAACAACAACTTGGGGGAAGTGACTTCATACAAATATCTTGGAATCGATCTTCAACGCAACATTAATTGGAACTATAGCATTGCGGAAAATTTTAATGGAGGGTGGAAAGCTTATTATGGACTTGAAAAAAGTTGTAAATCAATAGGCCTTTGGCTTTGGGATAAGAAGAAACTCCCCTTTGAGACTCTTGTCACTCCTGTTATCTTATATGGATGTGAAGTTTGAGGTTGCAACATCTATAGAGAATCATGGAGAATGATAGAGCAAATGAAAAAGTGCTTTATAACATATAATCTCAAAATTAAAGGAAAAATGCTCTTTCATATCCTCCTCATAGAAGCAAGGCTCTCTCCCATTGAGAGCATGGCTATGACTAGGTACCTAATGTACAAGAACAAGATAAATAACATGGGAGACAAGAGGCTTCTTAAGATTGCTTCACACTCTAGACAAAACCACTCACAACTTAAGTGAGTTTGGCATAAAGATTATAGGTCCTGGCTAAATTATGGGGAGTCGAGGAAGAGATCACTCTGTAGAACAATGACAATATTAAAAGTATTATTACATCTACATTTAAGGAGACATTGTGGCGCAATAAATAATTAGAGGATAAGAGAAAGTTAAGATATTATAGGGAGGTGATCAACCCTGATCTAGAATATCAAAAGTATCTCTCTATTTTAACTAGCGTAAAGGAGAAAATAAACATTATCGAAATAAGAGCAAACTCTCACGAGCTCCATAGTGAAATAGGGTGCCAAACAATTCCTAAAACGTCATGGGATGAAAGGATTTGTGATCTTTGTGATACCGGGAGGGTTGAAGATGAAAATCAATTTCTCATAGAATATCCTATGTACACTCACATTAGAGTGCACTTTCAAAATATTGGCTACAATACCGACCTTCTTGACCTTTTAACTCATCACAATTATGGTGATCTAAGAAGTCTGATCTTAAAAGCTTTTCGAGTACAAAAATAAATTTAAAAAAAAACCAAGGGATTCCTCATCTTTTTTAAGGTCCAATACACCAAAATTAACCTAAGTGAATAGTAATAACTACTACCTCCACCATCATCATCATAAAAGACATTGTTGTTGAAAATTAATGCCATATCAACATCGAAAATATCTAACAACACTAAATTTAAAGAAAATGTTAATAGAATAGATATTTCAACGTTTATAAAAAAATAGGAATCACAACATACTTCGTTTAAAAAAATTCAAATTTCATGCTTCATTAATAAATTGAAAAAATATGCCTGTGGGGGGCAGAGCAAGTGGTAAAGTTGAAAAGTTGTAAATGGTTGTAAATGGAAGGTCTCATGTTCAAATCCTCCCAAACTTACCTCTGCGCCATGGTTCGGCTCCGTGAATGCACCTAGGGATCTAGTGGTAACTACATTGGATCTTTGAACCTCGTGTCACGTGCCTATCCCCCTTTGTCGATTTCCTATTAAAAAAAACAAGTTAAAAAAGTATAATATAAAATAAAGAATTAAGAAAAATATCACTGTAACAATATTGACCATATAATATTTTTTTCATAATTTAAAATGGAAGATTAATGATTCACCCGTACCGCTTTCCATTACATTAAGCTAATTAAAAAATGTCACTTCGAACCAATCTCATTACTTTTTTCTTTTATGCCACTTCTAACGAAACTCATTATTTTTTTCTTTTTAGTGATGATAGCGACTTATACAATATCTTAAAAAAATGTTGATAGCAACTTATTTAGTAATTTTTATTCTTAAAATTTTAAACTAAATGTTTTAATCAGCGTAACTTTTGCACGCCATTATTAATTCAAACCACAATTATATCTCAATTTCATAAGGTTATAACATTTTTACGGGAGTGAGTAAAAGAGATTATTTATTTATTATAATGTATTTTGGAAGAGATAAAGTTTAGTGTTAATCTTACATATTTTTAATTTTTAAAATTACGATTGAATTATTTTAAAATAATATTAAGAAAATTAAATAAAAATAAATAAATTTGTTTATTATTTAGTTTATTTTTAATTTTATAAATTAATTTAATAAATAAATAAGTTTATTTTTAATTTTATAAACTAATTTAATGAGTAAATATTTAAATTAAGAAAGTAAAATTTGTTATAAATTAAAATTAAACATATAAATAATTCTAAGTTGAATATAAAATTTGAAAAAAAGAAATGAGAAACATAAAAATAATTTATATAATTTGTCATATTAATAAATAATTATTTTTATAAAAATATTAAAACAGAAATATATAAAATCGGCCACATCGAGATAAAAATATAGCATTTAAATTTTTTTATATTACATGTTTTTATTTTTTTTTATTATGTTTTAAAATAATAATCAATCATAAATTTATGTTTCATCAATAATTTTTTTAATCAATTAAACAAATAAAAAATGGAATAATAAACCTTAAAATTTTAAAATTCATTTATTTTTTAACAATTCAATTTAATATTTATATTTTCTAGAAAAAAAAATCATATTTTTTAATTCATGGAGAATTTCGAATACATTCCTCATGTGCTGCCTAAGTATTTAATAGAAAAAATGTTTAAGTGAGTTTACATAGAAGAAATATAGTTCTAAAAACTTTCCCAAAAATACTTGATAAAATCCCAGTTTATAAAACTATTTACATAAGAAAATCCAGAGTATTCCAACTAATAACTTGATGTTCTTGACTTGAAATAATAGTTTTTCAATTGCCTTTGATTTCCAGTAATCCAGCTTTAGATAATCCATCGGCCTTCTCATTTTGTTCTCTGTAGATATGAGCAAAATCCACCTTCCTAAAGGTCTGCACCAAATGATCTATTATGTTGCCTAGATTCTGCAAACTATGATTCTGAAAAGAAGTCTCCTTGTTCATCCTTTTGATCCATAAGTCAAAATCGTCATAAACTCTGAAAACATCCACGGATTACTCCCTAGCTTTCTGTAGAAGAATAAGCAATGTTATCCCTTCCATGCGATTGTTAGTACCAAAGCCTCCATTGGCTTGAAAAGACACTTCCTTATCAAGATGCTTGAAATGACCTCCCTTCCCACATCCACTATTCGCACATGCTCCATCAAAAAATCCTACAGAGTCTCCTTCCCCATGATTCCTCCCCATAATTCATAGCTTTCATCATTCTTGTCTTTTTAATTTTATCTTTCCCTAAAAAGAATTAATAGATAGAAAAGATTTAAGCTATCACAACAAAACTAGGTTGATAAATATCTTAAAAATATACAAGTTACATGCTACCCAAACATACCATACCACCAAAAAAAGAATACATCTTATCTTCTTAATATATGTTTAAAAATATATATTTTTTAAACATAGGAAACTTTATAAAATTTTTGACTAGATTCAACAAACTTCTCAATGCCCAATGCCCATGATGGAGAGAAATCGCGAGACTTAATGTTTTTAATATACGTTTATATTTATTAATATTAATAAAAAGAAAATAAGACATTTAATTTGATCAAAATTAAGTTAGTGTAGGATTATCTTACATGATACTTTAAATTTTTTTATATTACATTTTTTTAATTTTAATTGTTTATGTTTTAAAAATATAATCACATTTCATCAATAACTTTTTTGATTAATAAAAAATGGAATGAATAAAATTTTTATATTTTTATTTTTTAACAATTCAATTTAATATATATTTTTTAAACATTACAAACTGTATAATTTTTTTTTAACTGATTCAACAAACTTCTCAATGCTCATGATGAAAAGAAATCGCGAGACTTATGTTTATATTCATTAATATTAATACAAAATAAAATAACACATTTAATTTGATCTAAATTTAGTGTAGGATTATCTTACATTAAAATGAATTTACTTTAGTGAAAGATTAATTTGTATTTTGTATATAGTCATCAATATTTTGTGTTTGAATTCATGATCCTAAAACTTGGATGCAAGCAAAGTAACATTCTTACATGAAAACGGGTAGCATGACTATGAGTTAAGACTTTAATTGATGATGATGACCCACTTTCTATACGAACATTATTTAGTAGATATCAACAAAGAAAGTCCATTATTTTGTTTTATAATGCTCTTTTCAAATACCTAGTTAATTTTGGTTTACATGGCTTAACACATTATAAATATTCGTAAATTTAGATTACGATGTGCACTTTATGAGAAAATACATTTTATTCTTTATTTTTATTTTTTCTAATAAAAAAAAATCCATAAAAGGGATATATCTGAAAAGCAATAGAGTTCCGCCCATCCCTGGACTATTCAAGCTACACTTGATGTCTAGGTTTTTCAAATAAAACTTATAACTATACTTCCTAATACAGTAACCATAAATCAAAATACATGTGTATTGCATATGCATTGCTATTCTTCTATGAAAACATGCCCACCATGGGCTTCTCCCATTGAAATGTTTTCATTTCCAAGGCGTAAATCTCTAGGGTCCAATTGGTGCTTCTCTAGTTCCACTCCAAGTTGTTGTATAGTGTCCTCCTCAGCTAGATGCTTCTTGACAAAGCCGATGGACACAACTAGGTATCCCACAAGAGATTGTGAGCTTTGAGCAAAACCTAGAATGATATCACAGTGCATCTCCTTATCACTACCCAACTTATTGATTCTTTGCCTTTGTTCTGCAATCTGAGCTTCTAGTTCTTCAGGTTCCTCATTTGACTCTTCATTTGTGTTGGTATAATTCATGGCCTTGTGTAAGTCTTCCATCTGGTTGGCCAAGTGCCTCAACACCTTCCAAATCTCATACATCCGATTGCTAGAGCAACCTCTGAGTGAAGGATAACCAACCAAAGCTAGCTTCAGCTGTGAAAATTCCAAAACCCACACACTTGAAAAGACTACCAAAATTAAAACATCTACTATAGAGGAGAAGTCTAATAAGGCTGAAGCCAGGATGATTACTCAACAAGACCAATCACAACTTCCACCATATAAACTAGAAATAATGAAAAATGAAAATCCAAACCTCTTTATGCTTCCAAAGTTTGCACAATGACAGTCACCTTGAATGAGTGACCTACTTACACAAAATTCATTCCATTATGTTTCAATAATGAAACCCAATGAGACTACAACCTTCACATAAGCCCAACATCAAGAAGACAAGAAGTATCAGGTTGAAAATTTCCCTGAATCAAACTCAATTTGCATGCCGAAGCCACAACGTTAATACAATCTTTAAGGATTGAAGGCCAAAAGTAACCAACTCTCATAATACGTTGGGCTATAGCAATCCCAGATAAGTGATCGCCACACGCCCCTGCATGGCAATCATTAAGCACCCGCTCCGCTTCTTCGTGAGTTAAGCAACGACGGAGAATGGAATCCTTTCCTCGGCGATACAAAGTGTCACCGACAATAGTATAATCTTTAGCGTGATGTTTCACACGCCGTCGCTCGTCTCGTGAATAATGCGGAGGAAACTTCAAATTTTGGAGATATACAATGACATCTCCATACCAAGGGTCCTCGGACGAGATAAGAAATAAGTGCTCATCCACAAGGGAATCTTCATGAATGACATCCTCATCAAATCTCGGAAGGTCTGACATAAGCTCAACGAACACCAACGATTTCACCGATTTCGCCGAAGCAAAATCGAGATCGAACTCCTGAAGGATCACAATTCATTTATTATAATTCCCCCCTATAAGGCGTCGTGATAGCACGAACTGAAATGGATTGATATGTGCTACAACTGTGGTATTTCTAAGCAAAATGTAACGTCGTAACCACTGGACTGCATGGACAGTTGCAAGTGCCAGCTTTTCCACGTGAGTATATCTCAGTTCAACGTCTACTAGATTTCGACTAAGGTAATAGATAACATGCTCAATGAGTGCGTCATCAACCTGAACTAAGACCATGCTAATCGTCTCTTGAGACGCAGCCACATAAAGGATAAAATCTCGTGCGAAGTCTGGTGGACTAAGCACAGGGGCCGATACCAAAGCTTTCTTAAGGGCGTCGAAAGACTGTTGGGCTCGCTCATCCCAAATAAAAGGTGTGTCTTTCTTCAATAAGCGCGCGAAACCTTTGGTAAGATTAGCATAATTGACTACAAATCGACACAGAAAAGTAGCTCTCCCTTGGAGGCTCTGAAGTTGTAACAAGTTGTGTGGAGGAGGAAACCGAAGTATTGCCTCAACTTTGAGAGGATCGACTCTAATACTCTCTTTCGAAACTATAAAGCCCAGAAGGCGACCAGTCCTTATAGCAAATATGCATTTATTAGGATTCAATCGAATATTGTAGCGTATACATCGTTCGAGAATCAGGCTGAGGTGCTTGGGGTGGTCCACTCTCTTGCGAGAATGGATGGCAAAATCATCCAAGAAAACCTCCATAATATTTTTAAGATCGTGAAAGGCGTAGGTCATGGCACACTGAAATGTAGCTCCGACGTTTTTAAGGACGAAGGGCATTTTCCGATATGCAAACGTCCCCCAAGGACAAATGAAAGTTGTCTTATGTTGGTCCTTAGGTTTGATTTGAATCTGATTATAGCCTGAAAAGCCGTCCATAATTGAAAAAATCTCACTTCCCGCACAAGCATCCAAGATCTGATCGATGAATGGCGTGGGGAAGTTGTCTTTTGAACATGCACGGTTCAAATCTCTAAAATCAGTGCATATGTGGATCGTTCCCTGCTTCTTATCCACAAGAACGGGATTTGACACCCATTCGGTAAGGGGAACGAGGTAGATGAAACCAGCTTTGAGCAGTTTCTCCACCTCTGCCTTGATAGCGGCTGCCTTCCTAGGGTTCACAGCACGTAGGCGTTTTCAAACCGGTTTAGCATTGGGATATGTTCTAATCTCATGTTCAACAATGCGGGGGTCTATTCCTGGTATCTCCTCATATGACCAGGCGAAAGCTTCCTAGAGTTTTGTAAACAAATTAGTGTAAATAGCAATCTCCTCAGGAGTGCAATCGACACCGATGTAGACATTCTCCACTTTTCCGAGAGTACGAGAGATGTTGATTGACATAGTCGGGGAAATATTGGCCATATTCCCCTCCACAAAAATATCATGCGACCCTAAAAGAGCCACAGGGTGACCAACCATCTCTGCTAGAGTAATCCTAAACTCTTCCTTTTCGACGAGCTCGAGGTTGGGAAGGAAATAAGAGCGATGGTACATATCCTCCCAAGGCCTCTCACTACCACACATGGCCTCCATAATGGCTTCATCAGAAGGAGAAGTATCATCAAGGCAGTCGTGTGAACAAGATGAGTTGGCTGCCCAAACTGGCAGCGTAACGGGATCTTCTTCGATTGTCTGAGAAGAAGAGAGATCCGGTTCTGCAGTGGCTTGTTGAATATGTTGGTAAGCAAGCTTAGCTACAGATAGTGGCATAGATATCCCGACGTGCGTAATATCTCCAGACGTAGAACTCGTGGACGGTAAAGTCCATGGATCATTACAATAGGAAGTGTGGAATGGCATACTATGCAAAGGAGGAGACACATCGTCGGAAATGGTTCCGATGAAGTTCACAGGTGCGTGAAAACTATAAGTTCCCATCAATGAAGGATACATACCAACACCTATGTTCCCAGTTGCCGGCTGAGAATCGGTAACTTGCGGGACTATGGATCCTGTGGATGCTGTGGAAGGAGTGTTAATGAAATCCAACTGATCGATGGTTACAATCTTGCCTTCATGAGGAAAGAAGATAACTCTGAATACAGTGGACGTGACAGCCTTCATAGCGTACATCCAATTCCGACCCAGTAAAAGGTTGTAGTCGATGGGTGCATCAACCACCTCAACTTCAATAGGCACAAACTTACCTCCTAAGAAGACAACAAGGGAAGGGATAGTTCCATGCGGCTTAAATGACTGACCGTCGAATGCAGTGAGTGTGTTTCTAGACGCGAGTAGAGGAGGAGAGCCAAGATCTTTCCAACAAGTTAACGACATTACTGACGTAGAAGAACCTTCATCAACCATAGTACATTTGACAAAATTCTGAAGGCACGCCACCTAGATTTGAAAAGCCACGTGGTAAGGTAAGCAAGGTTGAACATTAGTAGTATCGAACTTGATAACACTGGGACTTCCCCCATCCTGAACTCCTAACGCACTCAAAAGGGCATGCTTTTGAGAAGGGCAGGCCTGCAAGACTTCAAGAGCCGACATGGCACACGGAGTTTGGTCCAAATATTCCACAATTAAGTAGTTATGGGCGGCTCGAGCATTAGGATTATGTGTAGAGCACTTAAGAACACCTTTCGGTATCTGCGGCATATTAGAGGGATTCTTGATATGCAAGGAATTGTCAGGATGAGGGGGAGGCTCACTCCCCATATTAGGTTGTGTTGCACCATAATTGCGTTGACGAGTGGCAACAGTAACCTCCTATTGAACCATATTCACGCATCCATAACCACTAGTATTGGAAGAAGACGTTACCGTCTCAGTAGGTCCATAACCAGTGGTGGGAGCATGCGAAGCCATGTTTTGATGATGAGGAAGGGGATCCTTTAACACAGCTGGGCTCTGTGCCAAATGCTTCGATGCTTCTTCGATTCAAGGACATAAGTGAGTAAGATGATCTTCCCCACAGAGCTTGCAAGGAAACTTCACCTTACGCCTAGGTTTACGGTCCTCACTAGCATTTCCGCCTTCCCAAGGAGGGTTGGCATTATCTTTATGAGGAGTATTACGATTGCTATTATTGTTATTCCCATTGTTTCCACCCCTACGGTTGTTTCTCCCCTTTTTCTTACCACCAGGTTGCTGGTTACCTAACGGTTTCGTCGATTGCACATTGTGTACATCAGACGATAGGGTGGAAGTGGACAAGGTGTGAACCTGTCCGGGAGTAGATTGGTTTAGCGACAAATTTTGCATTTGATTAGCCACCAAATCTAAAGGGCGAGTGCTTGCAGATCCCACGATGCCATCGGTATGCGGTCCAGGAACTGACTTGGGCTCATGGCATGTTCTCGGTGCATTAGGAATAATGTCATATAAAATGCCAGACTGAGAGTATAGAAGGTCTAACTGCTGGACTTTCAAGATGGCTTGTTCCTTAGTCACAATGCTGGACATCGAAACATCCTTGGCAATATATGGGAGTAAGGACTTTGAGGAACCATTCCAACATAAATTCTGGAGGAATGTTGGCTTTCACTAATCTCTTCCGCCGACGCCACTCTTGAACGTGGTCAGATATATGTGTGGCTTTATTCTGACGGAAGGTAGACAAAAGTTCAGTACCAGTATAATAGCGAACTAGCAACTGGAAATGGTCCAAGAAAACCAAAGCGATCTCATTGAATCTCCTATAAGTGTTCCCAGGCAACTCAACATACTTCTTCGTAATTGCCCCCGTGAGGGTGCGTTGAAATAGTCGTAATCTAACATAATCGTGATTCAACAAGTTGGAGGAACACCAAAGGTGAAACATTGTTACATGATCACCCGGATCCTCACCACCTTTCCCCTCAAACTTAGGAATGTCCGAAGGGAGCTTGGTAGGGACCGGGGGCCAATTGGGGTTGTGACACACTGGATCATTCGTGAGCTTCGAAAGATTCGGAAGAATCAAGCATGCGAGGAACGGGAGCTGCCGCTGGAAAGTTTGATTATAAGTTCCCAGAAAAGGTTGGTTGAACGGAACTGAATTATAAGGTGGACCAAAATCTTGACCATGAGTATTAAACTGCTGATAATGGGGACCTGGTGGACCATAAGCTTGACCATGTCCATAAGGTTGATAAACTCCCCCAACCTGACCCATATGAGAGTAAGTAGGTATATAAGTATTTTGGGCACCGTATTGAGGTCGGTTGAACTGGTGGCCAGCACCGACTGTGTTGTAGTAAGGGTTGCCACCATAAGTATGGGGCATATACGTACTATTTGTAGAGGGAACCGAGTTGTAATGACCATAATGGTGAGGTATGTTCCCACCCCCAGCATTAGGATTAGCATGAGCAGTCGTGTGGTGACCCAAAGTATGAGAAGTATTCCCAACCCCAACGTTGGCGTTACTAGTAGCAGGAATGGTGGCGTTATGACCATGAAGATAAGATACATTCCCACCTCCTACATTAGTATTACTAGTAGCGGTGGTGGACGCAAAAGTGTTCGGTATATGTCCACCCCCGTGGTTAGGAGGAGCATTAACATTCACGAAAGTGGTCCTGTGTTGACGATTAGCGATATGTGTGTTAGGTGGTGGATGGCGAGTCGTGTTTCGAACAATGTTCCTATTAGGTTGGGCAGTCCCAGGAGGCGGTCTTCTTCCAACATTAGCATTGTTAGGAGGATTATGACTAGTCCCCATATTATGTGTGTGAGTGGACAACGTGGTGCCCCCAACGATGGTATTGCCCCCAGTGGGTGCAGTGTTGCTAACACCATGACTAGTGCCAGCATGACTGCTAAAAGCAGTGGGAGGATCAACTGTGTTGAAACCAGGCATACTATATGAGAACGGGTTAACGTTGGTCACAGGATCTTCGCCGTTAGGTAAGGTTGGCATCCCATAAAGATAATTATCCAGATTCAAAGGATCGAACGGATCGTTCTCGAGTGGATTCGGCCAAATCGAACCAGGTTGAGTCTCAGGTGGATCACCTTCCCACGCCTCACGAGGAGTAGGGGTGTCTGAATTGTGCTCAAATATACCCGATGGACTAGTAGGGATTTCTCCCGTGTCAGAGTGTGCAGTGGTCATGACGTCTTGGACGTATGTCTCATAAGAATCCGAAGACTCAGAGGGAGCCTACCGGCGTCCTCGAGTAACACGGCGAGAAAGTTCGGCCGGTTCTAAACCAACTAACAGACAGGATCGGAGGAGAGTAGGAATCCACGACACGATATCTCCGGAGAGAATATAAAATCACAACATATCCTAACGGCCAACTATTGATCAAAAACAGTAAATCAAAAGCACACACCTAAAGAAACTACAACCAAGAGCAGACAAATAGAGTGGCTAAATGAGCTCCCGACACTAGAGCCGATATGTCTCACCTAGGAGAGGCTTGAGACTCCCAAACTATAGCCGGAGATAACATAATCAGTTATAACGACCCCTAGACTTCACTGCGTGCACAGGGTCAAGTCCACTGCACAAACACAACTGTGTTGTCCGACCGCTATCTGACTCAAGACACAAACAACATAACCACTACAAGTACCCTATGTGATACCTATGTAAGGAAACTATGGTCACCGCAGTATAACTAATGCTCAGGGGGACAGTCGCGGGTGGGATCCGTCGTATGGGAAAGGTAGCTGAGCCCGAAACTCAATGAGGGTCAAGTCCCCCAAGAGTCCCCAGATACAAACAAATCCTGGAAGTATCTCCCACGTTCAACCGGTATCAGAGGGATATCCATTCAACCAACCTCCCGTGACCTTGTGCTTAACTCTGGTTTGAGTAGAGTTTCCTGAGAACACCGATATATATACCATGGATTCCTCCACTCCCTGGTCAGACACCTAATGTTTCATCTAGTAGTCTTGGATTGTTAACTCACAATGATCTATTCCAAGACTCTAAACCTATGCTAATTGGTGTACCCTATAAATAAAATCGGTCTAATCAATTTTAAGATTAAGCGTTAATTTTAGTGGCTGTGGTTACTCAAGGGATATGGTTGTGAAACTAGTGATGTGTATGACTCAATAGTATGCAAAATCGTCAAATCCTAGACTCATCTATCCAATAAAACAATGTCACTAGCATGCAAAATCAACCCAACAGTTTCGAAATAAAAATGCAATCTTTTATATTTTCGATGCACAAGCAGAACCTAAATGAAGGCAACAAGCACTCAATGCAAGATCTAGTACATGAAAGTAATTTTTTTTTTGTATTTTCTCTTATAAGCAAAAGGAAAATGCAAAACTATATGTATTTTTTTTGTATTTTTCAATGTAAAGAAATGAAAAATGCAAGCAAAATCCTACTATCTAGTCACTGATATACCACGGAGATCACTAAGACAACCCAACAAATACCAAACAGTAAGACTCAGCCAAAGGAATGAGCTCAAAAGGAAAAAACCAACAAGGCTAAATCCAAATATGGGTAAAAAACCAACAAGGCTCAACCAAGAGAAAAGAAGAGTTTTGGTCACAACCAAGGCATGGAACAGTCAAGAAACAGGCCAACAAAGACTCAGGATCATCCAAAGCCAACCCAGCAACAACCAAAAGTCATAAATCAACCAAAACCGGAGTTGTACGCTACTGTCGAAGGAAAACCTGCGGGTACCCGTGAGCAGTAGAGTAAACAGAGGCGGGTGTACGCGGGCATAGCAAAGCTAGCCCGCGGGTAAGGAAAGGAAAATGGGCAAATAAAGAGTCCAATGGCTTAGAAAAAACAAATTTTCTATTGTGTATCTCAATGGCCAATCAGTGACACAGAGCTTCGACAAACAACAACTCTAATTAAGGACGAATGCTCAAAAAATCCCCAAACATGGATGTTTTCCCCAGCAGAGTCGCCATTTTTGTATTGGAGAAAACTCACTATGGCTTGGGGTAGACCACTACAGACAGCTGACTACCAGAAATTAACTCAATTTTCAGTACTATGCTATATAAATGACAATGCTAAGATAGAATATAACCAACCTCGATCCAAACATTTGATGTAGATCCCTGTTGGAGCTTTCAATCCGTGCACTTGAATTTGCAAATTAGTCTCGACAGCCAATATACAACAAGTACATATAATATATAAACGACATTAACATCATCAATAGCAATGGTCCATGATATTATAAGTAAATGCAACCCAATGTAGAATAAACAACATTCACAACATTAATGGACGAGAATATGAGTATTTCTATTAATAAACAAGAAGAAGTACAATGTGATACGACCTCTTGCCGGCAACCAATCTGAACCAAGATCTGGATGAATCCACTTGTGCCTCCACCACTTCAATCCTCCATGAATGACAAACTCAAACTATGGTAGGAGTTTGGAAGGTGAACATAAGGGGTTCACAACTACAAGGATCAATGAGTGTAGACTCAAGATAGGGCAAAAATCCACTAGAGTTCTTTTGCTCTTCTTTCTCCTCCCGTCCATAAGCCATATGTGCTCAATATATAGTCCTCTCAAAGGTAAGTGAAAGGACACATCGAGGCGTTTCTTGGAAAGATGGAGGGTCAAAGGTCACCCAATAATCGCTTTTTGGGAGTACAAAGTAATAAACTAGTGATTTTTACCATTTTACATGCTACCTGCGGGCTATAGTGATGCAACTTGCGGGTACACCCACTGTAATGATGCAGCTAGCATACAGGGGAAAAAATAGGGAAAAATAGTGTCTGAAGGATATAAAGTGGATCTGAGTCAGTGAAATGGATCCTGCAGGCCAAAGAATGCTGATACTCACAAGGTGGAAAATTACGTTGTAACAGAAGGACCATGGACTTTGTAACATACCCATTTGCCAAAACATTTTATGCTTGAAGAAAACATTATCTTAACTTTTATTGTAAAGTTTTATATTTGGCCAAGTGGCCAAGGATGACTGTAATTGCACAATATTATTATTTAATAAAATAAAATAGGATACACTCACCCAAAGATACTGTTGAAAGAGTGTTTACTGACCCACTAGGTGGAATGGAATCTGGGGTAGAAGGCAATGGACAAGTGGCAGCATCAGGAAGTAACTAGCTATTGTTATGGGACAACTCCCTTGAATTGTGTTCAAAGTTCCTTGAAAATGAGACTGGAACTTGAGGCTCATTTATTTGGAAACTGACCACTAAAATACCTAGGCATCTTTATAAGCCATCGAATTTGAGCAGAGGCTCACACTTTTTCTAACGAGAAAATTTACTTTGTGGTTCTGCTGTATGCACACAAGAGATTCGATGAGGGGAAGCTATGTTTTGAGTTGTAGTGTAAGTCTGTTTCACTTCTACTAAGTGCAGAGTTTACTACTGAGTGCAGAGAGTTATTTTGAGGTGTATTGCAAGTCTCCATTGATTGTTGGAAGTACAACCTAAGTGCCTCGCTTCTACACAGAGTCTTCTACCTAGTGGTTCAGTAAATAGGATCGGGGGTCCAAAGGACCAAGTGATATTGGCTGCTTCTTTTGGAGAAGGTTGGGAGGAACATGACTCTTTGGGTGTTTGTCCACCCTATCTACATTGTAGGTTCTACTTGTTATTTCATTTCCTAAGTAGTTATAATTTATTTTCTGCTACTGTTGATTTAGGATTTATTAGTTAAATATTGATAGTTATTATCATGCAGAAGTAAATGTTTGATTTTCTGAAATGATTATGATTCTGTAAAGTGTGGAAGAAATTACATGAAATGATGGAATAAATTACTTCCCTGTATTTTTCCATGCTCTGTCTTTGTGCCGTACTCTAGTACAGGGAAGGGTGGTTAAAAATAGATAAATGATATGTAGTAAGTAGAATGAATGAATAGAGAAAACTCTGTTATGTTTTTTTTCTGAAATTTCCCTTATCTGTTTACAGTTTGCAATTTAAAATATCTTATGTTTTAGTCATAGAAAAACATAGCAACATTCATACTATTCAGGCATTGTAATATTTTTACATTTGCAGCAACAGAAGAAAACAGGGCTTAAACTTTTCCATACTTCTAACCTTTGCAAAAGACAAATAAGATTGATAGCCTCTTACTAATTTATCTTTCCATTCGAACCTCCTAGTAAGACTTTTAAGCATTCTGTATTATATATATATATATAGTATCGAAACTGTCACCAACATTTATGAATTGAAAACAACTATCGAAAACAAACATATTGAGTATGCAGAGCTACTAACATTTTATCTTATCATCAATATTATAGATCTTTTGAACACAAAACAAGTCTGTTTTTGGACGAGTGTCCCACTGTGACAGAACCCTAGCTATCTATAACATAACATTAAGTAAACATTTCACCATTTGATTAATCAAATAGAATTTACAAGACAGAGCTCAACTATGCAAGGATTTTCCTTACAGTCTACACCTACAACTACATGTTACTTTCATTTCAAAACCCTTAAAACATTTATATAGTAAGTCCAACAAATTATTACTAGAATTGTTTAGGGTTTCACCATCCTTTTAATCGAAATCCTTTAAGAATATAGAAATCGATTAGACAGGGTTTTGAACCAAGGCCTTTGGCCTCTCATAACATAGGCTAGAATCATAGTCACACACATAATCTACTTTCGACAAAGGGCTCAAGGCCATTGTTAAATAAACAACTGAACGTATACAAAATGAATCTATTTTAATAACCCAGCATTCAACGAAATGAAAATAGACATACGAGACTAGGTCTCGGCTTTAAGAATCAACTACTCAAACCTTTCGAAGTTATCCTTTAACAAAAAACAGGTCAGGGTTTGAATTTACAAAACTAGGCGTATTGCCTTTGGCTCTTGGCCACTAACAAAACTCGATATTGTATAAATAAACATTGAATTAAAATAACACAGACTGCCAAGAGCATTGCTCTCAGGCACGAATCGCATAAACAGTATTAAATCACAAGTACCGAAACCTTTTCATTCATCAAAATAGCCGAGGGTTGAACCCTTACGAATAGTTGTTACATTTATTAACATTTTGATACACAGTAAACATTGTAGAGCCAACGTAAAGGTAGGTCGAGGATTCAATCCTCCCTACGCATGCCTCATAACTTACAAACTTTACAACGACAGGGTAATCCAAAGCTAAACCACGAAGACCAAAGCTTCGGCTAAAAACCAAATAAGTACCAACAGTTTCCAAGTTGACACCTACAGGAAACCACCGAGGCTTACCAGGCTTCATAAAGCTTCCAACCCTGGCATTGTAACTTTCAACATCCAAACCGAGAAGCACTTGCCACAGAGCACACAACGTGGTTAAAAACTTGGAAGATGAATTTTAAAAACAAAAACTCATACTATTATACATCATTTAAACTTCTCAAGATAGCATTTAAAAGAACTAAACTTACATTTAAAAAAACCGTGGCTCGAAAACGAACGATCGCCGATAATCCAGAATCATTCAAACCACTAAAAGAAATGCAACAATACTCATTACAGTATTGCTTCGGCTCTTAAAACACATGGTAATGACAGTCTTTCCCCTACAGGTTGCGGTATCAAACCTGGGGAAGGTTCCTTCAAAACCTATTCTTGAAACCCTAAAGACCCACAGGCCTGTCAGCCTCTCCAACACTCCACTCCTTACCAAATGAATGCCGAAAGGATGCTCTTGTCGACGTAATCCAAGAAGTTAGGGTTGGCACCGGGACCAGGAAGACCACGTGAATACCTGCCACAGAGGTGCCACCAGACTCTCCACTCATTAACACTTTAATGCACTTTAATAACCCACAGCTACCACAGGTACGAAGAACCATCAGTATAACCATGCAATACGAAAGTGGATCAACCTCCTATATAGTTTAAACATTTCAATATTAATATAGTAAGTCCACCAAATGACCAAAGTCAAAACATTATCATATAACCCAAAGTGTTACACCATCGTTTAATGACCAAGGTAAGACCTCAACCATCGACATGGGAGGTTTATGAACTTAGAACAATATAGTTTATGTCATCATCTTTGCAAAAGTAAATAACCAAGGTATTACGTAGAACATACGATGAATCAAACCCTTGTGTATTGTACAAAGACCATAAAAGCACATATCACAACCATAATATAAGCTATTGTTACAATGTTCTAAATAGTTATGTTATCAATGGTATCAACTATAGAAGAAGTGAAAATAGCAATAGTATTAACTATAGATACTATTACAATATTCTAGCATTAAAATAGCCATCACATAAATTAGTAGAAGAGAATGCTTAGAGTGTATAGTTTGCAATTTTAGACTTATGTCAAGCCTCCATAATAACATCACACTAAGGGTTATACCTATAATACATAGTATCAAAGGATATGCATAGAATTACAATAAAAACAATTGAACTTAGGATATGATCCTATTATCATAGGTATTTGATTACATGTTGTAAATTCCCAGGTGTGAAATGTAAAACACCTTAACATTTATTTCAACGCTCAACACTTTCAACATTATACAATTACATGTGTAATACAAACAATATAAATGCTGAGAATTGGAGTGAGATCATATGAACTATTCAATGCAGATTTTAATTGAAGAAACAACCGGAATGGATCTCACCCTGACATGTTTGCAAGTTATTCTATTTTCTCTTTTTAAACTTGAAAGCTAACTGACGATATATAGGATCTCCGTATTCACTTTCGAAACACTATTTTTTCTCTTACCTGTGATCTGTGACATAACGTTCAAATGCTTTAGCTAATAGCTAAGTAATCCCGGGGGTGCCCATAGGACCCCTTCATCATCAATAAGAAGAACAAACAGTTAGCACATATAAACAATAGCAAGTAAATCTATAAAGCATCGACATCAAATTTTAGTAATCATAAGTAATCTAGGATGCACAATTAAGGAAAGAAAGCATCTAATAGCATCCTAATGTAGACATAAATACATTTCACACACATCGTAAAACAATACACATACATGATCAATACAACATTTTATTTCAGCATGTCGTTTAAATGAACAAATAAGCATTTATTATATTTCCGCACAGTAAGTATAGCAATTAATGCTACACTGAATTTTTTTAAAAATTTTGTGAAAAGAATGATCATGATGTCTGCTTCATTTTTTAACGAGATTGTAACATAAAATAAACTATGCTTAGTATAATTCCCATTGGCAAGTTTCTTCCCAACATGATATCCAGAGGTTGGAAGTTTTCCCCTAGCATAAGAAGTTGAAGGCTTACCTCTAGTATGATGTCTAGAGGCTAGAGACATGCCCCCCATGCTTCATTTCGTTCGCCTACTCTTTTTCTTCATCCAATCAAACTTATGGTTAGTAATAGGAATATATTCACCAGGGGTGAAGAAAAAAGAGGATTAAATAGCATAGGAGAATGAAATGAAGGTTCTGATATTATCTCTAGCGAAAGAAACGACTCAAAGGGAGGGGATCTGTTTCATTTAACGAGCTTGACACATGAATAGAACTATGCTTGTGATTGATCTGTTTCATTTAAAGAGCTTGACATAGGATAGAACTATGCTCATAATGACCCGTTTCATTTTTTAACGAACTTGATAAAGAATCGAAATATGCTCATAATGACTTGTTTCATTTTTTAACGAGCTTGACATAGGAATAGAACTATGCTCATAATGACCTGTTTCATTTTTTAACGAGGTTGACACAGGAATAGAACTACGCTCATAATGACCTGTTTTATTTTTTAATGAGCTTGACACAAGAATATAACTATGCTCATAATGACCTGTTACATTTTTTAACGAGCTTGACATAGGAATAGAACTATGCTCATATTCTTTTGTTTCATTTTTTAACGAGCTTGACACAGAAAGGGAGTTATGCCCATGGACACCTCCTTCATTTTTAACGAGCTTGAAACGGGAAAATAACTCTGGTCATGGAGCTGGTTCCATTTTTACGCAAGCTTGAAACCAAAGGTAAAATATGCTTGGGAATGGTTTCATTTTTCCACAAGCTTGAAACCAAAGGTAAACTATGTTTAAGAATGGTTTCATTTTTACATAAGCTCGAAACCAAAGGTAAACTTTGCTTGCATGGGTCTGTTACATTTTTTAACGAGCTTGGAGACAAAGACCAATCTGTGTTCATGGTGGCCCATTTCATTTTTTAAAACGAACTTGAAACGGAAAATAAACTATGCTCGTAATGACCTGTTTCATTTTTTAACGAGCTTGACACAGGAATAGAACTTTGCCCACGGTCATTTGTTTCATTTTTTAATGAGCTTGACACATAACGGGAACTATGCTTAGTGACACCTTCATTGCTTCCAGGAGGATGCCGCTCCATAAGGAATACATGTCGAAGGATAAGCCTCGACCATGTCTTCTAAGAGGTCCTCATTGGAAGGAAGATAAAACATGCCAACTCCCAAGTCTAAGGTTAAAGAAGACGAGGAATCAGTGAGAGGTTCGTGTTCAATGGAAGTTGAAAGCATGGGATAAAACACCACATAATTGACATGTGGCGGGTAAGATATCGCGTGGGAATAAGTTGGATGATCGGTAGTCATATGATAGTCAAAAAATGAAAGCTATTTGATAGTCACAATGTGTCCGTCATGAGGGAAATAAAACGCTCGGGAGAGTGTGGAAACGAGAGATTTCATCGCATAGACATTTTTATCTCCTCAAATGGTTTTGAAGTTTTGAGGAATTTCATTCATTCGCGCTTAACGCGTCATTTTCCTTAGTCTTATGGCAAGTGTTTTATCTCCAAATTATTGACCAAGCTCCCATTTGATCATGTTTACTTGAGAGTCTTGTTACTCTGTCTTCAACCTGCATTACAAAAACACAAAAGATTGTTACATTTCCTAAACCCTAGTTTTATGTCTTTTAAGAATTTTAAAATATGATTTTATTTTACCAAAAACAAAAGGGTATGTGCTTAAGCAAGCCTAGTTTATCTCATCGACTAGGTCATTCAATATATGCCAACTCCATGTCTATAAACCAAGTCATACTATGAGTCAAGCCACGAGTTTTGGATTTCAAGTCATCAAATCCAAGCGCCAAGCTCTATAGTCCATTCATCTCATCGATATGTCATTATAAATCTCAGAATGATTAAAGTTTGCATATCTAAACATCCCGATGTATGTGGGATTTTTCCCATAAGCAAATAATAAAATACAAAGGCTGCCAAGTGATTGAAGATACAGGTGTTGATGATGGCACATCTATTCAATGGTACCCTATCGATGATCCAAGTGCGATGTGCCAAGGTGAAAATGTGTTGTGCACGTGTTCTAAAGATGAATGTGGCTTGAACATCAAATGAAAGCTACAGGTTTCAAAAGAAAACTCAGGAGTTTTCTTTTTTCAAAATATACAACGCAGATCATGTCCAAATTGAAAGATCTGCGAGTATGTAGTCATATATCCCGGGGATAGATCTTATTCGCGAAGCATAGATTCTGAACCGCATCAAGGAAATTGGTTTCCCCACTTATAAAATCTTGTTTGCTGGAGTAGTTAACGACTGAAATATTTGGGATAATGATTTGGCTTTTTCATGGAGTGCTTTGGAAACCCTTGAGAACACAGTTGGGAAGGTTGTGGGAAACACTACCATGATTGGAGATTTTCCTCCCAGGTTCAGCTTTTCTAGTAGCGAAATTGGGTTGGACATCTAGTTCTCCATAATATGAGGAAACACCACGCTCCCTGCGATGGAGATGATCAAGTGGTTTGACACCAACTATCACCACATTGTTTCTGAGTTAGGTCTAGAGGTCAAATTCGCTTACTCATCACACGAAGTGGTCGAAGAATAGAAGGAGGCTAAAGAGTTTTTACATTCATATAGTGCCTGTGCTCATAGGAACTGTGTCATGCTTGCTCTTATCTAAAACTGTAAAGAGCGTGGAAAAGATCTTCAATCGCCTTTCTCTTATCGATTCAATTCTTCCAATTTACAAACAAGTTATGGCTGAGTTTGTGGCAGCTGTAATACAGATGAATCTGGAAAGCTTTCTTTTTCTCAGAATTTTGAATTTAGCTTGAACTATGTGGAATCTCTTGTGCAGACATGTATGACTACTCTCTCTTTAAAGAGTGTAAATCAATGAAAACACATGCTAATCAAGATTACTGTCAAAGCAATGCTTACTAAACAGGCGTCTGATGCATTTGTTAATTTGGAAAGCAGCGACACTATATCTAACAGTTCCTATTCTCATCCTCTGACCTCATTAAGACTCTTCTTACCTGATTGCCTTACTCTTTCATCATCACTTGAAGTCTTATGTTTTCAGTGGCTTAAAGGATTGGATTTTTGGCTCTCCTACCCACCGAAAGCAGAGAACAGGGCAGAATGACATATTTTTGCACAGATCCAAGATTCTTGAATCCAGATACCTCGAAGATGATTTCTAATGCAAGGTAAAGAGTAGAGATATAAATATTAAAGGTTCTGTTTCGGTTTTGAAGATGCCAGGGAAATGGAAGAAGTAAAACTTCTTACCTATTTTTAGTAAACAGTTGAACTATCTACCAGGTAGCATTTTCAGTTTCCTGCAGCAAACATCTCAAGATCATTGCAGATGTCGAAGACCCTGAAGATCTGATTGAAGATAGAGTTTTGACCATGAGAATAAGATCTTTTCCTAGTTTATTATAAATTTGTTTTAATGGTCTATTTTTAGCAAATCAGATCCATTTTTTGAGGATCTGGAACTGTCATGTAAAGGCTATAAAGCCTAAAACTTCAGAAGAAGTAGGGGTTTGATTTTGAGTATTCTATTTGACTATTTTTTGTGAAGAGGCCCTTTCTTTAATATAATCAGCCTGCAAGCTTCTTTCATTCATTGTTGTCAGACCTTCTCTTCTTATCTCTGTTATATGCTATTGAGTTGAATGGTATTCTTTGTCTATGTTTATAATCTTGGTAACTGTCATCTTACTTTTGATTATCAAACTAGAATCATTAGTACTCATTGTTAGTTAATTAGCCCATCATATGTAATTGCTTTATATATATTCTGGTTAATTGACCAGTTTCTTTATCCTTTTACCTATCTGATAATAGTCCTTGAAGGCCTTGCATTGTTTGAGTATATTTACGACTGTCTTGAGTAGATAATTTAGTGAGTTAGATGTTCATCTTGATCCAATATTATCCATCATTGAGAGAATAAATTAAGTTACCAGGCATCTTCGAGCTACAACCTAGAAGAGTTTCCTGGAGAGATAACAAATTGGCGTCGTTTCCCGGGAGAGGAGATTGAAGCTCAGCTTCCTTGGGAGACGACATAGATCCAACTTTGATGATAGACAAATCCTGGACATTATCTTGGTTGTAATCATCTATCTGGCGACTCCATGAAGGAAGGATTCAGTGGTGACTCCATTGCCCAGAAATCTGTTGGCGACTCCATTGGTATGACATGAAAAAAATCTTAGGAAAGAGGTAAGCTTTCTGTGATTTTTCAAAGATTGTTGGTTTCCCTAATCCAGTGCCTAGTAGGGATGAATGGGATCGTAGTATTCCCATATTTCAAGGAGAAGAATCGGAAGTGCCAGCTGAACATTTGCTTGACTTTCACGATTGCATTCATCGGTTGCAAATTGTACATGAAGATGTTTGAATTAAACTGTTTTGGTATTCATTAGAGGGGATTGTGTAATGTCCCATGTTAAGGATTTTATTAAAATGGCAATTTTTCACTTTTTTCCCTAGTTAGACCTTTGACTAGTTTTGATCTCTAGGTCCCAAATTTGTCCCAAATGATCCCAAATATTCTGAGAAGGTATATGAATGATGTTAGAAAATAAATATGTGTTTCAGGGATGCCTTTGGACCTTTAAAATACTTCTGCAAATCCTCTTTCAATTCTGGTCAATGTAGGTAACTTTACTAGTGATTTCCCTTTGACTAGTATTGGTCTCTAGGTCCCAAATTGACTCCAAATGCCTTCAAATCTTCAAGGAAGGTGTATGAATGATATTAGGACTTGAATATGATGTTCAGGTATGACATATGGCCACCAAAATACCTATGCAAACTCTCTTAAGATTCTGGACCAAGTATGCAATTTTACTAGTAATTTGGGGTTCAAATCCCCCTGGGGTAAGTACTGAAAATGGCTTCCCAAATGCCTCCAAACCCACTCAAATTTATGAATAGAGGTAGGTAATGTATTAATGATTTTATTAAGGTCTCATGTGCATGATTAATTTATTATTATATCTGTTCCAACCCTCTCCCATTCAACTGCAAAAATCACCAATTCGACCCTTGGGGAAATGGCACTATTTCTTCTCCCAATGCACTTAAACTGAGTAAAAATACTTCAAATGCTCAAGTACAGTACATGAAACTTGTAAAATACATCCATGGTATTCCATTAATCACAAATGCATCATAGAATCATACATTCATTCGAAATCATTAGCATTACATTGATTCACAACAAGGTAGTGGGGAAATGGCACTGTCCTTTCATTAAAATTGAGATTTATACATTTCTACTTGGAATTTCGACCTGAAATTTTTTGGAGATGAAGAACAGAGTATTTAATTTATATTACAAAGGATATGGGGCATTAGAAGCTCCCCCAAAGAGTACAATAGCTCACCAAAAACGCCCTCCCTCAAGGATCAAGAATATGCCATCAAAACTGGAAATGGTTGAAGGAGTGAGCTGCAATAGAAGAAACCATGAGCTTCCATGTATCTTACACCTGCAAATAAAGACTCCATTAAAGCTCCAAATGAAAGGTCTGAAGGGCCTTTCCAATTTCCAACTTGGATGGGAATCTTTCACCCTCGAAATTGACTAAGGCAAGCAACTAGTTATCCGCTAGCTCTCCCTCTTCACAAATGCAATTGCAAATTCTACAAATGATCAAAAGCTGGTTTCATTCTTTGTTATTGACATTTATAAAGTTCTAATTTCCTCCGTGGGTCGAATTCCTTCCAAGAGACTCATGCCAACTCAAGTTGGGAAGAGATTCCAAAGAACGCCACTTGTACAACAATTCCTAGTCTCCCACTTCCACCAAATCACATGTGGAAGCATCTTAGTTGCCCTAACACCCTTGAGAGCCCTCTTGGAGTCTAGTTTTAGTTCTGACATGTCATATATGTTATATGTCATCCTTCAGGTCTGATTTGTGTCATAGGTGTCATAGCATCTTCATCATTGTTGTCATAGAGCTAGGGAATCTAGCCTAAGTGTCTCACTAGCTCCAAATTGCCTCTTCCTCTTCCATGGGAATTACTCTTCCTCTATATTTCGACCTTGGATGAGTCATGACATGAATAATACCTTTTGGACTCCTCCAAGTATGTTACCATTCACCTTGAATTCGAATTGGTGAGAGAATGATGCCAAGTGTAGTGGGGAAATCTAGCCATATGTGGGTCCCACTTCTTCCATGTGTCTTCATGATCAAATGCCACTTTGATTTTCACTTGTATATATTTATTTAGCTCCTTTATTAAATATTTATGCCACTCTAATTTTCAAACATCATTTATTATCCCCATTATTCCAAATCCCAAAGCTTCCACTCCAAACCTAGGAAACTAGTAATCTTCCTCCTTGGCAATTATTTGACCTTTAATATCAATTTTACAAACTCTAATGAATATGGCCAATGTGATTAGGCCATTGTGACCCAATTCCAAATTTGGGACATGACAGATTGCTCATGATTGGTACCGGTCCCTTCCTATTGCCAATATCAGTTCTTTGACATATTTTCATGTTGCCTTTCATGTGTTTTGTAAAGACAAATTTCCAGTTGATCTTCTATATCCTGAATACTATCATGAATTCAATTTATTGAATAAAGATTCAAACATTCATGAAGATTTTGCTACAACAGAAGATACTCTTCATTATAATCGAGAGATTAGTGATCCACACTATGATAACCTTAGTGATGCTTTTGACCTTGTACCAAATGCATCTACTGTCTTAGGTTGTCATGAATATCAGATTTTTCCCTCTGAAAAATTTGAAGATGTTGAGAAAATCGACATATCAGCAGGAGACAGTTTCGGATCTGCAGCAAATACTAAAGGCAGCCCACAGCTTTCAGTTTTGTAGACAAAGAAGAATTACAGTAGACATAAAGAGGAAGATGATGAGAAGAAGGATCCAGTTCAGTAGCTCATCCTATATGACTCTCTGACAGATGTTGAGCAGTCTACATTCAGTATTGAGATCAGTGAAGACAACCATCAGTAGTTTCAATATAGTCAGTTGGAACAACAGTTTAAAGAGGTATTCCTTTATGGTTTTAATGACCCTATTGCAAACTATTTGGAATTTATGAGCAACATAGATGTTAAAATATTCATGTCAGATGAACACTGGTTCTATCATCTGTTTAAACCACATGTATGTTGGTTATGGATTCCATTATTTTTCGGACCAATATCTAGGATGTTATCAGTAGATCAATTTCTGACATGGCTTCATTGGAAGCATGATGTCACTTGATAAGAAGTAGTGCAGATGGTTAGTGTAGGAGTAGGCAGGAGAATAAGCTCTTCATATGAGCAGGAAGATTGTTTTAAGTTTTCATAAATAAGCAAGCCAGGCTATAGATTTGCAGGGGATTAGTTGTAAAGGCCACATGAATCCATACCCCAATGGTAAAGGCGACTGTAACTACTAGGTTCTTGGAACCTCACAGGGAGGATTCCATCCTCGAGTAGGAGCCAGATGTTATCTCCTCAAATGGTTTTGAAGTTTTGAGGAATTTCATTATTTTGCGCTTAACGCGTCATTTTCCTTAGTCTTATGGCCAGTGTTTAATCTCCAAATTATTGACCAAGCTCCCATTTGATCATGTTTACTTGAGAGTCTTGTTACTCTGTCTTCAACCTGCATTACAAAAACACAAAAGATTGTTACATTTCCTAAACCCTAGTTTTATTGCTTTTAAGAATTTTAAAATATGATTTTATTTTACCAAAAACAAAAGGGTATGTGATTAAGTAAGCCTAGTTTATCTTACTGACTAGGTCATTCAATATATGCCAACTCCATGTTTATAAACCAAGTCATACTATGAGTCAAGCCACGAGTTTTGCATTTCAAGTCATCAAATCCAAGCGCCAAGCTCTATAGTCCATTCATCTCATCGATATGTCATTATAAATCTCAGACTGATTAAATTCTGCATATCTAAACATCTCAATGTATGTGAGATTTTTCCATAAGCAAATAATAAAATACAGAGGATGCCAAGCGATTGAAGATACAGGTGTCGATGATGGCGCATCTATTCAATGGTACCCTATCGATGATCCAAGTGCCATGTGCCAAGGTGAAAATGTGTTGTGCAAGTGTTCTAAAGATGAACGTGGCTCGAACATCAAATTGAAAGCTACAGGTTTCAAAAGAATACTCAGGAGTTTTCATTTTTCAAAATATACAGTGCAGATCATGTCCAAATTGAAAGATCTGCAAGTATGCAGTCATATATCCTGGGGATAGATCTTATTCGTGAAGCATAGATTCTGAATCGCATCAAGGAAATTGGTTTCCCAGCTTACAAAATATTGTTTGTTGGAGTAGTTAACGACTGAAATATTTGGGATAATGATTTGGATTTTTCATGGAGTGTTTTGGAAACCCTTGAGAACACAGTTGGGAAGGTTGTGGGAAACACTGCCATGCTTGGAGCTTTTCCTCCCAGGTTCAGCTTTGCTAGCAGCGAAATTGGCTTGGACATCTACTTCTCCATAATCCGAAAAAACACCACGCTCCCTGCGATGGAGATGATCAAGTGGTTTGACACCAACTATAACCACATTGTTTTTGAGTTAGCTCTAGAGGTCAAATTCGCTTACTCATCACACGAAGTGGTCGAAGAATAGAAGGAGGCTAAAGAGTTTTTACATTCATACAGTGCCTGTTCTCGTAGGACCTGTGTCATGCTTGCTCTTATCTAAAACTACAAAGAGCATGGAAAAGAACTTCAATTTCCTTTCTCTTCTTGATTCAATTCCTCCAATTTACAAACACGTTATGGCTGAGTTTGTGGCAGCTGTAACACAGATGAATCTGGAAAGATTTCTTTTTCTCAGAAGTTTAAATTTAGCTTGAACTATGTGGAATCTCTTGTGCAGACATGTATGACTACTCTCTCTTTAAAGAGTGTAAATCAATGAAAACACATGCTAATCAAGATTACTGTCAAAGCAATGCTTACTGAACAGGCGTCTGATGCATTTGTTAATTTGGAAAGCAACGACACTATATCTAACAGTTCTTGTTCTCATCCTCGGACCTCATCAAGACTCTTCTTACCTGATTTCCTTACTCTTTCATCATCACCTGAAGTCTTATGCTTTCGGTGGCTTACAGGATCAGATTTTTGGCTCTCCTACCCACTGAAAGCACAGAACGGGGCAGAATGACATATTTTTGCACAGATCCAAGATTCTTAAATCCAGATACCTCGAAGATGATTTCTAATGCAAGGTAAAGAGCATAGGTATAAATATTAAAGGTTTTGTTTTGGTTTTGAAGATGCCAGGGAAATGGAAGAAGTAAAACTTCTTACCTATTTTTAGTAAACAGTTGAACTATCTGCCATGTAGCATTTTCGGTTTCCTGCAACAAACATCTCAAGATCATTGCAGCTATCGAAGACCCTGAATATCTGACTAAAGATAGAGTTTTGACCATGAGAATAGGATCTTTTCCTAGTTTATTGTAAATCTGTTCTAATGGTCTATTTTTAGCAAATCAGATCCATTTTCTAAGGATCTGGAACTGTAAAGGCTATAAAGCCTAAAACTTCAGAAGAATTAGGTGTTTGATTTTGAGTATTCTATTTGACTGGTTTTTGTGAAGAGGCCCTTTCTTTAATATAATTAGCCTGCAAGCTTCTTTCATTCATTGTTGTCATACCTTATCTTCTGATCTTTGTTATATGCTATTGAGTTGAATGGTATTCTTTGTCTATGTTTAGAATCTTGGTAACTATCATCTTACTTTTGATTATCAAACTAGAATCATTAGCACTCATTGTTAGTTAATTAGCCCATCATATGTAATTGCTTTATATATGTTCTGGTTAATTGACCAGTTTCTTTATCCTTTTACCTATTTGATAATAGTCCTTGAAGGCCTTGAATTGTTTGAGTATATTTAAGACTGTCTTGAGTAGATAATTCAGTGAGTTAGATGTTCATCTTGATCCATTATTATCCATCATTGAGAGAATAAATTAAGTTACCAGGCATCTTTGAGATGCAACCTAGAAGAGTTTCCTGTAGAGATAACAGACATAATATCGTTCGACGAGTAGATTAAAATCCAAAGGACTCAGAACTACCAAAACATCAATACAGATCGTTTTTCTGCCTAACAGAATAGGAAACTGAGGAACAAGCCCCATAGGTTGACTGATTCCCCTGTTAAAATCTAACAGATTTTGACTAATAGGCACAAGCTGTGGGGAACCCATAGCCTGCCAAGAATTTGAGGACAAAATGCTAACTGTGACACCTTCATCAACTATAGTATGAAGTACTTCTATATGACTAACCTACACAATGTTTTCAAAAGGAAATAGGAAGGAAGGTGAGGTGCAGAGAGTCCATTCCAATCGATAAAAAATGATTGATTTTGAAACCAAAGGTGGAATAACGTAGGCATCATTACTTGGGGGAAGTTCTATAATTGAAGGAGTAATGCTCCCCTGCATGGTAGAATCTGTATTAACAAGAAGAACCTGAATGGTATTGGATTCGCTCTCTAATGGGAGAGTGGGATCGACCAACGATGAAACTAGATCGACCACTTGGGTTTCACTCTTTAAGGGTAGAGTGGGATCGACCGAGGATGAAACTAGACCAACCACTTGGGTTTCACTCTTCAAGGGAAGAGTGGGATAGGCCGAGGATGAAACTAGATTGACCACTTGGGTTTCACTTTCTAAGAAAAGAGTGGGATCGACTAAGGATGAAACTCGATCGATCACGTGGGTTTCACTCTTCAAGGGAAGAGTGGGATCAACCGAGGATGAAACTAGATCGATCGCTTGATCAATCGATGGAAAGTTAAGAGGCAATTTAACTGACTCTAACCAAAGAGTCATTGGTTGAAAAGGTATCATCAGTATGATGTCTAGAGGTTGACGATATAGGCCGTCCCAAATCTTGAAACCATACTTGGGAATACAGGGGCAATCCTTAAGAAAAAGAGGCCCCTCACAAATCCTGCAAGGGAACTTAGGTTTACGTAGATTGAAAACAGCTACATCAATACTCCCAGCATGATGATAAATGGATGGTGGGTTTCCAACATGATGATCAGAGGTTGGAGCTTTTCCCTTCCACTTAGTGTTCTTCTTCTTAGCCTTCCTTTTCTTCTTCTTCTTATCCACCTGTTTACTAACGTCACAACTTTCTGTAGGCGAAGAGGAAGAAAGGGAAGCAGACTCAACATTCGACGAAGAAGGTGAAGGATCGGCGTGATGTTGATACTCTTGTGGGGGAGGACTGTGATATGAAACAATCAGTGCACTTGGGATAACCAGATTGGAGAATAACCATACTGATAATCCTATAGTCAATTCAGGAAGGCTCAATGTGGCCATGTCGAGAGGACCAACATTTCCATATGGAGGAAAAAAAAAGACATACTCTGACAAGGGGTATCTTGGTTGGTAGTCCCGAAAGAGTTTTCCATATCTAAACTCTCTAAGAACTTCTAAATTACCACACAAATCAAACACTACTCAAATCTAAAAGCAACAAGTAGTCTGTGAAAGGGTTGGATAAATAATCCGGATTCTCACAGGATTGTCAAATCGTTGCAACTAGCGATATACTGTAGGGTCCAACAGTTGTACTCGGCCCAATATTTCAGAGCACTAACTAGGGAGGATTTGGACCATACATAACCCGACTACCTAGAAGTATGTGCGTAGTAATCTCCCCTAGTGTTTTTCTGGGTGTATTGCAACAATAAGATGGCTAATAGGTTTACTCGGATGGTTCTAGGATCTTAAAGGGGTCTCCCGATATACAAAAGTTACGTGGGAGCTCGAATCCATAGTGGTGTTATGTAATGCACAACTGTATGAAAGGGGCCTTCCTATATACCGTCGAGTACGTGAAAGAACCTTTCGATATACCATAAAAGTATCTGAAAGGTCGTTCGATATACCAACAAGTACGTGGAAGAACCACACAGACCCCAGAATGTAGTGGAGGAAAATAACGACAAATCTTACGCTTTAAGATGCCGGAACACATCTCTAACCTATCATTCAAGTTGCTAAGGATTTTAGCTTAACTAGTGTTTGATTTTATCTTATGCGTTTAAGTGGACAAATGGAAATTTAGACTTGACTCAAAACCATGCAAGTATGAGATGCAAATCTTCTTTTCGATGAATTCCTACTTAAGAAGGAGAGAGATAGTTTTTCTTCCCAAATGAACATCCGTGTGCAAATGCCATTTTAACTTTTTCAAAAATGGAAAAAACAAGCCAATCCACACCAAAGCAAAAATTATTTTCAAACCTTAATATGGGTCAAAGAAACTGTATGATACAAGATTCATGGTCGCCCATGGCCATGAGGGGATTTTTTTCTTTAAAAAATGCAATTCATTTTGCTTAAAAATGCAATCACAACACTAGTTTTGACTAAAGGGGCCAAACATGGCTCCAAATCTCAAAAAGAGCCAAGAAAAGAGGCAAATTCTTTTGCTTTAACAAATAATGAGAGAGTAGATCTTTAATTAAAAGAAGAAGGGATCTAATCACTGTTGTTAACACCCAAAAAGTGCTCACTACCTCATCTACCCCATTACATGACTCATTTTTCCATATTTCCTACCATATTTGCCTCTAGAACCCCAAAAAACCATTAAAAAGCCTCCAAAAGGCCAAAAAACCATTAAAAAAGCCTCCAAAAGGCCAAAACCCCATTTTTTCCCCAAAATAAGTTAAATTCCTCCAAAAATAGCAAAAAATCTCTAAAAAGGGAATAAAAAATACAAAAAAGAGGAAAAAGAGGCAAAAAATGAAGCAAAAACCCTATACATCTGACCTAAACCATATGGTGTCCAAAACCATGGGTCAACACTCCACCACTAAAAAAACTATAAATAGGTGATGGAGGCTCCCCATTTTATATCCATAATCATCCCTATCCTCATTTTGCCAAAAATTCTCACGAAACCCTAGCTCTCCCTTTGAAGCTACTTTCCACTTGAGAACCCCATTTGGCCCCATTTCCAAAACATCTTTGGAAGAAGGAGAAGGAACAACACTGGAGCTTGGAAGCAACCCTCCTGGACTGCTTTAAGAGCTTCACCAACCTCACATTGGAGGTATAATCAATACAAAAACATTTTATTATCTTGTTTTTTTGTTTTGTTTATGCACATGCTAGTTTAAAGTTACTGTTTTCATTTACTGTATTGCTTTTACTGTTTTTACTGAACTGCTATTAAGGAGTCCCTTTTCCTTAGTAGGTGCTCATTTGCACAAGCTAGGGTGAAAACCCTAGCTACAACTGTTTCCAAACAAGAAGGAACATTCCTAACCCCTAACTATGCAAAAGCTAAAAGTAGTTTTCTTTTCTTTTACAAAACTCAGATCTGAACCAAAACAAGACTCACTAAAAGCAAAATTATTTTTTGGAATTTTTATAAATATTTCAAATCTAAGAAAGAAAGCGAAAAATAAATCTCTTTCTTTAAAATAAGATGGAAACAAAATATTTTCTTCTCTTCAACTGTAGAAATTAGAAAACATTGTACCAACCCAGTCACAAACCAAGCAATAGGGCACTGAGAGGCCTACGCAGAAAATCAAGCTAAAAATCAATAGGTCAACACGGGTTGCAATTATGCACCAGAGCATCGGTGGGGTATCGACGCTATCTACTAAAGAGCAAAGAGTGGCATCGATGCACTCTGTCCGAAGGAAAAGCGCGTTAGGAAGACATTTACGCACTGTACATGAAGGTAAAGTGCGTCGGGCGACCCAAAAATTGAAAAAGAAATATTTTCAATCCAATCAACAGACTTCAGGGTTTGAGACCTAAAGGGATTATACAATGACATATAGACAGTCAGATATACTAATTGGATGTGATCTACCAATTGAAAACTAAGCCATATCTAATAAAAAATAAGGCAAGCAAGGAGATCTACAACTTAAATAACTTGTTCCCTAGTGTGGTTTCAAATTTTGTTAACGGATAAAACCGCTGGTGCAGATACCAACCGATCTCCCTAGTCCGAATGGTTCGGATCTAGAACAAAGAAAAACAAGAATGAAAACTTTTCCCTAGATCTATCAAATTACTTGAATCCAAAGAGTCTAGTCCATACCTTATTTACGAAGCTCATCCTTGTGGCTTGAAGCTTTCACAATCCTGCTTATTGATGAAGAGATTACCTGTAAAAGACTCAAAATGAAGACAAGAGACTACAAGATAACATGATACATCTAAGCAATTGAACAAGGAGAACTACTATAAATTAAATTACACATCATTTATGGGAAAGGAAGACATTGATGTATTAATGAAAATAGAGGAAAGAATTACAACTAATGAAGTCTTGGTGTTGAATATCCTTTCCAATGGAACCTTGCCTCAATTTTCCAATAATGGAAGAATGGATTCTTGGTTCAATTTCTCCAGCATTTGGCTGCCCTCATTTCAACCCCCCTATCCCATGAAGAGGAGCTTCATTTATAGGCCAAAAGAGATGAGGAGGAGAGGAGAGGATTAAGGGAGAAGAATGAGGTGGGATCCTATTAAGATGGGAGGCGAGTAAGATCCGCCCTAAATGGAAGGGGTAAGCCTCCACGAGGGTCTCCTTCGAGAGACTTCTCGAAAGTTCTCTTTTTTCCCTCCGTACAGGCATTGGTGCACCCTAGACACTAGTAACATGCGCCAACGACACGGTTTGTAGTGGAGCAAGGTGCTTCAATCAGGAAAGACACACTCTATTGTAAGGAAAGGTGCGTCGGCCTCTCCAAACACGGTTTTTACAGAAAAAAAAACCTCATGACTCATCTTCCAACGAGTTTTGGCTAAGTAATTTAGGTTTTTAGGCAAGGAGAAAGTGTACATGGTTCGTAATCATGATGAGTACAAAAATTCCGTGTAACACCAGGAGGATATCAACATGCTGGACGAGGAATACGAGGATATGGAGCTAAGTGAGCTCAATATGGATGAGATAGAAGCATCCTGTGCCAACAAAGGGGAAGGCTACATCATGTCTCACTAGGTCAAGCTGCTGTAGGAGGTGATTTTGCGAGCGCCGAGATCAGGGAAACTAGGTATTGAACGGGGACCATCTAGAGATAACAAAAGGAAGCATAAGGAGCTTCCTGAGAAAAGAGGAAGAAGAAGAAACATGCGAAGAATTACAGAGATGGGGATAAACTAATTGAATTTGGGCAATACCCAACGATCAAGGTGACATTATTTGCTATCAAAATTCCTGTTTAAATGAAGATCCTACAATGGAATATCCGAGGTGCGAATAACCCTCAAAAAGTTAGAATCTTGTAAAAAAATATTATAGGGGAGAAACCAATGGTCTTATTCATGCATGAGACTAAATGTTTTGAACATGCATTGACTTCTCTGGCAAGAATATATGGTGGGGCAACACAACGATTGCAGTTGAGGCTCAAGGTGCAGCTGTGGGATTGACAATCCTATGGAACCCCAAAAAAGAATGTATTTTCAAATTTTTAGCTTCCATGTAATTTATTTCAGTACAGTTCAATATCATAGGGATTTCCATCTATGGGGTTCTCATGAATGTCTATAGACCCCAATCTATCCCCCAAAATCTGAATTTCTTGAAACAATTGGATAATCTAAAAATTGCGTCAATGGGAAACTATGGATTATGGGAGGTGACTTCAACATGATCACCTCTCTAGAAGAGAAAAAAGGAGGCATAAGAAAATTGGATGCCTCAAGTGAAGGATTCAAAGAACTGATAGATTCTCTGGTCATGGTGGATATGGAGACAAGAAACCAACTCTTCACGTGGAATAACAGGCAAAGAGGTGATAGGAATATAGCATCCAAGTTGGATAGGTTCCTAATCTTAGAGTCTTTCCTGATAGGGGGAGGGGAGGCATATGCGTTGGTTCTTCTAGTAGGGATCATATCATTGGCCAATTAGTTTAACTTGGATCAATGAGGATAATGCCAGGGGACACCCGTTTAGATTCGAGCAGTTCTGGATTTCTGATTCGGACTTCAAGAGCCAGGTTCAACAATGGCAGAAGGAGGAAGAAATACCCTATGGCACTTGCATGTATAAGTTTCAACAAAAATTAAAGGCAGTCAAAAGCAGAATTAAGAATTGGAACGAGGAGGTGCTTGGTAATATCTTTGAAGATAAAAAAAGGTTGGAAGAAATACTTGAAGCAATTCATATGACTGAGATGTAGGTATGCTTTGATGATGACCTCCGTGAAGAAGAAAAACAAGTCATGATGAAGCTCCAAGAAATGGAAAGACAATAGCCGGAAATACTCTGGCAACAAAAGTCCAGAAATAAATGGCTCAAAGAAGGAGAAAGAAATATCGCCTTCTTTGATAGGACGATGATCATGAATATGCAGTGGAATCAGATCTTCACTCTAAAAAAAGGAAACGAGCAACGAATTGAAATCTGACAGGAGATCGAAGAGGAACTAACTAATTACTTTAAAGATCTAATGAAGGAAATAATGCAAGAAATATTTGTTGCTATCTCCCAAGTAATGCAACATGTCCCTACTTTGGTCACCTCGGCCCAAAATGATTTACTTATGAAATCAATGGAATAGATGAAGTGGAGGAATATCTTGATCAAATGGAAGATGGTAAGGCCCCAAGATTGAATGGATTCATTGAAAAATTATTTCATCACTTCTGGGATACGATCAAAGAGGTGTTGTTCTGTCTTTGCGCATCTGATAGACTTCTTTTAGTTCACACAATTGAACTCAATTGTCAAACATCAACTAAACTGCAACCTTCTAATATGCTTCATTTTTTCTTTTTGTGGATCCAACTTAGAACATCTATAACTGTCTGTGTGCTTTCTGTGATATTGTCATATGGTCCTCACGCACTTGCACATACTTCTTTATATCCGCCTTTCTGTATCTGTGCAATCGTCACAGATCTTCAACAACATTATGTGCACTATCAATTAGCTCATTCCTTTGCATGTGCACACTCAGCTCTTCATCTAGATCATGTTGTTCTGATTCCACAAGCCCTTGATGACCCAAAGATAAATCTGTATCTTCCACTAGAATCTCTTCATATTCCCTATCAATCTTACTTCAAATATCCAACTTGCTATCCTTTTTATACATGTCATACATAGATTGTATGTCCACAAGTTGGTTGTGGCATTCCTTCTTACTTGTTTCATGGTGTGTGCTTCTACAACATGGCATCTTATGTGCTCTTGATGTGTCATCTCATGTGGGTCATGGGAACACATGGTCTTCGACTTGGTGGGACTTTAACCCTTGCGGTAACATCACTTATGGGTCTTGCGCACTTGCTGTGTCGTTGTATGTGGAATTTGCGCATATACAATAGACCCTTCTTTGGAACTTGTGCGCGATTTAAACTAATGAAAGTTTCTTTTGATTGGTGAGACTTGTGCACTTTCAGGACTTGCATAACTGTTCAACCATTTCTTGTTCCATGCTACTTGTGCACCCGCTTGAATTGCTTGTGCACTTTAGAATCTTCTCTTTACATGCTTACGCACTTGTACCTTTGTTCAACAAAATCTATGGATTTTTACCTTGAAGGAATATGACATGGTGGACTAATGTCTACGCATGTACCACTTGCATTCCTTATGTACTTATTTAACCTGGATATGCATGATGTACCCCTGGACACACTTCTCCAGACTGGATGCAACTTCTAGATATACTTCTTCAAATTAGAATCCATGTGCTTCACCATCTTTCTTGCGCATATACTTCTTCAATGTGGTTTTTCTATATTTTTTCAAGTTGGTATGGGAATACTGAATCCACTTTGACATCAGTTGACATCAATGACTCAAGTTGAATCAGTTGACATCCTCTTTGACATTAGTTGACATCAATGACAACCAAAGTTCAACAGTGTCGGTTTGAATAAATATATGAAATCCATTTTAAAGAAGTTTATGGAATCCAGTTTGAAGAAGTACACAAGAAGTACATCCAGATTATAGAAGTATATCCAAAAGTACTCTAGGTCATTCAGCTTGAAGAAGTACATAAGATACATGTGCAAGTCGTAAGTCCACCTAGTCATGCTACTTCAATACACAGTCAAAAGAGTTGGTTGGAAAAGGTTCGAGAGTGCGCAAGAGGCATGAGAACAAGAAGCGATTGGACAAGTATGCAAGTCCCAAAGTGTGCAATACTCACCAATCAAAAGAAGTATGTGAGTTGTTGAAGTGCGTTGGAGTACCTGAAGAAAGTCGTGGTCGGAGAAGTCAAGTGTGTAAGTACCACAAGCGATGGTACATCAAGTGTGCAATTCCCACAAGCGATGGTACATCAAGAGCGTACGAATTGACATGAAGGTTGCAATACCCATCAGGAAAAGGAATAAGTATGTGAAAGACCCACAAAATATGACACCTCAGTGGAATAGAACATGACAAGTGGTGGAAGCGTGAAGTATACAGAACCATGAAGCAAGGAAGAAGGAACGCTACCACCAACTTGCGTACATACCATCCATGCATGACAAGTATAAATAAGAATCCAAGTTGGAGAGTTAAGTAAGCTTGAAGATGAAAAAGTGGTAGTTCTCTAATTTGGAAAGATTCTTATTTTGGGGCAACAAGGACTCGTGGAACCAGAACAACATGATCTAACAAAGAGCCAAGTGCGCACGGACATAAGAACGGAATTGCTGATGGTGCACAGGACGATATAGTTTATCTGTAAAAGTTGCACGGCGATATAAATGTAGAACTACAAATGATGCGCGAAGAAAGAATTGAAGCACAACTAGTGATGCGCAAAGTGAAGTAGTTTATTTGATGCGCAAAGACAGAGTTGCAACACAGTAGGATATACACAACATAATGAGGGTGCTATGAGACAAGTACGAAGAACATAAAGGCTGTATCATAGATGATGCATATAAGGTCACAGATTATTTAAAGACAGATGCACCAAGACATAAGAGTGATACAAAAAAAGATGGGCAGATTGATATGATACAGATGCGCGAAGTCTGAATAACAGCACATCAGAAGATGCGCAATATCATTTGAATTTGTAGATGCGCAGAAACAGAATGACATACTGAACCAGAGCACATAATACAGAATGTGATGAATTAATGTTGATGCAATTAAGTGAAGTATAGTGTGAAGTCAAGTGAAGTATGTGATACAGTAAAACAATTGCAAGATCTCAATATATAGAAGGTGCGCACAATGTTGTGAACTACTTACAATATGGAGAGTGCGTGGATTAGAAGAACATTAAGGAAATATATTCTAATTTCATATAAGGGTGGCAGGATGGGGCAAGGAGCAGGGGTTTATGTCTCCTTCCAGTTGAAGATGGTAAATTAGGGAGTCGGTGCTTCCTTCAGGTCGTAGCCTGTAAAACCAGGGGGTTAGTGCGTCCTTCTAGTTGGTGTTGGAAAAATTCGGAAGTTGGTGCTTCCTTGAATGTGATATTTATATTATAAGAGAGCATTCCATGGTTTTATCCCATTTGTATTTCTACGTAAAAATATGTGTGTTCTGTGTTTTTCCCATGTGATGTTGAATGTTTTATTTATGATAAATGCGTAATCTAAGTTCTAGTGCAATTTGATAAGAAGTAAAAATTGCTCATAACTGCACTAATACTAATTCACCCCCTATTAGTATTAATAAGATTCCAACAATTGGTATTAGAACGGGTGTTAACACCAAAACATTGTTCATTCAGCTCATCCCTCTAGTCACATAACCCATTTATCCCTTTTTCCTAGATTTTTGGCCTCCAAAAACCCAAAAACCACTAAATTGGTAACCAAATGGGCAAAAAATCATTACTTCCCTCGTCAATTAATGAAAATACTTCAAAAAAGGTTAAAATCCCACAAAAAATGGTCCAAATCCCCAAAAAAGAAAAAGAAAAAGGGGAAATAGTCAAAATAAAATTAAAAAAGAGGGAAAAATCAAATACCACTGGCCAATACTAGTGGTTGCTAATGCAGGAAAAACTCTTCATGGCTAATGAAGAGGATTTAATAAATATAAACATAGAATATGAGGGGATGGCTGAAGTAGATTTTGAAGGGGTGCTAACCAATGCTTTGGAATAGTTAAAGAAATCAAGGAAGAAAAATAAATAGTTGTAGGAATCCCTACTGAAATTAGAAGCATATACAACAAGGTAGTTGAAATTGAGAGAAGAAAAGTGTGAAAAGCTAGAAGCTAAGATCACTTCTCTAAAGGAAGAACTTCAAACGAGAAACATCTAGTTGGAGCATGGAAACAACACCAAAAGTCTGTCAAAACGAGACTATGAGGGTTCAAAGTTTGTACTTGATACAAAGATTTATGTAGATGCGCTCAAAATTTATATTCCAAATAACAATCTGAATTTTGAAGAGGAAAACTGGGAGTAAATTCACATGGAAACTGGACCTACGTAATTCAAAAGATCTAATCCAATAAGGTATCAGACTCTCTGTTTTGGTAAATTTTATTTCTGTCACAACTTCGGTCATAAGGCAATAAACGGCAAAGCACATGTAATGTCTTCATTCAAATAAATCTCAAGAAGAGAAAATTCCACCAATCTACTAGTTTCCTAGGTTGGGGTGGATGTTAGGAACCTATGTCAATCCTTCTCTTTACTATGTTAGTATATTGTTGTTGGACGCATATGCTTTGTAAGTCGTCCCGTAGTATTTGTTGATCCATAGTTTATATTAGCCCATAGTATTGACCCATAGTATTGGACGCATATGCTTTGTAAGTCGTCCCGTAGTATTATATGTCCCATGGTTTTGACTCATAGTATTGGGCATAGAATTAGTATATAAGTGTGTGTTGAGGTCGTTGAAGGCACCGTGAAGTTAATTGTATTGAGCTTGCTCAAAGGAGGTTGCCCCCTCGAAGTGGCCCGTGATCAATATAAAAGTGATTATGTTCTATTATTTCTGCTATTTCGCATATTCTTAGTAATTAATTGTTGCAGGTGCATCTCATCTGGTATCAGAGCACTTTCCTTGGCACAAGTGGAAATTTTTTTTCTTTTTTTGGGCGGCGACTTTCAGATCAATTTCTGAAACTTTCTGCACAAAATCAGAAGAAACCGATTGCATATCTGAATTCCTCTTTCAAAAATACGCAGTTTCAAAAAAAAAATCATCTCATTTGGAGTTCTAAAAGTGGAGTTATCGCGGATTTAAAATCAGCAATTTTTCAGAATTTCGGTGATGGCCGCGGAAATTGTGGCGAGAAAATCTTTTGATCGAGTGCCCAGATTTCTATTCCGCTTTCATGGGTAGAAGCAGAGTGGTTGTTCCAGTTCCGAAAACATGCTATAATAGCGATTCTGAGCAATATAGATCCAGTTTTTGAACCTTGGGTGGAATTTCTGCCCAAATTTTTTTTGTTGCAGGTTCGGATTTGGGAATCATCCCTATCCGCTTAACTGTGGGAAGTATTTGGGCATAAGCACTAAAACTCATTGTGAGGAATACCACAGGAACCCCGAAGTAGCTGGCCCATTGAGAGGACCTGCCAGCGAAAAATGCAACGACCCCTACCTGATTGACTAGTTCCCACCCGTGAGGTAAACCAAGAGCTGTCATTTGTGGCAAATCGGTTATCAATTTTACCTGAGCCATGGAGTGAGGGGTACTACCCCAATACGCAAGCCGTCAGACAGCATTGGTGGCCGAGTGAAACCCCTGAACTGTTAGGAAGCCGCACATACCTGGGGTCCATATCTACTTTCAGCTGAACTATTGTTGATCACTGCTGCGCCGTTTCAGATCCATTTGCAAGCCGTTCCAGATTCAGCCGTTTTCAATCCATTCGACGTTGTTCCAGATCCCTTTCGAGCCGTAGCCACTCCAGTCGGAAAAAAAAAAAAAAAAAAAAAAAAAAAAAAATTCATGGTTGTCACCCGTGCAGGGGCAAACACCATGGAGGAAGCACTTGCAGCCATCCAAACCAAACTCTAAGATCTGGATGAAAAATTTCTTAGCCTCCATCTTCAGCATTCAGCCATGAACAATAACCGACAGCCAGAATCTTTTGCAGCCACCGGGTTCTCTTCTTCCAACAATTTTCATGGGCCGAAGCTTGATTTTCCTCGCTTCAATGGTATTGATCTGACTGGATGGATATACCGAGCAGAACAATATTTCAGTCTGCATAATACTTTTGATGTCCAGAAAGTTCCACTTGCATCCTTTCATTTGGAACAGGAAGCCCTTCAATGGTACCGTTGGTACATCAAAGCTCATCCCGAGCCAAACTGAACAGATTTTTGCCAACTCATTTTGCCACGATTTGGCCCTAGTGCTTTTGATGATTTCACAGGAGCACTCACTAAACTTCACCAAATTGGCACAGTAAGAGAGTATCAGACAGAATTTGAGAAATTGGCCAATCACACAGAAGGATTGTCTGATGAATTCTACAGGAGTTGTTTTATAAGTGGTCTCAAGGATGAAATTTGCTCAGAGGTCAAAATGTTTTGTCCCAACACAATGATGGAAGTCCTAGGGTTGGCTAAGCTGGCTGAGGACAAGATTGCAGCTCAACAACGCTCCAAACCCACCCTTGTTCCCTTCAGAAATATGGGTTCCCAACGACCTCCCATCACGCCTTCTCGTCAACCAACTCCAATCAAGCATTTGTCTGAATTAGAAATGCAGGCACGCCGAGAAAAAGGGCTTTGCTATAATTGTGATGAGAAATTCACTCCGGGACATAGATGTGTTCAACGAAAGCTCTATCTCTTGGATGTGGATTCTCCACCTGCCTTAGAACTTGGTGAAGCAGCTACAGATACAATGGATGATCAGATCGACATTCAACACCCGCCTGTTGACACCCCATTTCAGGACGACCCACCTGAGATCTCTCTCCATGCTGTAACCGGCGTCACCACCCCACAAACAATGCGGGTCAGGGGATACTTCAAGAAGCTCCCTCTTACCATACTCATTGATTCTGGTAGCACTCATAACTTCATTGACCCTCGGATTGCCAAACAGGATGATTGTTTTGTCCATCCTTGCTCCAGCTTTGAAGTCATGGTTGCCAATGGAGGCACCTTACCTTGCAAGGGGAAGTGTCACAATGTGCGTATCTCTATGGAAGATTATAACCTACGCTCTGACATGTTTGCCTTGCCCTTAGGCGGATGTGATGTGGTTTTGGGCGTTCAATGGTTACGCACACTTGGCCCCATCTTATGGGATTTTGGTGAACTTTGGATGCAGTTTAAAGTCAATGGAGCACAACACAAATTTATGGGATTACAACCAGGGTCTCTCTGCATCATCAGTTCACATTGCCTAGAAAAAATCCTTAAGAAGAATTCACATGGTGTCATCGCTCAGCTCAATTCCATTCAGATGCACCCATCAACAGTCTCCACTACTTCCTTGGATAGATATGCAGGTATCTTTGCTGAACCAATGCGCTTGCTGCCTTCAAGAGATCTTTCTGGTAAGAATGTAGCCACATCTACCTCTCTGCAGGAAATGATGGCTATTTTGCATGCAGTACAGAAGTGGCAGCCATACCTATTAGGGAATTATTTCTGCATCAAGACTGATCTCCCGAGTCTGGAAATTTTTTTGGACCAATGGGTCTCCTCCCCACCACACCTGCAATGGGTTATCCAACTCATGGGTTCTCCCTATGTGATCACTTACAAGAAGGGTAAGGACAATATGGTGGAAGATGCTCCTTCTCGCACAATTGATGACCCAGTTTCTCTTACAGCTCTTTCTCTGCTTGTTCCAAATTGGTTGCAATATGTTCAACAGGGCTATCTCTTCTATGAACTCCATGCTTCTTCATCAACAGGGCACTCTGGGTTCTGCAAAATGTATGACCGGGAACAATGTAACTTCTTTTGGTTGGGACTAAAAATGACAATTCAACAGATGGTGGCTGACGATTATACTTTCCAAGTCAACAATGGGGAAACGACACTCCTTTCGGGATTGCTCAAACCCTTGCCCATCCCTACACAGCTTTGGCCAACTATTTCTATGGATTTTCTAGCAGCGCTCTGGTGGTGCAATACCACATCTCAAAGGACACCATATGAAGCAGTCTATGGAAAAACACCACCTGTTCTTCTTCCATACACCCTTAGCAGCTCTCCAGTTCAGGAAATTGACTCGGTTCTTCGAAACCGCGATCAGATTCTTCTCATTCTGCAGGACAATCTTCACATGGCCAGAATTCGCCTGAAACAACAAGCCGATCAACACCGTTCTGAGCGCATTTTCCACGCAGCTGACAGGGTTCTTCTTCATCTACAGCCTTCCAAGCAATCCTCCTTGACACTCCAAAGGCGTCAGTGGCCCGAAATGCAAACCGAGGATGCTACCGGGGAACCACTCCTTCAGATTCTGCAGCAATTTCTCCAACCAAAGCTTTGAGGACAAATCTTTTTTTAAGGGAGAGGGGATGTAAGGAATCTATGTCAATCCTTCTCTTTACTATGTTAGTATATTGTTGTTGGACGCATATGCTTTGTAAGTCGTCCTGTAGTATTTGTTGATCCGTAGTTTATATTAGTCCATAGTATTGACCCATAGTATTGGACGCATATGCTTTGTAAGTCGTCCCGTAGTATTATATGTCCCATGGTTTTGACTCATAGTATTGGGCATAGACTTAGTATATAAGTGTGTGTTGAGGTCATTGAAGGCACCATGAAGTTAATTGTATTGAGCTTGCTCAAAGGAGGTTGCCCCCTCGAAGTGGCCCGTGATCAATATAAAAGTGATTATGTTCTATTATTTTTGCTATTTCGCATATTCTTAGTAATTAATTGTTGCAGGTGCATCTCAGTGGAAACATTAAATTTGGAATAAGGAGACTAATAAACCCCAAATGGAATTTAGCTTGACATAAATATATTAAAAGGGGTTAAATAAATATTTATGATGAGGAAATAATATGGCACTTGGTCATGGAGACACATTGGTGGTGTGGGACCCACACAAGCTAGATTCCCCATGCCACATGGAATTCCACTCTCACCCATTCGAATCCAAGGTGGAGTCCAATGTTCTTGGGGGATTTGTAAGGGCATAATACTTGGCATGAATCAATGAGGTCGAAATGTAGAGGAAGATTAACTACCATGGAAGAGGAAGAGGCATTTTGGAGCTAGTGGGACACTTGGGCTAGATTCCCTAGCTTCTATGACACCAATGATGAAGATGCCTATGACACTTATGAAAAGATCATACATGATGGCTGAAATATGACATATATGACATGTCAGGGATAAAAATAGCCTCCAGGAGGGCTCACAAGGGAGTTAGGGCAGCCAAAAAGTCACCCATTCGAATTGAGTGAAGGAGGAGGCTAGACTTGGAGGGACGAGTGGCATACATTGGAATCACTTGCTAATTTGAGTTGGCATGAATCTCATGGATGGAAGTCAAGCTAAGAAGGTCCTTGGAAGTTTATAAAGGTCAAGAACAAAGAAGGCAAGTGGCTTTTTATCATTTTACATTTTTCATTTGGAGAGGAGAGCTAGTAGAGTGTTACTCTAATTTCCTTAGCACCAATTTCAAGGGTGGAAGATTCCCATCCTAATTTGAAATTGGAGAGGCCATTCAGACATTTCATTTGGAGCTACAATGGAGTCATTTGTTTCAGGTTGAAGCTACAGGGAAGCTCGTGATCACATCTCCATCAGCTTGCTTCTACAACCAATCAATATATGTGATTTTGTTGATGTATGGAGTGTCGTTAATGTTATGAAGAAGTTTCATTAACATTTCACAAATCCTTGGAACCTAAATTTTGAATTTCATAACAAGTGGCGAGTTTTACTATCGTTTCCCCCTATGTGAAGACATGTATACAAACCTTTGATTTATGGGAGTTGAAGAAGCCTATAGAAACTAATTGATGATGAATTGGGGAGACCATTGAAGTCATTTATCAGTACAATGTCTCTGTTCTGAAATTTGGTAAGGTCTTACAGTGTTTGGGAATCTATCTTTGTCCCCTACCCTTGGGGGTTTGAACCTTGATTTGACTGGTAAAGTTCCCTATTTTTCCCTGATTATAAATGAATGTTGAAGAAGTGTTTTGAGAATGTCCAAGAATCCATCAGTCAAAATTTTATGTCTTAATACCTTCCAAACATATTCAAAACCAATTTAGAAGCATTTGGAGGCATTTGGGTCAATACTAGTCTAAGGGTCGAATTGGCCAAAAAGTGCCCAGTTTTAACAAATTCTTAAAAATTGACACTACAACACACGCACTTGCAAATGATAGAATAAATGGAAATTGTAGTTAGGCTAGCCCTAGACATAACAATGTCAGAAAATTAGTTGAAACTCCAAAAGAAAATTTCAATCCTTTCAGCCTCCTGGACTTAGACAATGAATGTTATAAGTGTCACAATCACATACATGAGAGTCAGATCTGCAAAGATAATTTTCCATCTATGCAGTCGGACGAATCCAAAGACATTTCCAACAAAATAGAGTTTGTGCAATTCTAGAAATATCAAATCCATCATGAAGGATGTAGCCTAGCTTTACATGCACAAAATAAAAGGGTACAATGGTATATTGCCAACGGCTTCTCTATGCACATGACGGGGGACAAAAATAGTTTTCTAAAATACAGGGAAGAAAGGGGAGGCAGTGTCTATTTTGGAGATAATGGCTCTGCCAAAATCCTAGGTAAAGGCTTAGTAAGCTTAGGGAATAAAAGAACCAAATTAGAGAACGTCTTATTGGTTGAAAACATGAAACACAACCTCCTTAGAGTTAGCCAGATGTGTGATCAAGGACACACACTCACCTTTGACTAAGAAAAATGCAAAATTAGAAACAAGAATACAGGTAGGCTAGTAGCAACAACCACCAGAACCCCTAATAATGTATATATTCTAGATGAAGGAAAGGAATAAACATGGTGCATGGGGCAAATAGATGAAAGTTGGCTATGGCACAAAATATTGGGACATATCAATTTTGACAACCTAGTCGGAACTAGTAAAAAACAAGCTGTAAGAGAAATTCCAAGAATCATGAAACTATGAATTCTATCTGCAAGCACTTCCTGCACGGAAAGAAAACAAGAGTCACCTTTAAAACAAAAGAGTATCTCACATTAAACCATTTGGAACTAGTGCACACTGATATCTGCGGTGGAGCAATGAGAACCAAAGGGTTAAATGGTGAGTCTTACTTTCTTCTTTTCATTGATGAATATACTAGGATGACATGGGTGTACTTCCTTGAAGAAAAATAAGAGACATTTGAATGCTTCAAGGTTTTTAAGGAAGTGGTTGAGAATGAAATTGAATTAAGGATTAAGTGTTTAAGATCTGAAAATGGAGGTGAATACACATCGAACAAATTTGAAAACTTATGTGAAAAACATGGAATTGGGAGACAATTCTCAGCTGCCAGAACTTTGCAGCAAAATGGAGTGGCATAACGGAAAAACATAATTGCACAGGAAATGGACAGAATAATGTTGAATGATTCAAAGCTATCATATGTTTTTTGGACTCAGGCCATTCATACAACTATACACATCCTCAACAGATTCTAGATAAGGACAAACAATAAATTGACGCCTTATGAACTCTGGAAAGGAAGGACAACCACTGTCAAGCACTTTAGGGTATTTGGAAGCAAGTGCTATATCAAATGAAACGATGAAAACCTGAGAAATTTTGACTCGAGATCATATGAAGGAATCTTTCTTGGATATGGTACAAGAAGCAAAGCATACAAATGCTACAATATATGACTCAGAAATATGGTAGAAAGTACATACGTAACGGTAGATGAAGTTTTCATGCATAGAAAATTAGAAGATGATGATGATCTGCCAATGTCTAAGCAATCATCCGAGGAACTACTAGAAAATGAAGAAACAAGAGAAGCACAAGAGATGATATATCAACGTGAATTGGAAGAAGGGAGACATGATACAAAATATCCTTCCAAATATGTTCAAAAGAATCATTCAGAGGATTTGATTATTGGAGATAAAAATGATGGCGTAAGGACCAGAAGAAGATGTTTAAGTGACACTACTGAATAAGTTCATTTTTCCTTACAATCCCAAATAGAACTGGAAGGTTTTGAAGAATCCATAAAAGATGAGGATTGGGTTAAAGCCGTGGAGGAAGAATTAGATCAAGTTAAAAAGAATCAGACCTAGGAACTTGTTCCAAGACCCAAAAATAAAAATGTTATGGGAACAAAATGGGTATTCAAAAACAAACTTAATGAAGAAGGACAAGTTGTCAAAAAAAAAACAAGGATGGTGTGCAAAGGATATGCACAGATTGAAGGAATAGATTTGAAGAAACCTTCGCCCCCGTAGCTCGAATGTAAGCAATTAGATTGTTCATGGCCTATGCTTGTGCTGGAAATGTCAAGGTATATCAAATGGATGTAAAATCAACATTCTTAAATGGAGATATTGAAGAAGAAGTATACATTGAACAACTAGAAGGACTCTCTCTTTCAGATAACATAGATTATGTCTGCAAATTAAAGAAAGCTGTGTATGGACTCAAGTAGGCTACTAGGGCTTGGTATTCAATATTAGACAAATATCTGCAACAATAAGGTTTTAATAGGGGTAGCGTAGATGGTAATATTTACATAAAGATTGTGTGAAAATCCTCACAACAGATCTAAGAGATGATGTATACCTCACAAGAAAGTAATTGATTAAGCAAGAAAATAGAAGAAGAGTGGTCAATGGAGTATAATGAGCAACAGAATAATAATACAGTAGAACTCGGATAGAAGCAAAAATACTTCACACGCACTAAATTATTAATCACAAATGGACATATAAATAATACAATGTATGAGGATTCGAATGCCTAAGGTGGAAATTCGAATTAGCCTTCATGGAGTGATCAAAGGATCACTGAAGTGTCATCGGAGCAAAACTAGTAGTCTATCTCATCATCGGTGAAGTCATCAATGCACAAGTAACTGTCAACCGTCAGTCAAACTGAGTCTAACTGAGTGTGGTAGGTGTAACTGAATGTAACTGGCACATGGAGACACTAACTGAATGAAGGAGGCTCAGTGGAGGGTGCATGAGGAGCTAACTGGAGTCATAACAGGTAGTCATGTCTCATCGGAGGTCAATCGGAGTGATAACAACAGTGAGGAGTCAGTTTGGCCTCAAATCAAGGAAAGACTGGTGGATAACTGAAGTAAACTGGACTGGTAGGTGAGAAAGGTTCCCTTATCATGCAGTAGGTGAAAGGAGGGCGCATGACAGGCTAGGAGGGCTGAAACTGAGTGGAAGGAAGCTCCGGGGGCTAGCTAACTGAGGGCTAGGTGTTGGGACTGATGACTGGAATGCATGCAAACCCTAAATGATGCATGCAAACCCTAAAAGTGCACGCATGACTGAAAATGTAAATGATCAAAATACTGGTGGGACTAGGATGGAGTATAGGAATATCCTAACAGATTGATCATGAAAAGATGATTGTTGTTGAAGTATATGTTAATGATATCATTTTTGGAAGCATTGATGACAAGACGAGTAAGCAATTTGCTAAGGACATGCATAAAGAGTTTGAAATATCCATGCTTTGAGAATTGTCCTTTTTCCTCGGACTACATATATCTCAACTGGATAATGGCATCTTCATCTCTCAAACCAAATATGTGAAAGAAATTCTAAAGAAATTTAATATGGAAGACTGCAAATCAGTATGTAAACCCAAGGTCACTGGGTGCAAATTAAGTAAAAAGGATGAAGTATAGGAAGTAGATAAAAGACTATACATATCAATGATTGGCAGCTTGTTATATGTAATTGCCTCAAGACTAGACATAATTCAAGCAGTAGGATTCGTTGCAAGGTTTTAGGAAGCACCCAAGGAAATACATGTCCAAGCAGTGAAGAGTATTTTCAGATATTTTAAAGATACCATGAAATTTGGTTTGTGGTATCTATGAAGTAACGATATAAACGTAGTAGCATATACTAACGAAGACTAGGGAGGAATTTTTGATGACAGAAGAAGCACTAGCGCAGCTACGTTCTTTCTAGGAAGCATACTTGTATCTTGTATTAGCAAAAAACAACCATCAGTTGCACACATGTATTATGGATGAAACGGATATACAAGTGAAACTTCAATAAATAATATTACTGAATATAAATTATTTCACATAAATTATCTCTCTATTTCACATGACAAAACTAAAAATAAAGTAATAAGAATAATTATCTATTCTCATTAGTACTTTTCTTTATTTTTTGTAATTAATGAATATGAACATGTATGACATTGCAAGAATTTTTGTTGGGTTTAACAAGTTAGTTCTCTATGCCTAGTTGTAATAACCACTTGTTTATGTTTCAATTACTTGTTATCATTGTTGTCTAGTTGTAATCACTAGTTATTCATTCATCAACTACCAATTATCCATGCATCCACTACCAATTATTTTTTAAAACTATAACACCTATAATTAAAAACTATAACAATCTAGAAATATAGACAAACTAAACACAAAATAAACATTTTGACATTCCAAAACCAAAAGAGAGTTGTTGTTAGTGCACCATTGAATTTGCATTATTATTAAGCTTTTTAAATGTATAGATATTCATAAATTACAGATCTTTGAGGATTCCAATTGGATTGGCTGAAATTCAGAAGGCCACCTAAAAACATTTTTCTCAAAACCATATATGAAGAGTTGGACAGAGTAGTAGCTGCATTTAAAGACATCCGCTTCCAACCTGTCTTCACCCGCTTCCAACATGTCTTCACGAACGGAACAACGGCTCAGTTATCCAAAATCAGGGTTCAATTTGATGACGGAGTATGGCAAAAGTGGGAGTGCTTCAATGATATTAATACCGAAGACTGGCAAAAATGGGAGTGCATCAATGATGTTATTACCAAAGACTATCCTGGACCTTTGCCTTTTCTTACTATATGACTGTGATGCTTAGTTTTCTGTGACGTAGACATGCTTGTTTTTTAAATGAACCTTCTATATTTCTGGATCTATTTATTTTGAAGATGTATTATAAAGGTTTTTGATACTCTTGAATGATCTTTCATCATACTGTTTTGTTTAAAGTGGGATTTATCTCTTACTAGTTTTTTTTGTAAAGCTGTCATTATGACTATAAAACATGGGTTTTGTTTATTATAATAAAATGCGATATATTTTCTTGAAAAAAATATATGGAAAGCTACAGTCTTTGTAATCCATGTTTAATGCATGAACAATTCATAGACTTAAAACCCCACTAAACATAAATACATAGACTTAAAAACAAATTAAGCTCCCAGTGGAGGTTGACATATCTTTGGGTCTCATTGATGTTCTACACATCAATTGGCGGGGTTGTCGACTTGACTTGATCATTGATTATTGGGGTATCCCCTTCAGGTGCTCCAACTGCAAGCAAGTGGGCCACCTTTGGCGGCAATGCAGGCAGCGGTTTTCCTCAGGTCGTCCGGTGGGGGCGGATCCCTTTTGGACCTCGGATGACGGTAGTGACAAAGACGCGGATACGCATGGGGGACTCGATGGATACTCCAACAGGATATTGCCTCCGGCCGTGGGATTAATGGGTAAGCTGAAATCCAATGACCCTTCCTTTTATCATTCCTTGAATGATTTAGACATTAAATTTATTAATGCTTTGGAGCTTAACAATGGGAACAATGGTAACTATATGGGTCGTTTATATCCAAAGCTATCTTTTGCCTCTGATTCTGAAAAGGATCCTATTGTCACGTCAGACATTGCATCCCCCGTCTATGATGGTCCTCTTCCTGTCTGTAATTCTCCCCTGGGAACCTCGTCGGACTTGCCCATATCGCCGGTGGCATCGGCCTTTTCACACAGCCCTACTGTTGTCCTTTCCTCGGAATGTGAGGAGATTATGCCTGTTTCTGCGCCAACGTTGGTGGGACCATTGTCACTGGTCCCCCCGGTCGTCACACATCCTGGTGACTTGAAGACACTGGACTGTATAATTCACATCCCTTCCTATTATGAGATGGTCAAGAAAACTCCTATCCCTGTTTACTTAAATAACCGGGTTATTATTGATGTTGGACCTTGTAATACTGCCGTGGCTGAACCCCCGGATGCTGCGACTTTGGCCCCTGATTTGGTGGGGAATAACATCCCATCTGCTGACAGTTTGAATACGTTGGGTGACCAATGTATTGCGAAGGGGGCACGGTTGGGCGGTTTGGCGGCATACTTTTCTCGTTTAAAAACAAGGAGTGCCAGGAAAAATAAAAATGTCAACACCCAAGGGGGTTCTGACAAAATCGTTTCAAATAAACCCATCTCTCCGGACACCAGGGCTCTTAGAGGAATCAAAGCCCTAGCCAGGGGTCGCTAATGATTTTTCTATCCCTCAACATCAGGGGTGTGGGGGGGATGCCCAAACAACTGGCCCTCAAAAGAGTCCTTCAAATTGTTAATCCTGATTTGGTATTTTTACAAGAAACCATGGTTTGTGGGGAGAAAGCACATATATTCTTCAATAAAATTAAGCCTGGGTGGTGTATGTCATCAATGGACGCGGTTGGTCTTTCTGGTGGGCTCTTGGCTGCTTGGAACCAAGGGGTCCTTAAGCTGGAGCCATTTATTACCTCGCTGGGCATTCTCCTGACTGGCATGTTTAGGGGATCTGAGAAAGTTACTAATATTGTAAATTGTTATGGGCCCTACTGCAACAGGGAAGCTTTCTGGGACCTGGCATGCTCTGGTCATCTACTGGCTTTGGACAATTTGATTCTTGCTGGTGATTTGAATTTTACATGGGGCGCTGAGGAGATATGGGGTTGTGCGGCTAGGAGAGACCCTTTGGGGACTTATTTCAGGAACCTTTTTTCCTCATACTCTCTGGTTGATGTGGAGCCGAGACCATTGGCCCCAACTTGGTCAAATGGCCGGCTTGATGAGCATTTGATCTCCAAACGTCTTGACTGTTTTCTGATTTCTGAGACACTTTTAAGTTCGTTTCATACATATAGAACATGGAGTATGCAGACTCATATCAGCGATCATAATCCCATTATATTGCAATTTGAAAATGATGTCAATCATCGCATATACCCTTCAAATTCAATTCTGTATGGTTACAAGATCCGGTTTTTGATGTGGGTGTTCGCTCTCTTTGGGCAGATTTGGATGTGTCGGGGGAGCGATCGGCCATGGACAAGCTGGCGGTCAAATTAGGGTCCTTAAGGGACTTTACTTGTAAATGGGAACGTTCCAAAAAAGCATATCAGACCACTGAACTAAACTCGCTGGATTTCGAAATTGGCGATCTTAGGGGCCAAGCCCTGAGATCGGGGATCTCTTCATCTGCCCGTGCTCGTCTTACAATGCTGGAGGAAAGAAAACTCAAGATCCTCCTTAATCAGGAAGAGTCCTGGCGTCTAAAGAGCCGAGCTATTTGGCTCAAAGCTGGGGACTTAAATACAAAGTTTTTCCATAGATATGCTGATGGTCGCAGAATTCAAAATAACATCTGGGATCTTAATGATCATGATGGTCGACGGATCCGTGGTGATGGGGAATTGAAGTCTGAGGCTTCTCGTCATTTTCGTGATTATTATACTGATCCTGAAACTACTTCTCCGCCTGTTCAATTTAAACTTATTAAGGAATACCCCCGGATGTTCTCTGATGTGGAGGGTGACAAAATTTTTGAGACTATTTCATGCTTAGATGTACAGAACACTCTTCGGGATTTTGCTAAGGACAAATCTCCGGGGCCTCATGGGTGGACGGTGGAGTTATTCATTCACTTTTTTGATATCATGGGAGGTGATCTCAGAGATGCTGTTGATGAATCCCGATCATTGGGTTTGGTCTCTGGGGCGTTAAATTCCACTTATCTAGCACTGATCCCAAAATCAACTCATCCTGAGTGTTTTAATGCTTTCCGTCCGATTGCATTGTGCAATTTAGTATACAAGATCATTTCTAAGATAATTGCGCAGCGTATCAAACCTATCTTGTCCTCATTCATTTCTATGGAACAATATGGATTCTTGGAGGGACGTCAGATTCATGACGCGGTTGGCGTGGCACAGGAGGTTTTCCATAGTATTAATCAGAAGAAAATGGAAGCACTCATCTTACAATTGGACTTAGTTAAAGCCTATGACCGTGTCAATTGGACTTTTCTCAAATTGATTCTTATACAAATTGGTCTCCCATGGAAAGTCATGAAGTGGATTATGGCATGTGTTTCTTCTGTTAACTATGCTGTTCTTATAAATGGTCAGCCGACTGATTATTTCAAGGCGTCTCGGGGTCTCAGGCAGGGGTGCCCTCTATCTCCCCTTTTGTTTCTGCTGATTATTGATGGGCTGAGCCTCTCTATTCACAAAGCTAAAAGCGAGGGCGCTATTGTGGGTATCAAGATCTCGGCTGGTGTAACAGCGACCCATTCGCTGTTTGTGGACGATGTGATGCTATTTGGGCTGGCAACTCTGGCTGAATGGATTCAGTATAAGAGGATACTTGATTTCTTCTGTCTGGTTACTGGTATGCTCATTAGCATGGTGAAATCTTTCTTCCTTAAAAACTCGTTGCAGGAGTTTGTGGAACATGACATCGGGTGTATCCTTCCTTTGGAATTTAAGGAGTTATCAGTTGGCTCAAAATATCTGGGCTATTTTATAAAACCTGCCAACTATCGTACCAATGACTGGCTGTGGCTTGTTAAACGTTTCGATAAGCGCATTAGTCATTGGTCCCTGCGATATCTGTCACTGGGCGGCAGGATTGCTTTGGCAACGGCTGTGCTCCAGAACTTGGGTGTATACTGGTTCTCCCTTTGTAAAATTCCGGCTTCTATTATTCACATTCTTCGGGGGAAAATCGTCCGTTTCATCTGGACTGGAGGGGGTGAAAAGAACAGGTATCATTTAATTAAGTGGCAACGTATGGCACAGCCATATATTCTTGGTGGCTGGAATGTTAAGAATCTGGAGCTGTTTGTGTTGGCTCTCCATGCTAAGAGCCCGTGGCGTGTTTTATTCAATAATTCTATGTGGGGCTGTATCATTCGGGAAAAATACCTTAAACATGCTACGGTGGCGTCGTGGTTTCAGTTTGACAGGCATCCTGTAAATGGTTCTTCTTATATATGGCGTGGGATTATGGGTGCCTTTTCTGTTGTGGCAAAATGGCTATCATGGATTCCTGGCAATGGTAGAGATATTAGACTAGGAATGGATCCTGTTATGGGGGCATCACCCTCGTATTCTTTCACTCCTGAGCTACTGGCACACCTTCATGCTCGGGGGCTCTTTAATCTGTCACATGCTGTTTCATTCAATGGGGGCTGGATCAATGCTCGTCAACTTGGCATATTTGGGGCGATGGGATTGGAATGGACAGAATACACGAAGCACCTCTGTCTTACAAACATCCGGTTATGTGACTCCTCGGACAGGTTAGTTTGGTCATCGGATGTGGCCCGTGGAGGGGTCACCTCAAAACTTGCTTATGATTCACTGTTTGCTGATTATAAACCGATGGTGGAATGGTGGCACCCTGTGATCTGGAAGCTTGCCCTCCCTCCGAGGATCAGATGTTTTGTTTGGTTGGCAATGGGAAACTATATTCTTACCTGGGATAACCTCTATCGTCGTGGATTCTCGGGTCCTGGTTGGTGTTCTTTATGCTGTTCGCACCTGGAATCGGTTGACCACCTCTTTTCCTCGTGCCCTTTTATTATTGAGCTCTGGACGTTGATTGTAAACTCTGTTGGCATATCTGTGCCTTGGCACTCGTCTACTTTAAAGGATAGCTTTGGGCGGTGGCTCCGCGACCCTTGCTCCATTCAATGGTTGGAACTCCCCTGTTATATGATGTGGGAGTTATGGAAGGCCCGTAACCGCTTTGTTTTTGATGGTATTGCTATTAATCGGCAGTGGTTATGCAGTCGTATCATTGGTTTATTCTTGGAGAAGCATACTGACTCTGTTCATGCGGGTGGCAGGATTGCTTCACATTCTGGTTACCGTAATACTCCTCCGATAATGATGTATCCTTGCGGGTTCTTTGATGGGGCTGCGGTTGGGGGGGTGGTAATTGTGGGGCTGGTGCGGTACTTCATACGAACTGCTACATTTCCTATAGAATCCATTTAAATTTGGGGGGAGGAACAAATACACGCAGTGAATTATGTGCCCTTTGGTTACTTTTGCACTTTGCCCGACGCTTACAGGTCTCTCCACTTGTTGTTATGGGTGATTCTTCATCCATTATTTCATGGGCTCTGGGTTCTTCTTCACTTAATGTGCCGATCCTCACTAATTGGATGGATGCTGTTCGGAAATACATCAATGACTTGCAGCATATTCACTTTGCCCATGTTTACCACGAGCATAATCGGGAGGCAGACATCCTATCCAAGAGGGCTTTGGACTCTCCGACTGGTATTATCTTGTGGGAGGAATGGCATGAGGATCTTCTTTTCTCTTAGGGATCGGTTGATCTGCTTTGGACCTGACTCTATGGGTATGGACTTGGACATTATTTTTTTGTTATTCACTCATGATATATTTGGCTATATTTATGCAGGTACTTAGTGTTTCTTCCTCCAACTGCTTGTTGGATTTTTGACTTGGTTGTCTCATGCGGCTCTATACTTTATGTTATTTGACTCTTGCGTCCAGGCCATTGGCTGTTTTGGACTTTTATGGACTTATTATATGTATTTATGTCATGGCGATTTGATACTATGCCATCTGGGGACTTGTTTTGATTATTGGTTTATGCAGCTGTTGGGACACTGTGTTATGATTGGGTTTTGGGTGGGACCCTGGATTCTGTGATGTTATCATGGGGCTTTGCATGTGCCCGTTTATGTATTTCATTCATGCCTTCATGGTATGAGGACCTGATGTATGATTTCTATTTACTATTTCGCGGTATTAATAGTAAGATATATTTTTTGTGAAAAAAAAAAAGACTTAAAACCCCACTAAAGATTTTGTTGACAGGGCCTTGTCAAGGTATACCCAAATGATCCATAAAGAGAAGATTCTCATTCTAGACTAATATTTTATTTTTGTAATGTTGAATATTTTTCATGTAATCTGCTGTGGCAGATATGTTGATTTGACCACTGGATCTCTCCCTGTGTCTTGAGGAGTTATATAAGTTGGGCCATTCATTGGGCTTTTGGTTGGCTCCACTTAGTGATCGCTCCTTTGATGACCATGGATAGGTACTCCTGGTATTGTTTGGTCTGAATTTTTCTATGTACTTTCATGACAATTGGACATATTTACTATTTCGCATATAAATAATAAGTTAAATTCTACAGTGAAAAAGAAAAGAGAAAATTCTTAGATGAAAGTAATATTTACTTTTTTATCTTTTCTATACTTAATACAAAGTATAGAAATTTTTTCTGAGTGAAAAAAAATGGAGTGAAGCTATTGTATTTAAATAGCATTAAATGTTAATTTCACTCCGCCTTAGAGGATTCATGATTTGTCCATTTGTTCATACGCATTTGTCTATACACAGCAATCAATAATTCGAATATTTGGTGGTAGCTGGCTTGAACCGTGGGTTTTGTTTTTGGTCCATCTTTGTTGGATGTTAATGCGTCACTGTAGCTGGTAGCATTTGTTTGTTGTTTAGCTTATTATAACTCTTACGTACAATCGTTTCTGAGGAGCGTCAAATCGTTTGTGTACTACTTTTGTAGCGCTGGCGTTTCTGCAAGCACTAATGGCATGCGTTAAGTAATGCAGCCTTTGTTTGGAAAAGCCTGCAAGCCTCTGCTAATCTTTGAAAAGAGACAGGTAGTATCTGAAAGTATTCCCGTGATTCCTATTCTATGGACGTGATACGCAGAACTTAGAAGGGTCAAAGTGCAAATAATTGAATGTATATATCCGTTTGTCACTAAGGATTGGGATAGCTGACGGAACGAGAAGCCAGTACACAATGTCATTGTCATTGTCATGGAGGTAGGCATTATTGGACACCATTAATAAACATCTACATTACAGAGTTCATTGTAATATAGGTTGGGGTATATACACAGTTATATGTAGAACGACTGCGTGGATCGATTCCCAGCGTATGTTTTAGGATATCTTATCTCATATTTCATACAGTACAGCGTTCATTGCACTATAGGTGTAGAGGGGTATATACACAGTTAGATGTAGAGTGGATCGATTCCCAGCTTATGTTTTGGATATCTCATCGCATATTTCATTCAATGCTGTAGTGAGAGTGTGTAATGATGGCGAATATTACCGATCTGTGGATACGCAGGGTGGATTTGACAAGTAGGGCCGGTTCGGTGGATTTGACAAGTGGGGCACTTGTTGTACAGGGCGGCTTTATTTGTTTACTTCTTTGTCTTTTCTCCGTTCATTTTCTACATTTTATGCTATATTTATGGACTTTGTGGAACATTTTGGCGATTGGTAATAGGTATATGCTGGGACATTGTATATTGGCTCTTCGGGGACTTTGGCTATGTGACTTGTCCATTGTATGGACTGTTTCTTTGGCTCTTTGGTTGTTTGTCATGATGGCATGTCCACTGTTTGGTTATTTGGGAAGAGAGGATTTTGGCTTGTTTGTCTTTGATGCCGGGACATTTCTGTATCCTATTTATACTTCTAATATAAAGTATAATATTTTTCAAATATTTTTTTATGTGAAGTGATAAAGTGATGGGCAGGGCAGGCTGAACCAAGAGTATAACCAGTATAACCATTAAACAGATACATACATTTATATGATTCCAACCTGCTACCTGACATTCAATTCACGACCCACTAATATTTATGTGACAGGGATAAATTTTTATGCAACGATTGTCAATATTATTGGAAGAAGTGCGACTGATTCTCATATGCTCTAGCAATCAAATCATGGTTCCGGACAAGTACTTTGCATGGGATATGATATTCCCTGGCTATGAAGGGTTAGTAGCCAATCAAATCTAGAGATAATATCTGGTACGAATGGAGATAGAGTTTTTGTTGAGATTCAAACCAATTTGCAGCGATCCCATGAGAAAAGTCAATGGTTGATTTTTGCACTTGGTCCCACATAGGCACAAATTACAATGACTTAAGTTCAGGGCATAGAAGTGGTAGAGTAGTTTAAAGGTTTTATTTGATTTTTTTTCGTTAAAAAAAATTAGTAATTGTATAATTTAGGTGTAAGAGAGTATTTTAATAAATTTTTGTAATAAACTAGCGTATATCTAAATCCTAGGTTCTGTTAAGTACCGAGAGGGATCAAATCTCCCGAGGTCCTAGGTTGTGTTAAGCATCGAGAGGGATCAAATCTCCTTAGGTCCTAGGTTCTGACCGAGAGGGATCAAATCTCCTGAGGTCGTGGACATAATATTTATTATTTTTAGTTTGTATTATTTTTTTTGTTTATGGTCGACATGTTACATTTTAGGAACAAACGTTACTTTTACTTTGTATTATTTTTTTGTATTCCTTTTGTTTATGGTTGACAAGACAAACTCGACAAACTTTACAAGATCTCCCTCATATTTACTGTTTACATAATATTATTATTTTTTGTTTAAAGTTTTTAAAAGTTTATTCATTTCTAGTTTTATGATCGTAATTGAAGATTTATGGTTGATTTGAATTATATTAATTTTATTAGTCCCTGGGCTAAGTTGACTTTTTATTAATTTTATCAAATTCATAATTGCTTTATTTTATTATATAAAAAAAATTATTAATTTTAATTTTTTTAAAATAATGAAGTGTGTTGTTAATTTTTGAAATTAGAAATATTATTTTTTAATTGGTTATAAGGTTTGATTTGACAAAATGTTCCTAGTTGGAAGTGACAATTATTTTTTTAAAAATATTTATTTAAAAAAATTTCACAAATTAACACATAGAGATAGATAGTACCTATACTAATTATTTTACAAATACCAAAGCAGCATCTAGTAATACACATAATAATTGTGATTGATATATATATTAATGATTTAAAAAACTAAAGCATTTGATGGTACCTACATATTAATTGTTTTGCTAATCCAAAAAAATAACAAAAAATATAAGTCACATCCCCATTGGATCGTACTTCACTAATCGTGTGTAAACATGTATAGCATGGTAAACAAGGTTTCGTTGCTGCAGTGGCTGAAAACTTGTCATAACTATATAAGCCAGAAGTGTTAATAATGGATGCAATTCTTCTGCCGCAGCTAGTTATAAAAATATACTAGTCACAACCCCTTAACCATCTCAAAAATTGAGAAATACACGTGCATTTATAGTGTAGTCTGGCGTGGATGCTACGGGAAACTGCCAAAGTGTGGCTTCTCTGCTTTTTCTGGCATGCAGTTCACTGCTTATCTCATGTAAGACGGATGTAAGTTCTTAATGAGACTAATATTTATTATTATATCTACCTCCAGGCATATAGTATATAGTAATCGACTATGATCGATTTTCACTATTAATTCACATAATTAAATCTTCGTCCACGGTTAATCTTTGGAGTGTAAAAAGCTATATTTTTTAAAATTATTTATCTGCTCTACAATTTGTTACATGTGTGGCATGACAATTTTCTATCTTATTCTTGTAGGCGCTGGTCTGACAAAATAAAGATTTAAAAAATACCTATTGGCTGGAGGTAGTTTTGTAATGATGGTCTTTTCCCAACTTGCCACCGGAGGTAAACAATGATGGTCCTTTCTTAATGTTCTGACGTGCTGTGTTACAGTTGACAATCGACAGTGCTCCGGGTGTCAAGGCTGGCAGTTTTGGTATAGCTGTGGCAGCTAAGCTCCTAGAACGTCGAGTCAGAGAGCTACGAGCTCAATCCCGAAAGTTCTATGTCTTTCATTCTTAACAAAACAATGTTCCTTTGGCTTCCAGGTAGAAATGTTGGAGAGTGTTATCGTTTTGTTATAGTATTGTGTGAAGATTATGGTGGTATCGAACAGTCCATCTTCGCGACAAGATGGCATAAGGTCTTTCCCATAAGGTTCTCGGATACCATTAGAAGGTTTTTATACATCCATACTTGTGGAATGCCGATAAGGTCTTTACTACTCCTTGGTTAGAACTCACAAGCCCAGCAAGAAATTTTATGCTTATATTTTATTTTTATTTCTGAAGATTTAATTCTTTATTCGAGTTACTATAAAATGACAGCTCCTTTTGGTGTACTGGTGTACTGGTCTTATAGGATTTCAGGGCTACTGAGTTATGGTGCCGAAGGGAGATATCGAGCTCGACCCAAGAATTCTGGTCCTGGAAAAACGACCGTTTGCTCTATAATTGTCTTTCCTTTGAAATTGATGTGTTAATTGAAAGTCTCAAGATGACCTTTCGCAGTTTACTTAATGTATTTCTCGTTGGAGCACGGTTTCTTAATGCATGCCACGACTACGATGGTCCAAGTTTTTCTAGATTGCTGAAGATTGCGAAAGCAAGGTACTATCGGTGCCCATTGCTTGAAAGTTTAATGAAGTAGAAGTTACATGATAAGGGTTTGTAACCCTGTAATGTTGCATTCAGGTTCCATGTAAACACTTAATTTCTACGGATTGAGATCACCATATAATTGAGGAACATAGTGCTTTTTAATGTGAAAAAACAAACTTCATATGTTTCTTTTTCACAGAAAAATATAACTTACTATTAATATACGAAATAGTAAATAACACCAGCTGTCAGAAACATACAAACTGCTCTCAAACCCTGTCCTAGAGAGCATAAGAGACATGTCAGACAAATTGCCAGATGCGTCATCTACATCAGAATAGTCCAATATAAAGTGCCATATGTCCACAATAAAAAACATGAATCCCTCCAGTAGGAGAAACGGATCCATATATCACCAAAAACATCAAAGAATCCATAATCAAAAACTTCATATATTTCCTTTAAATCGTCATATATTGAAACTCCCTAATAATTAGTTGTTGTTTGTGCACTATTAGAGACTACTAATACTTTGTAATGCTATAGGTTAAAAAAAATTCCAATCAAAGTATGGACCGTGTTTGGCCCATTTTATTTAACAAACCCATTTTTAAACTATACTAATAATTAAAAAAAAAATTACACATATATGTGTATATATAACTTTTCATAAACTAAACAATTAGAATGAATAAGTCAAAATAATCCTTTATCCCACAAATTTAAAGTTCTCATATCATAATTTAATTATATTAAATTTAATAATGGAAAAATATACTAAATTCCTTCCCATCCTGTTCCAAAAATTGCTAAGATGCTCACACTTAGATGTTGTGTATAGGCAATTCTTGTAGAGGTCAAAATGAAGAATAAATCCTTATGGTCTAAGAACCATAAAATTAAAATCAGCGAGATCGCAAAATGAAAACCTAATCTCATGCTAAGTCAGAGAAATTCATGCTAGGCTTTAAGCACTGGTTTGGGTCTTCGTTTTGACTTCGAAACACAAGAAGAGACAGAACGCTCATTCAACACGTACATATCCATAAAAAGCCATTCCCGAGCTTTGACTTCATCTGAGGGCTTTCTGTGTTAAATGTGTGCGTTTCAGAACAACGCCTATCGTTTTCATTGCTGAGAGTATTTCAAGGTTTTTAAGTTACCAAAATGTAAAATATTTTCACTATTAATTCAAAGAATTAAATTAAATCTCCGTCTAAGGTTAAATTTTTGGGTTAAAAAATTATATTTTTATCTATTTTTTAAAATTATTTATCTGTTGTAGTATTTGTTGAATGTGTGACATGACAAATTTCTATCTTATTCTCTGCTGCTCTGGTTTGACAAGATAAAGATTTTAAAAAATGTGTATTGGCAAGAGGTACTTATGTAATATTATGTAATAATGGTCTTTTCTCAACTTACCACCCTTAGTTAAACAACATTTGGTGACTCTTAATGTTCTCACCCCATTAGAAAACTCATAATCATATTCTTTAATTTACTAAGTTTTAGCAAGTCTAAATTACCACATATAAAATAATTAGTTTTTAAAATTTTCCAAAATCTATAAATTAACTTATAATTAGTTATTTATAATTATTAAATATAAATTATAATTTATATTTAATTATTTCTAATTTTGTAATGTATAAGGATTCTAAATAATTTTCACTTTTCTTACTTTTATATTAAATGTAGGATTTCAAGTTGTTCCTCGTATATGTATTTGCTTTCTTTATAAATTCTGTAAAATCACAAAATATTATTTTAGACAGGGTCTAGCTGCAGCTATCTAACTTGTTTAAAAGTACTTTGTTGTAATTTCTTGCGTATTTTGTTGAAATTTATTGTGTTCATTTTTTTAACTATTCTTTATTTTATAAGTTAAAGATATCTTATTTTTATGATAATATTTTTTAAACTTAATTTTATATACTAATAAAATTGATTTTTTAAATTTATAATGAAATTATTGATATAAACTTTATATTTATAGTAATATTGCAAATTCATTCCAGTTTATTCATAACAAGGGATTTTAATATTTTTTATTTTTGTCAAAACTTAATCTCATATACTTATAAAATTAATCTTTATAAATAATAAAATAATTGATGTTTATAAACTTAATATTTATAGTTTAATTATAAATTCACTTATCAAATATTATAAAGAAATATTTTTAAAAAAATTAATTAACAAAATGTCATAATACGATGATTATCATTTTTTCCATATAGATGTCATCGGATTATCTTTCTTCCATCCCAATTTAATGACTTCATGATAAAAATTAATTGTTAATATATGATCAGTAAAATTATAATAATTGGTGAATTGTGATGAATACAAAATTGTCATTGTTTAATATTTATTCATTTTAACATTGATTCATTTTTTTATTAACATTTACATTGTGATTATGTAATAATTTTTAGTAGTTAAAATGAGATTATGAACCATTACAATTTAATATTTAAATTAAAGTAATATGAATTTTATTCATCATTAAGAAATATCCAAGTTTATATGCAACTTAGGTGGAAAAAGTCTTTTTTTTGGAAGTTTTCATGCAAACTCAATGAGTTATGAAGCACATGTAACGAGAAGTGGTTACTTGAATTTCAAGAAACTTGTGAAGCACACCAACGTTATTCTTCAGACCTTGAAATAGTTCTTACACAACTACCACTTTTAGAGAATAAAGTGTAAAAACTACAATAAGCATATGAAGCATTCCAAAGGTTGGAACTTTTGAGACAAATTAAAGAGAAGTATTCAAGAAAATAATTTGCAATGTATGATTTAGAAGAGGATTGAAGAATGGTATATGGACATTTTTCACTTATGTGAAGACAATTATTTTCAATGTTTCTTTGATGAACATACTTATCCATATGAAGTTAAGGAGAAATGCATGACTACCAATTTTCAATTTGATTATTCTCCACTAGTAGAGTTCCTTCTAAATCCACAACCATCTTTTTGTGGTTATACAAATGAACCTTTCATTTTGGATGGTCCTGATACCTAGGTGTAAGGATATTTGGATCCATATGACCTTAGTGAGCATCTTGAACAAGGTGATTAGCCATTCATTAGTTGCATTTTTCATTACTAGGGAGACAACATGCAAAGGGACATGGCATTTTGAACACGCATCTTGGGTTATTTCACTCTCAACATTGAGGGAAATAGTAGTACCTAGGGCTCAAGCTTATGGACACATTTATTGAATGCCTTCATTCTTAGTGTGGAGAGAGCACCCACATATGGAACTTGTTAGGGCCCTACCATAACCCCCTTCAATAGATAGATTGTTATGTATTGAGGTCATATGTATTAAATAAGGCTTATAGAGTAGATATAGTGTGAAAGAAATATTTGTAAGAAGACTTACTGGAAGATTCTTCTTATTAATAATATTTTTGTTTTTGTTTTGTTTTGTTTTTTTAATTTTTTTTTTCTATAAATTTAAATCTCAAGGAAACAAACAAAAGTAAACATTTAAAATTAACAAATCACACAATTACACGATTCAAAATTTTCACATTCAATAAATAAAAAATATGATAAAAAATAATAATAACGATATATTGTTATTGTTATTCTCATGAGTTTTTGAAGAATGTTCATTTCTAGCTTTGTGATATAGAGTATGATGTAGGGTATGATAATTCTAGATTTATGATTGAATTATTTTAGTCTTATTAACAAGTACTTTGTTGTAATTTTTTTAAGTGATTTTTTCAACCATTATTTTTCTTGTTAGTAAAAGCATGTTTATTAAATATATATAAAAAAATATTATATATATATATATAATTTTTTATTCATAATAATATAATTAAACAATTTTTTATTTTCATAATCATCTTTTTAAAATTTAATTTATTCATAATAATATAATTAAACAATTTTTTATTTCCATAATCATCTTTTTAAAACTTAATTTCATAAATTTATAAAAATGGATTTTATAAAGTTTACATAATCATCTTTTTAAAACTTAATTTCATAAATTTATAAAAATAGACTTTGTAAAGTTTACAATAAAATCATTGATCTTTATAAACTTCATAAATTCATTGATCTCTATAAACTTGATACTTATGGTTCTATTGCAAATTCACTTCATACTTATGGTCCTATTGCAAATTCACTCCATCGGTGGTTGCCTTATAATATGAAAACAAATTCAAATATTATGAAGGGATATTTTTTTAAATTAACAAACAAAATGCTATAATATGATGATTAATCATTTTTTTCCATATGGATGTCATTATGTTATCTTTCATCTATTATAATTCAATGACTTAATGTTATTATTAATTGTTAATATAATCAATAAAGTTATAATCAATACAGATTCATCTTAAATGTGGATCTATCAAGCATCGACAGGCATCTAATTTTTTGTCATTACATAATGTTACGCATCTCCCCCATACTGGGTTGTAAGCACTTTGCTACTCTCGGTGCAATAATAGTTGAATTGTGATGGATAAAAAATCATCATTGTTTAATATTTATTCATTTTTTATGGACATTTAGATGGGGTACTATTTTGAATATGAATTCCCTCCATCATTGAGAATATTGGGGTTAATATGCAACTTATGTGGAAAAGTCCTTCTTGGAAGTCTTCTTGAAAATGAAATGGAATAAGAAGCACATAACAAAAAGTGGTTACTTGAAGTTCAAAAAACTCGTAAGGAACAATTTAACATTATTCAAACCTTGAAGTAGTTCTTACACAGATACTATTTCTAGGTCATAAACTATAAGATGCATATGAAGCATTCCAAGGGTTGGAAATTTCAAGGCAAATTAAAGAGAAGTATTCAAGATAATTATTTGTAAGGTATGATTTAGAACAAGATTGAAGAATGGTATATGGAAATTTTTCGCTTATGTGAAGACAATTACTTTCAACATCTCTTTGATGAACATAATCACACATACCTTAGGATCTATGTGAGGCAAGTGTTGATAGACTGTTCAACACTTTAAAGTTCACCAACAATAAAATCATAAAGAGAAGATTTGTCCTCGAGCCTTGATATAAAGGTTTGTGTGCCTTTTCAATCAGAGGTATATCAAGAACATATTCATCAAAGTTATAATCCATCTAAGAAGAATGAAAGGTGTCATTGATCAATATATTTATCCCATCATTCTAAATTATATTAATGCCATAATTTTCCTCGACCATAGGATTAACTTCATGATCTCCATTATGATTACGAGCTCCATATTGATGATCTCCATCAACTTGTTTATAACCAATATTTCTACTACAATTTATCATATCCTCATTGTTTGGTCTAATCCTCAGATGCTTTGTCTTTGCAATTAGAAACAATCAACCATTAAAAACAATAAATTATTAAAAGAATTAGATGACAATAGAAATTAAATGTGTAACTAATTAGAACGTTGTTGTGGAAAAACTTGCACAATATGAACTCTTCCACTTGGTAAGGGGCTAGGACTTGTAGGCTGCAACAAGGCCTTAGTCCTTGGAGCCCCTATGGTGGTTGTGTTGGTATCCTCCAAGTGATTCTGCAATAGATTGTTAGTGTAATTCACATAAAAACAAAGAAATATGGAAAAATACAAAATAAAAGATATGGGGGGAGAATGCAAACTCCCAGTCCAAGATATGGCAAAGCACTTTTGTATTGCCCAATGGTCAAGCTATACAACACCTAGGAGGTGTGGGATTCAAGGGAAGCCAACAATCTCCCTTAGGGAGGCCTTTTTTGTCCAAACTAAATGCTAATTCAATGGTGGGAAAATGGAGAGAAACTCTTGCCCCTTGAAGGAAGGTGACAAGGGAGCTTGGGAATGCATACAATAATAGGAAGTGGTGGGTTATGAGGAAGCTCCAACTCAAATCCAATGGCATAACCTTGCTCTTGATTTATCTCTGCAAAATGTATGCCAATGGCTTCCTTTTATAGGCCAAGAGGTGGCCAACAATTAACTAGATCCAAATGTGAACTCATATCCTCCATGAACTAGTTCCCAAGTAAACCAATGGGGATATTTAATGCCACCGAGTGTGTGAAGGATCAAATTTGGGTTCTTGGAGGTGTTGGAGCCTTCAATGCGCCGCGGGAATTTGGTGGTCCCGCTATTTTGACAGTAGCGCAACTAGCGAAGGAATAGCCGTGCTGGTGTAGCGCGGGCGTTGTTTTGATAACTTGCGCTATAATGTGGGTCGACGGTGTATTTAGCCACGTGACCCCTTCTTTTGACTGGTTTTTTTGGCACTTTTGGACTCAGGGTGTCTTTTGGATCTGTTGAGGATTCCTGTGGTGGAATGCATTCTCTATGTTGATGATGCCTTATTGTAAGAATCGCCAAAACATCGCATGTGTGCACAATTTAGGCATTAATTGATGCCCCCTGATGTATGAGGTTCGGAGGGTACTATAGAGCCGGTAATGCATCATGTTTTCTGTTGTTTCTCTCCTGTTCTGTAGGACAAAGAATATGTGGACAACTAGTGTCCTCCCATGGGGGAAGATTTTTGGTGATGACCGTTGGAGCTGTAATAAAGAATGGATTTTTATATAAACGAGGTAGGCATACCCATGCTTGTGAAATGCTATCAACGTGATTAGAATAATAGAGGACAAAAAGGGTGTCACTCGATTATACTGTTGGGACATGGATGAAGTGAAGTCAGCTTCAAGCCATGTTTGAGTAAAGAACCTAGGAACTGTTGCGGAGTGCTGAAGAAGCGGTATTGCTGCTGATCATGATAAACCCACGGGGGTGGGGGCCCGGTATGGTGTGTGAAGTTTCCTGAGAGATTCAGTCTTCCATATGGACTGTGACCATGATTTGCAAATGTGAACACTACAAGCTTCAAGGTACATTTAGCCCTGATGCGATGATGTGTTGACGTCGAGCATAGGTGAAACTACTTAGTTAGGGAGAACTATTGACTCTCCCTACTAAGTTTGAGACGATCCCTTATATTGATTGAAAGGGATCCCAAGGTACAACTACAACTACTGCAACTCTCAGAATGTAGTGTTTTGATGTTGACGAGAGTTGAAGCACATAATAATATGGGAATCTTACCATGAGAACCGAGATCATATTATAACCAACTAATGGACGGACGAACCTGACACAAAACTGGTTGATAAGCATGGGGCTCATAACTTCCTTTGATTGATGTAAACATGTGGAGTAGGAACGACAACTTTCCTTTCAAAATGGTACAGGTTGAAATAGGTGGAGAAAAAATGCAAAATAAAGGGCTTTGATGGAGACACAAAACAAAGAGTAACGGTGAGCGATAAAACAAAAATTGTTGAGGATGCGGAGACTCAAATACATTGACCAAAGGTGACCCTAGGTTGCTGCCAAAATAATATGGTGTTCCCACAATGTAAGGTGATGGGGGAACTTGTTTGTACATAAAGAATATGGGTGGGGTCCCTGCAGTTTTGGGTGTGTTGAGGGACCAATTTGATGATGGGTGGAGTCCCCACGGTTTTGATTGGATTGGGGGATTCTTTCCAAGATGAAGTGGAGGTTAAATTGCAGACGCAAAGATGGGTGCCCCATGAAACCATGCCATGCAGTAGATGCATGTGGGATAATTGAATAGAACTGGTTACTTCAAAGGATGGGGGCCCCATAGGTGTCTTTACTAGGGTGATGATACGAGGAATATTGCAGAAGGTAAAAGTGATCATGGAGGTATGAGGGGGTTTTATGAACATGTCTCGTAACATGTGCTAAATAATTTGATGAGGTCTACTTGGTGGAGTAAATGCTCAATTACAAAATGATATGATAAGGGACGATCTTTTCAAACTAGATCAGATTCTTCGAACTTGTGGGGGGTCGACATCATGGGTGCCAATTGATTACTACAATGGAAATAGTGCGCACACCCATGGGGGTAAATGATAGTCCCAATTATGATGTTGATGGGACATCAAGACTGGAAACTGGGGCCCTATGGTTATCAGTGGGAATATTGGTAGATTCATTATAACCGAAGAGGAAATAGTGTCTATATGCTAGTTTCAGAATGATACCAGTGGTAGGGAAATTTGTGTCATTTTGATGAAGCATGGAGCCTTGTTCTAATAAAATCAAGGGTTGAGAATTTTGTCTTGGTCGAGATCCTGCACACACGGTGCACATACCCAAGTGTAGTAAAGAACATGACCAAGGTATTGAAAATGCAGAAATCATATAACGAAAACAATTCTTACTTGCGGGGTACTGATGTATTAAGGATAGAACCGTTTGAGGTATAACCCATTGATCGGGTGGTTTGGGGTGAGGCATTAATGGTCGGTTAAGACATAGGCACATTTTGGGAGGCAATGCTTAATGACATAAGGGCCCGTCCATTTAGATACAAATTTACCGGGCCCCAGTTTACTGTCTTTTTTGGCATTAAATAAGAGAACAAAGTTTCCTTCGTTGAAGGTGCGTGGTCATACTTGTCGATCGTAGTGTGCCTTAGAGCGAACTTTCATGGATTCATTTTGTTGAATAGAGTCACGTCGTTCTTCATCGAGGTGTTCCAAGGTAAATAGGCGTTGCTCCAGTGCATGGGTATCAAGTAGCAACTCGACAACGAATTGGAGGGTAGGGATTTGGCACTCGATTGGGAGAACGACTTCTACACCATGGACAAGGTGGAATGGTGTAAAACCTGTGGCAATCTTGACCAAAGTGTGGTAAGCCCAAAGGGCAGGAAAGAGCATGTGGTTCCAGTTAGTTTTATTTTTATCCACAGTGTGTTGGAGCATATTTTTGAGAATTTTGTTGACCGCTTCAACTTGTCCATTTTCCTGGGGGTAGTAAGCAGTTGAAAATTCATGTTTAAATCCAAACAGCTGCGACAGTTCTTCAAACGTTTCATCCCATAAGTGACTTTCTTTGTAGGAGACAAGTTGTTTGGGAATGCCAAAGTGGGAGATGGCATGGTTGAAGAAGAACCGTGCTGCAGTCACTCCTTTACAATCAAATGTGGGCATCGCTTCGACCCATTTGGTGAAGTAGTCCACTGTGAGAATTATATGGTGGTGTCCTTGGGCCTAAGCAGGGAGACATTCCATAAAAGAAATTTTCCATTTGCAAAATGGACCAGCAACGATGACTGGATGAAGCGGTGTAGGGGGAGATCATGTTTTACAAGAAAAGACCTGATAATTCGCACAACGTTTGACATTGTAGACACAATCTTTGAATACAGAGGGCCAAAAATACCCAGCTCGTAATATTTTTTTGGCGGTGGCTAGCCTAGAGAGGTGGCCGCCACACACACCACTATGGAAATCATTGAGAGCTTGTTCATCCTCTTCATGTGTTATACATCATCGTAGTATAGTGTCGATACCACGATGATCTAGGGCGTCTCTGACGAGGAGGTATCTCGGTTCCTAGTAATGGATTTTCTGGTGATCGTCATGGGATAAGTGGGAAGTGAGCGTCTGGGTGCGGAGATAAAGGGGAATATCGATGTACCATGGGTCATCAACTATGATGAGAAAGAGGTGCTCATCGGGTAACTGGTCCTGGACAGTTTCGCCTGTGATGGTAGATGGAAGATCTATAATGATTTTGTCCAAGGACATGGCTTTCTTGCTTTTAGGGATAACAAATTCGAGGTCAAATTATTGTAAGATAATGATCCACCATGCAAACTTACTATTGATAAGACTACGACTGAGTATGTATTGCATGGGGTTGGAATAAGCGACCAGGGTTGTTTTCCAGAGCTAAATATAGTGGCGGAGATTTTGTACTGAGAGGATGAATGCGAGCGCGAGCTTCTCATCATGAGTGTAGTTGAGTACAGGTCCAGCGAGGGTTTTGCTGAAATAATATATGACATGTTCTTGGTGATCCTTGGCGGGTTGGACTAGTGCACTGGACACAGTAGAAGATGACGTAGATATATATAAGATAAAATCTTTGTCAAAGTCCGGAGGGGAGATGAGGGGGGTTGAAGACAATGCTTGTTTAAGAGCATCGAATGCGGTTTGAGCATAGTCATCCCACTTAAATGGGAGATCTTTTTTGAGGAGTCGTAAAAATCCATGAGACTGAGTGGCATAATCGAGAACAAAACGAAGAATAAATTTGGCCTTACCTTGGACACTCTGCAACTGGCGTTGTGTTTGTGGGAGCGGTAATTCCAGGATGGCTTGAACCTTTGAGGGGTCGATGATGATGTCGTCTTTGGAGACAATGAATCCTAAGAGGCAATCGGTGCTGACACAAAATACACACTTAAGGGGGTTTAAGTGTATATTATACTTGAGACATCGTGTGAATATGGTATGAAGGTTTTTAAGGTGGTCACAGCATTTTTTGGATTTGGTTGTAAGGTCAAAGCAGCGTATTCTTTAAGGATTGTAATATTATACTTAAGTATAGTATCGTAGGAAATTATTTTGGATTGAGAAAAACATGTATATAGATAGGTAGGAAAATATTAAATATGAAACATACAATTTTCTATTGAAACGTGTAAATTTTAGCGAATATTATGATAAAAAAACATTTGTTATGCAAATATAGGAAATATTAGAGGCTAAAAATGACCAAATAGTGAATTTATTTTTTGAAAAAAAACCCCCAAAATAGCCAATTGGTGATATTTCGCCCCTAAAAATTACCCTCCTAGAAAGGCGAGGATGATATGAGCCAAATCATTAAATACGTATCCATGGCACGATGGAAAGTGGCCTCGACATTCTTGAGACCAAAGGGCATATATTTGCATGTGAATGTGTCCCATGGTGTGGTAAATGCAGTTTTATACTAATCTTGGGGGTAGATGCATATCTGGTTGTATCCGGAAAACCCATCCATAAAGGATAACATTTCGCTACCAGCACACGAGTTAACGATTTGGTCGATGAATGGTGTTGGAAAGTTGTCCTTAAGGCGGGCGAAATTGAGGTCTCGGAAATCCATGCAGACATGAATGATTCCCTGGTTTTTGTTAAACGGGACAGGGTTAGACACCCATGAAGTGTAAGAAATGGGAAAAATAAATCCATCTTGTAAGAGTTTCTCGATCTCGGCATTGATTGCGGGGGCCTTAGAGGGGTGTACCGGGTGCTTTTTTTGTCGGACGGGGATGGCACCAATCCAAGTGTCAATATGATGTTCGACAATTTCGAGGTCAAGACTTGAAATTTCTTCGTAGGAACATGCAAAGACGTCGTGAAATTATTTGAAGAGAATGGTAAAATCAGTGACTTCCTGTGGTGAGCCAAAAGCCTCGATGGTGATGTTTTCAACGAATCCTGGTGTGGTGGATATATCAACTTGGATGGTAGGAGAGATATTGGCAAGATTGTCGTCTTCAAATGCATCAAGGGAAGGAATAGGGATTTTGAACCAATCGATATGACTAGGGGGTAGAAAATATTTTGACTCAATTGTGTATTGTTGTTCGATGGGAAATGTACGCGGAGCCTTCCTACTAGCCACTGAGGACCTATGATGGAAAGTGTCCCATGGATTTTCAGTAGTGTTCATAACTTTGATTATCTATTTGTATGTTGCGAATACATACTCTTCTAGCATATCTTCATATGAGGAACAAGGATCTTCATTCTTGGTTGGAAGAGGGATTGAATCAAGGTGCAGGATGTCGAGATATGGAGAGGTACTTGGGGTGGGTGCTAGAATCTCTTCTTAAGGAAAGATTAGGGATCCAGCGCTTCACGGGAAATCGGTAATGGGGGATTAAGATATCTTGAGGTATCTAACTAATGTGAGGTGATGTTGTCAACATTGTACTCTATCGATTTGGTATCCTCCTCGATTACCGTAGGAAGGGTCGTCCCACAAGGGGTGAGGTTATTGGCTAATCGACTTTGGGTTGCACGCAAAGTGTGAAATGCAGTGACGAGAGGAAATTGGAATCAATGGTGAGACATTAAGTTGCATGAACAACACGATCGAGTGGCGTTAGTATGGTTTAAGACAATGGTCAGTATTTGTGGACACCGCGGTGACTGTTGGTTGGGTATGGAATTAGCCCACCGTGGGGAGGGACTGGTCGAGGTCACCATAGTAGCTGTATTGATAGGAGCCTCCTCTAGGGATGAGGGAGGTGAGGTATATTCCAAGGGTTGGGTGAGGATAATGGTTTCCAAGGCCTCCCGATAGCGAGGGAGGTCTGGGAAATGGTGTGTATAGTGTTCATACTGGGAACATATGGAACATGCATGATTCATACATAGTGTCTTGGAATTAGATGTGGACGATGGAGCTGTGCCCCCATTCACTGTCGGTGGATCATGTGTTATGCTAATGAGGGTGTTAAGCAAATTCCTTAGCTCCAGAAAAGTAGGACATAAGTTGGTTTCATGGCCTTGCTGCCCACAAAGAGAACATGGCGGTGTGACAATTTGATTGGGAGTATTGATCATAACTAGGGATTTTAACTCATGTTGGTTGATGCCCCTTGCTTTAGGATTAGCGGTTTCTGATGAATTGGATTTCGGGTGGGTAATAGGGGACCTTTCAACTTCGGTTGTTTGGTACCTCCATTGTTCGTCTTTATGACAACGAGTTGTGGTTTCGTCGCAGATGTCATAGTTTGGGCTATCGTAACTGATGGGATTACAGGCCTTACAAGCATAGTAGCCGAAACATGGACAAAATGGTAATGAGCAACTGGTTTGGAATCCATCTCTGGTTAGTGTGGTGTGGGGTACCATATTGGGATACCCAAAGTGATCCCATGTAGAGTTAACTGAGCCATAACCGATGTTCCTTGTATGCCCATAGGAGGGTACAAAAATGGGATTTGAAAAATGGGTGGGACCGATGGACTCAACATTTGTTCAATACCATGACTCAATGGTGGTGCTAATGATGGTGTTGAGGTGGAGGAGGTGTTGGAGTATTACAAACCCATTCATACCACTTTAGACTTAGGATATAATTTATTAATAATTTTTTTATTAATTTCCTAAGTGTTGACTAGGTAATTTGACCTAGTCTCGTCTTTTAGTGGACCACATGCCATATTGAGTCACTAGGGCACACTTGACGAGATTCTGGATAATATTTCATGAGATTCTATCTGATTTCTTTCCATTCTTGAGTTAGAAAGGCACCTTCTTAGTTTAGACAACTTTATCCTGCTTTTTCTACTTTCTAGTGGATAAGGCAAAGCTAGTTTAACTAGGAAACTATCTCCACTTGGAAAATTTGACCCCCACCTATTTATTCTCTCCAAAATCCATCAACACATTCCATTTTTATCACTCAATAGATTCCATACCATATTTATCTAATTCGTGAGCCTTTAGACTGATTTGGAAAGTGCTTTTGACACCTAGGGGGTTTTTCTAGCTTTTAGTAAGCCTTCCTTTTTGTGCTTTACAACTTGCCTTCAAGGAATTCTATTTTCTCTCTTGAAGATGTATTTTATATTGAAAACATATTGATGAATAATATACAATTATTTTTTCTCAATATATCTTCTCTATTATTCTTCTCATATTCTCAGAAATATTCTAAGTGAAGTTGTCTTATTGAATCTAGATCTAGGCAATCTAAATTCTCACATGCTATCAGAGATAGTTTGATTCATAGCAATTTCCAGAGTGTTTTTTGCAGGATATTTCCATAACCAGGAGTGCACCAACTTAGATCAAAATCAAGCTAAAGCTGTGATTCTCACTCCTTTCAACTACTTTGACTGGAAGGTGCATATGATCATCCAACTTCGAAGTAAAGGAATTTATAGAGTCACTATGGGGCTTGAAACTGTGCTAGGAGCTGTTGCACTAAAAGATAAATGGTTCAATGGGATTGATGAAGCTTATGGTTTTCTTTGTTTCTCTGTCTCTCTAGATATCCTATTCCATATTGATACTCTAACCACTCCAAATCAAGTATGGACAAAGCTAGAGTCTATCTTTGGAATGCAAGATGAGCTCAGAGGTCATCTATTGGAAATTGAGTTGATCTCACTTAGTCCAAGCAATTTCAATTCAATGGAATAATTCATCTCAATATTCAAGAACCTAGTGTTTCAACTCAAGCAGTGTGGCATAGATAAGAAGGATGAGAAACTAATCCTTACCATTCTATCAAAATTGAGTCGTGAATACTCAGTTTATGTGTCTACATTTCATGCTGCAAAACTTGCAGTTCCCAACTGGAAGATTCCAACCTTGGATGCATTCATAGACTCACTCACTAAGGATAAGGACAAGCTATTTCAAATGGGGGCTCTAATACCCTCCAAGGACCTTGCACTTGCTTCTCATGGAGCAAAGAGTTCCAAGAATCTCAAATCCAAAGGAAAACAAAAGATGTTGTTAGATGAAGAGGACTGTGATGAAGATTCTAAAGCCAAGAATATAAAGAACAAGAAAGAGAAATCCAAGTGTTCTTATTGTTGCAAAGGTACCCATTCTAGGAAATATTGTTTCAATAAGAAATTGGACATCATATCCAATATGCTTGAAGAACATAATATTGATGTTCCTGATTTTGCAAGAAAAGAACAGGGCAAGCCGCTATGTAGAAGAAGAACAGTGTCTCCAAGCTACTCACAAAGGTAATCATATTTATGCTTTGAGTGGTAGATCCAAAAATATTTCCCGTATCTCTGATTTTGATTCACATTCTTATATATCAGAATAAAAAACCCTCACCTCTTCCTTGGTGCAATCTCCAATCAGTTCACCAAAGTCTTCTCCCAAACCTAGTCATTTTTCACTAGTTTCTGACTTGTCTTCTCAAAGGTCCTTCCACCTCCATTCAAATATTTCATATTCTGATTTTGAATATGATATAAATTATGATATGGATTTCATGACACCTTCCATGCCATTTTACCAACCATTTGATGTATAAAAGACCCTACAACCCCCAAGTTCTCTAGTTAAGAAACCACACTATTCCATGGTTTCCTACATTGTGTCACTTCTCTTTGTTGTTCTTATGTCTACCATATCTTTAATTGGTTGGAAATCCATGTCTTTGGACATCATTGGACTGTTTCTCCACATGTTTGGTGCTGATCCCATCACTCATGGTTTAAATTTCAAGTCCTCAAATCCTCCAGACTCGCTCAACTGTCAGGGTGATCTAGTTGCTCACTCTTTTCCTACTGAAACCATATCCGATCATGGAGACACTACACCTTTGTTTTTTTCTGCTTGATATGACTCATATTCTGATATTTCAGAGCTGCATGAGCTCCTTTAAAATGTCATAAAGGTTCTACATCAGTTTGAGAAGAAGGTACAAGGTACATTAGTTGAGTCCAATGATGCTCTTTGGGAAGGCGTTTGCACAGATATTTTTACCATAATTGATTATGTATCTAGATAAGATAATATATGTTTTAACAGCAAGAATCATCCATATGATTCTCCTCCATCATCAGATGATGAGTTTCATGGGGCCTCTACCCATGGTTTTTTCCTACACTACATTGATGCATTGATGCATGATCATGGCATCCACAACCTTACTCAAAAGCAGTTCATTCAGCTCATCCAAATGAAGAACAAGACAGTATGAATACATTCTAACATGTCCATTTTTTAGGGAAGGTTTTGTTCCCATGAGGTTTTCCTTGTTTCCTCGTTTTACATGGACTAATAAATTTTTGTATTGGGGTGACCGTAAGCCTTGCTGCTTGGGCCCTATATTTATGATATTTACCACATATAACCAGGATTAAGGGGGGCTGTTGGAGTATTAAAAACCCATTCATACCACTTTATACTTAGGATACAGTTTATTAATTTCCTAAGTGTTGACTAGGTAATTAGGCCTAGTTTTGTCTTTTAGTGGACCACATTCCATCCTGAGTCACTAGGGTGCACTTGAGGAGATTTTGGATAATATTTCCTAAGATTCTGTCTGATTTCTTTCCATTCCTAAGTTAGAAAGGCTCCTTCCTACTTTAGACATCTTTATCCTTCTTTTTTTGTTTTCTAGTGGATAAGGTAAAGCTAGTTTGACTAGGAAACTATCTACACTTGGCCAATTCGAACTCCACCTATTTCTTCTCTCCAAAAGCCATCATCACATTCCATTTTCATCACTCAATAGATTTCATACCATATTTATATAATTCATGAGCCTTTAGGCTGATTTAGAAAGTGCTTTTGACACCTAGGGGGATTTTCTAGCTTTTAGTATGCCTTCATTTTTGTGCTTTACAAATTTCCTTCAAGGAATCCTATTTTCTCTCTTGAAGATGTATTATATATTGTAAACATATTGATGAATAATATACAATGAGTTTTTCTCAATATATCTTCTCTATTCTTCTTCTCATATTCTCAGAAATATTTCAAGTGAAGTTGTCTTATTGAATCTAGATCTAGGAAATCTAAATTCTCACAAGTGGCTCCATTTTCAGTGGTGAAAATTGTGCACATTAGGCCATCAGCCGATGTGGGTATATAAGGTGTCGGTGTCGAATACACTCCTAAAAAATTGGAGTCCTTGTACATACCGGTGGCAATTTCAACATATGGTTGGTTACTGCCAAATACAGTCGGTAGGATATTGTCGGGGTTGCTTGTGGTGTTGGGGTCATAGTAGTCAAGATGGTCGAGGGTGAATACCTTCCCATTTAAGGGATACATCATGATATGGAAGGCCGAGGACGTGAAATCCTTCATGGCGTACATGTAACTACGCCCTAAGAGGATGTTGTAGTCGAGTTTTGCGTCGACTAATTTGATATCGATCATGACCATACTGCTCCCCCAATTCGATGGGGATATTCTGGTACAATCCTCTTGGTTGGGATGGTATCCCATCACATTCGCATAGAGTTATAGACGATGGGACCATATCTGGTGAACCTAAACATTTCCATACTTTTGCAGACACAACGCAAGTGGATGCGCCTTCATTGATGATGCAACAATGGATCATGACGTTCTTCACGGTGACTGGGACTTGAAATGCGACTGAAGATGGTATCCATGGATCACCTTTGTCGAGATCAAAGGTCATGAGGTGTGAGTCAGAAGGGTTGACGGCGTCGAGTGCGTTGAGTAATTCCTTTCTCTATGTTGGGAAATATTGTAACACTTCTAACGTGGACATGGCTGCAAGGGATTGAGATAAGTCATCCACAATACAGTAATTGTGGGCGGCTTTCATGTGAGGGTTATTAGGGGTATGTCGAAGTGGAACTTTCAGAATCCATGGGGTTTGTTTGGTATTCAGGCATGGTATTTATAGTGGCCCCCCCAAGGGGATAAGAACGTCTTCCACTTGGGGGGTGGAAGGCCCATCATAACCATTGGCTCGTGTTTGAATATTTATATCCAACGTGTATATATTTTGGAAAGAGCCATCGCACGGGGTGCAAGGGTCTTGATGCTGTGTAACTACCCCTTGGGTCGCAAAGGTTTGTTGTAACATGATGGTTTGCAGTTGGGGAGGGTTCGCCACCCGACGAGGGTTCGTCATCAACTTATTTTTAGCTTCCACTAATTGTTGGCAGTCGACGATAAGAGGGAAATGATGTGTGTGATGGCCATAATTGCCACAAATGAAGCAGCAGTAATTGGTACTCAGGTTGGGATTCTTCCCTTGTTTGGGGGGATTATTATTCATCGTGTTTTGGTTACCCGTATTCTAGTTTTGTTGGGGAGGGGGATTGCACCCTTGCCCTAGCAGTTGGTTTTGTTTGTTTTTCCCTTTATTCTTTCCCCGAGTCTGTGAATTCTAGGGTTTGGAGGTGTTCAATTGATCAAATTGTTGAGCCTGTTGAACATAAGAAGCTTGAACCAAGTTCACCCCCATGTGGGGTGTGACCCGCAAAGTAATTTTTAGGGGAGAATTTCGCCAATTGGCCATTTTTTGGGCTATTTTTCAAAAAATAAATTCATTATTTTGTCATTTTTAGTCTCTAATATCGCCTATATTTACATAAAATATGTTTTTTTATCATAATATTCGCCAAAATTTACACGCTTCCATAGTAAATTGTATGTTTCATATTTAATATCCGTCTACCTATCTATATACATGTTTTTTTCAATCTAAAATAATTGCCTAGGATACTATACTTAAGTATAATATTAGAATCCTTAAAAAATACCGTGGGTACGAGTTGCTGGCCAGTTGGGTATGGGAAAGGATAATATGGGTTATACCCAAGGGGTGGGATAAATGCAGTTTGTGTTTCGTAAGAGGTGGACGTAGGACGACTTGAGCCATTGGTGGTGTAGAAACCGTCGTCACTTGGCTAACGTTTGGGTAAGTAGAACTATATGGTCCATACTATAATTGACCAACTAGCAAGGTTGGTACCGATGTAGGGGGTACCCACGCAAATGGCATGGATGGGTATTGTGGATCCATGTTAAATGGATCCAGAGTGGTGGGAGGAACCTTTCCTAAATGGGAAATGGGCCCCATAATCCCATTCGTTGAATGTGACGAGCCCGAAGGTGTAGGATACAATGACCGATGCCGAGGGGCATCATGGAGGATGGTGTAAAGATAGTCAGATTGTGCATAAATGAGATTGAAATGTAGGGATTTCAGAATATTCTCCTCCTCACTTTGTGACATGGAGGTGGTGATGTATCTAGCTATAGGGGGTTGGAGGGATTTGATGAACCAATCCAACAAAAAGGGTGGTTGTATATCAATCTTGCACAATGTGCGACGCCTATGCCACTCATGGATGTGGTCCACAATGTGGGTAGATATGTTTTGCCTAAAATATGTGAGGATTTCGAGGCCAAGGTCGTGTCGAATCGGAAGATGGAAGTAAGTAAGAAATGTAGTGGCCAATGTTCCAATCAAGATGACTTGGCAACACCTCCCAAAGTCAATAGCTAACTTCAGGAGTCAATTGCACTCATAGTTTCTCCTCGGTGATGTCCTAAGTTGGGCCACTAAGATACCTTGCGTCAACTGTGGATCAGTGGTTCATCCTGCACGGTATAGTGTTGTCTCCCTAGAACAAGTTGAGTGGCTTGTAGGGAATAGTAGGGAAACTATACCTCAACTTTCACCTCCTTGGTCACGGTGTACATCTGATTCGGGTTTTCTTTGAACACTCACTTATAGCAAGATTTTGTAAGTACCCTAAAAGACAACAATGCTACTTTTCAAAATATGTTTAATGAAACTAGATTGGTGGGCATTAATGGATGCCTAGCCCAATCAATCCTACCTAACTAAAATATTGTTTCGTGACCTCCTGTGGAGGATTTTAGTTGGTTTGGAAAATTACAAAGTTAATTTTAAGGGGTTTGATCTTCACTTATGAGGTGTAAGCGAGGTATTTCACAATCCCTACCTTTTTGATTCACCAAGCACACATGAAGTGCGAGGTGAAGAGCATACTAGGAATGGGAGAGTATTTAGGTCTCTTAGTATGTGCTAGTGGTGCAAACACATGTGATGAAAGAAAATTGATTATCGACAAATTAACTAGAAGAGTATATAAAGTAATGCGTACTTTTAACTCTAAGAGCTGCTCATGGTGGTTTGCAAATCAAAAAATGATAACTAATAGACAAGTGTGCAATGGAGGTATTTCACACTTCTCACCTTTTTCTAATCCACCAAGCTCACATGAAGTGTGAGGTGAAGAGCATAATTTGGGAGAGAAGAGTCTTTAATTCCTTGCTTGTGTTTAAAAAGTGATTTCTACACTAGCATTAATCCTAAAAACATGTCAGTTGTGCATAAACAAGAATAGTATTGAATACTAGTGACAACGATGAGGCCCATTTGAAAGCCTCAAGGTTGGTTACCTAGGTAAGTTTCAAGAGAGATGAACTCTTTACTTCCTATGCTTGGTCTAGGTGAACTAATTACTAAGAAATTAATTAATTATGCGAATTAACCTTAATTTAAGTTCAACTATGAGCATTATTTGGATTGCCATATTGTACTATGTAGATAAAAAGCAAATAAAAAGCGATGGCATGACCAAAAAAGACTCTGTCGCGCTGGTAGGGAAGAGATTTTCAAAATAGCTGTGTTGGTAGCACAAGTATTACATTGACCAGCCACGCGGATCAACCATATGGGAGGTTGCGTGGGTCATGAACTAATTACCTGCACTGATAGCGCGCATGTAGAAGGCATTTCCGTGCTGGTAGCGCGACCAAGAGGCCGAGATCCGCGCTACTATGTAAAAACTAATTGCGGTTGATTTAGGGCCAAATTATGGATCAAGAGATGGAATACCTGATCTCATGAAAGTGAAGAATACCCAGAATTAATTGCTTAGCGTAAAAAAAACTAGTTAAATAAGAAATGAACAAAAATAAGTATGGTATCCATTAGAACTATTGGAATATTCTCACCGTCATTTTTTATATTTGCATGACTACATGCATCAATTCATCATGTATGCATTTGCATGCATCCAGTCATCAGTATGGTAGTCTCCCCAACACCTAGAGCCTATGTTTAGCCCCCTAGATCCTGTTTTTATCCCTCAGGCTCCCTCCTACCTACCTAGTGCGCCTTGTTTTCCTCACTGGAAGACTAATGAGCCCTACTACACTACTTGGATCACTAACAGTCAGTTTCATAATTTATTGACTAGTTTACTCATTTATTGCTCAGTTTAACTACCTGTAGCTTCCAATTGTCTGTATCGGAGTGCCAATTGACCTACTGACAGCCTCATCATCCTCATGCGCCTTCCTTGGAGTTTCCATCCCTTGATTTGTGCTCACATGACTCAGTTAGATTCATTTGATTGACTTTTGACTATTTGTGACTACTACCACTGATTGGATGATGTCTCCAATGCTATCCAAGCCACACATTGAGGAGAATTCGAATGAACTTAGAGGCATTTGAATCCATTTGATTGTATTCAGTTATTATTCGCTTTTCATAGTGCCAGCTTATAGCTGATATATGATACAACAATTTTTGTCATTTCTTGTGTTAATGAGTGATTATTGATTCAACAATTCTTCTTCTCTTCTCTGCTATTCTTGACTGAGTTTTAGTGAGGTTTGCTCCAGCTGTGTGATCTCTCCAGTAAATTATCACAAGGTATCAGAGTTGGATTCAACTATTCGAATTGCAGCAGCAACAGTTGCAACAATTCTTTGAGCAGTTGTCTTTCATTGAGCACCAGAAGACTATGGATTTCCACAGCAATTCCTGGTGCAATTGTCTTGAATTCACTGGAGCAATCCAGTGAGGTATATCCAGGTGTGAAAGATCCAGTCACATGTGCTCATTCTCCTAAGGCAGTTTTCAATTCGAATTGCAGCAGATCTCCATTTACAATTCTCATTGTTTTGCAGGTTATTCCATCATTCGAATTCATCATCAATTCGACTTCAACAGCTACCAATGGATCTAAAACTGAATTCATTCAACTATGTCGAATGATAGGCCAAGATGGACATATTCATGAAGTCCAAGATCCTCTCTAGAGTGTTTAATGGGACTACATTCGAACCCATTGGTGCAATAGAGAAATCCGAGTACTTGGATAAACTTGATGAAGCAGTAGGATTGTTGTTCCTTAGCATTTCCAAAGACCTCCATTTTCATGTCATATATCTAGCAACTCCAAAAGAGGTTTGGGACAAGCTCGAATCCCTTCTTGGACAGAAAGATGACTTGAAAGGTCACAAATTGGAAAATGATCTCATCTCCTTGAGCCCTTGCAGTTTCGAATCCATCAATGAGTTTCTCACCAAGTTTAAAAATATGATTTCACAATTGAAGAGATATGGAATAGAGAAGGAAGAGAAGCAACTCATCCTTGCCATACTATCAAAATTGGGCCCTAACTACTCAATATTTGTCTCCACCTTTCAGACAACGAAGATATCCATCCCAAAATGGAAGTTCCCAAGCCTTGATGACTTCATCCAATCTCTCACACAAGAGGAGGAGAAGTTAATTCAAATGGGAATGATAAAACCAAAGTTGGATTAAGCACTTGCTTCCACTGAAATGAAGAGAGCGAATGGAAAAGGAAAGAAAAAAGTTTTTGACATAAATTCGAATGAGCAAAAGCAGAAGGAGGCTCCAAATCAGCCAGATGGATTTTCGAATCCCAAGAAACACAAGCAAACTCAGAAGAGGAAATCCAAATGCACATACTGCAATAGAGGATTCCATCCCAAGAGTTCATGTATGAAGAATACCATAGATATCATCGCTTCACTTCTTGAAAAGAATAATCTTCTAGTACCTGCATGTGCTAGAAAGAAAGAAGGTGAACCATCAAGATCAGAGGACGAAGAGAGATTCCATGCTCTCATGGTAGGTGCATCAACACAATCCTCCTTCATCATAGATTCAGGAGCATCAAGACACATGTCTTCCTCCAAAGATCTCTTTACTGGTTTTGAATCCACTATTGGACCATCCATCATGTTGGGGAATGATTCTGAGGTCTCCTCTGAGGGGATTGGAAGAATCAAACTTAATCATGGATACTTGTCAGATGTACTCTATGTCCCTACACTCACTTCTAATCTACTTTTAGTCTACCAGATGACCCACACTGGAGAGCCCAAGAGGGTGATCTTCTCTCCAAATGAGGTCGAAATCCAAGACATGGTATCAGGATCTACCATTGCAAAAGGTGTTGTAAACCACAAGTCGAAGCTCTATGAGTTCTCCCATTTTCTAACTCTCTCTAAACAATCTTCTCTTCACACTCATGCAAATGAAGAGAGTAGGCTATGGCATGAAATATTTGGGCATCTCAACTATCAATACTTGCAAGAAATGCAAACTCAAAAGGTGGTTGAAGGTCTACCCAATCTCAAGTTTTTCCAAGGCACCTGCAAAGGTTGCTTGAATGGAAAAGATCCAGCAAAGAAGGTTGAGAAAAAAAATATTCAGAAGGTAGAGTGAATGCTAGATCCAGATCCACAAGAACCTGAATATCTAGCACCTAAGGTTCGAACTCCTATTGAAAAATGGGCCACCACTACTGTTGCATCCACCAGTGATCTTGTTAGAGATCCACCATCTTCAAGAACAACCAGATCTGATCTTCTCTCTCACACAGATCCATTTATTGCTGAGATATGATTTCTTATGATTGGATCAGATCCAAAGACATTCTTTGAAGCATCATCCAAGATGGGTAGAATCTATGGATGAAGAGTATGAGTCTCTTCAAAGAAATGAAACTTGGGAGCTTGTCTCTCTCCCTCCTGGGAGGAATATTTTTCAATGCAAGTGGGTTTACGGAACTAAGATGGACTCTAATGGGGTCACTAGAAAATACAAGGCTCGACTGGTTGCAAAGGGTTACTCCCAAGTCCTGTGATGTACCTGCAATAATTAATTAATGCAAATACACGAGATATCAGAAATAACAGAACAGAATCGCTTTTATATTGATCACGGGCCACTTCGAGGGGGCAACCTCCTTTGAGCAAGCTCAATACAATTAACTTCACCGTGCCTTCGATGACCTCAACACACACTTATATACTAAGTCTATGCCCAATACTATGAGTCAAAACCATGGGACATATAATACTACAGGACGACTTACAAAGCATATGCGTCCAATACTATGGGTCAATACTATGGGCTAATATAAACTACGGATCAACAAATACTACGGGACGACTTACAAAGCATATGCGTCCAACAACAATATACTAACATAGTAAAGAGAAGGGTTGACATAGGTTCCTAACATCCCCTCTCCCTTAGAAAAAGCTTTGTCCTTAAAGCTTTGGTTGGAGAAATTGCTGCAGAATCGGAAGGAGTGGTTCCCTGATAGCATCCTTGGTTTGCATTTCAGGCCACTGACGCCTTTGGAGTGTCAAGGAGGATTGCTTGGAAGGATGTAGATGAAGAAGAACCCTGTCAGCTGCGTGGAAAATGCGCTTAGAACGGTGCTGATCGGCTTGTTGTTTCAGGCAAATTCTGGCCATGTGAAGAATGTCCTGCAGAATGAGAAGAATCTGATCGCGGTTTCGAAGAACCGAGTCAATTTCTTGAACTGGGGAGCTGCTAAGGGTGTATGGAAGAAGAACTGGCGGGGTTTGTCCATAGACTGCTTCATATGGTGTCCTTTGAGATGTGGTATTGTACCACCAGAGTGCTGCTAGAAAATCCATAGAAATAGTTGGCCAAAGCTGTGTAGTGATGGGAAAGTGTTTGATCAATCTCGAAAGGAGTGTCGGTTCCCCCTTGTTGACTTGGAAAGTATCATCGTTAGCCACCAGCTGTTGAATTGTCATTTTTAGTCCCAGCCAAAAGAAGTTACATTGTTCCTGGTCATACATTTTGCAGAACCCAGAGTGCCCTGTTGATGAAGAATCATGGAGATCATAGAAGAGATAGCCCTGTTGAACATATGGCAACCAATTTGGAACAAGCAGAGAAAGAGCTGTAAGAGAAACTGGGTCATCAATTGTGCGAGAAGGAGCATCTTCCACCATATTGTCCTTACCCTTCTTGTAAGTGATCACATAGGGATAACCCATGAGTTGGATAACCCATTGCAGGTGTGTTGGGGAGGAGACCCATTGTTCCAGAAAATTTTCCAGACTCGGGAGATCAGTCTTGATGCAGAAATAATTGCCTAATAGGTATGGCTGCCACTTCTGTACTACATGCAAAATAGCCATCATTTCCTGCTGAGAGGTAGATGTGGTTACATTCTTACCAGAAAGGTCTCTTGAAGGCAGCAAGCTCATTGGTTCAGCAAAGATACCTGCATATCTATTCAAGGAAGTAGTGGAGACTGTTGATGGGTGCATCTGAATGGAATTGAGCTGAGCGATGACACCATGTGAATTCTTCTTAAGGATTTTTTCCAGGCGATGTGAACTGATGATGCAGAGAGACCCTGGTTGTAAGCCGCGAAATTTGTGTTGTGCCCCATTGACATTAAACTGCATCCAGAGTTCAGCAAAATCCCATAAGATGGGGCCAAGTGTGCGTAACCATTGAACGCCCAAAACCACATCACATCCGCCTAAGGACAAGGAAAACATGTCGGAACGTAGGTTATAATCTTTCATAGAGATATGCACATTGTGACACTTCCCCTTGCAAGGTAGGGTGCCCCCACTGGAAACCATGACTTCAAAGTTGGAGCAAGGATGGACAAAACAATCAGCCTGTTTGGCAATTCGAGGGTCAATGAAGTTATGAGTGCTACCAGAATCAATGAGTATGGTAAGAGGGAGCTTCTTGAGGTATCCCCTGACCCACATTGTTTGTGGGGTGGTGACACCGGTTACAGCATGGAGAGAGATCTCGGGTGGGTCGTCCTGAGATGGGGTGTCAACAGGCGGGTGTTGCATGTCGACCGGATCATCTACTGTATCTGTAGCTTCTTCACCAAGTTCTAAGGCAGGCGGAGAATCCACATCCATGATATAGAGCTTTTGTTGAACACATCTATGTCCCCGAGTGAATTTCTCATCACAATTATAGCAAAGCCCTTTTTCTCGGCGTGCCTGCATTTCTATTTCAGACAAATGCTTGATAGGAGTTGGTTGAGGAGCAGGCGTGATGGGAGGTCGTTGGGAACCCATATTTCTGAAGGGAACAAAGGTGGGTTTGGAGCGTTGTTGAGCTGCGATCTTGTCCTCATCCAACTTAGCCAACCCTAGGACTTCCATCATTGTGTTGGGACAAAACATTTTGACCTCTGAGCGGATTTCATCCTTGAGACCACTGATAAAACAACTCCTATAGAATTCATCAGACAATCCTTCTGTGTGATTGGCTAGTTTCTCAAATTCCATCTGATACTCTCTCACTGTGCCAGTTTGGTGAAGTTTAGTGAGTGCTCCTGTGAAGTCGTCAAAAGCACTAGGACCAAATCGTGACAAAATGAGTTGGCAAAAATCTGTCCAGTTTGGCTCGAGATGAGCTTTGATGTACCAACGGTACCATTGAAGGGCTTCCTGTTCCAAATGAAAGGATGCAAGTGGAACTTTCTGAACATCAAAAGTATTATGCAGACTGAAATATTGTTCTGCTTGGTATATCCATCCAGTCGGATCAGTACCATTGAAGCGAGGAAAATCAAGCTTCGGCCCACGAAAATTGCTAGAAGCAGAGAACCCGGTGGCTGCAAAAGATTCTGGCTGTCTGGTATTGTTCATGGCTGAATGCTGAAGATGGAGGCTGAGAAATTTTCCATGCAGATCTTGGAGTTTGGTTTGGATCACTGCAAGTGCTTCCTCCATGGTGTGTGCTCCTGCACGGGTGATAACCATAACCAGGTTTTTTTTTTTTTTTTACAGACTGGAGCGGTTACGGCTCAGAAGGAATCTGGAACAACGCCGAATGGCTGGATCTGGAACGGCTTGCAAAATGGATCTGAAACGGCGCAGCAGTGATCGGAAATAGTTCAGCTGAAAGTAGATATGGAAAATGGATCTGAAACAGCGCAGCAGTGATCGGCAATAGTTTAGCTGAAAGTAGATATGGACCCCAGGTATGTGCGGCTTCCTAACATTTCAGGGTTTTCACTCAGCCACCAATGCTGTCTGACGGCTTGCGTATTGGGGCAGTACCCCTCACTCCACGGCTCAGGTAAAATTAATAACTGCTTTGCCACAAACGACAGCTCTTGGTTTACCTCACGGGTGAGAACTAGTCAATCAGGTAGGGGTCGTTGCCCTTTTCGCTTGGTAGGTCCTCTCAATGGCTAGATACTTCGGGGTTCCTGTGGTACTCCTCACAATGAGTTTTAGGGATTATGCCCAAGTACTTCCCACAGTTAAGCGGATAGGGATTATTCCCAGATCCGAACCTGCAACAGAAAAAAATTTAGGCAGAAATTCCACCCAATTTTCAAAAACCGGATCTATATTGCTCAGAATCGCTATTATAGCATGTTTCCGGAACTGGAACAACCACTCTGCTTCTACCCATGAAAGCGGAATAGAAATCTGGGCACTCGGTCAAAAGATTTTCTCGCCGCAATTTCCGCGGCCGTCACCGAAATTCTGAAAAATTGTTGATTTTAAATCCACGATATCTCCACTGTTAGAACTCCAAATGAGATGATTTGTTTTTTGAAACTGCGTATTTTTGAAAGAGGAATTCAGATATGCAATCGGTTTCTTCTGATTTTGTGCAAAAAGTTTTAGAAATTGATCTGAAAGTCGCCGCCCAAAAAAAAGAAGAAAAAAAAATTTCCCACTTGTGCCAAGGAAAGTGCTCTGATACCAGATGTGATGTACCTGCAATAATTAATTAATGCAAATACACGAGATATCAGAAATAATAGAACAGAATCGCTTTTATATTGATCACGGGCCACTTCGAGGGGGCAACCTCCTTTGAGCAAGCTCAATACAATTAACTTCACTGTGCCTTCGATGACCTCAACACACACTTATATACTAAGTCTATGCCCAATACTATGAGTCAAAACCATGGGACATATAATACTACAGGACGAATTACAAAGCATATGCGTCCAATACTATGGGTCAATACTATGGGCTAATATAAACTATGGATCAACAAATACTACGGGACGACTTACAAAGCATATGCGTCCAACAACAATATACTAACATAGTAAAGAGAAGGGTTGACATAGGTTCCTAACAAGTCCATGGGATTGACTACTCAGATACATTCGCTCATGTTGCTAAGATGGATTCCATCCGTCTTGTTCTTTCTCATGCTTCATCCAAGCACCAGGAAGTGCATCACATGGATGTCAAGAGTGCTTCCTTCATGGATATCTAGAGGAGGATATATACATGAATCAACCTGAGGGGTATGTTGAAGACTCTTCATTGGTGTGCATATTGAGGAAGTACTTGTATGGACTCAAGAAAGCTCGCTGAGCTTGGTATGCAAATATGGACTCCTTCCTTCTGTCACAAGATTTCATGAGAAGAAAATATGATTCAAATGTCTATATGAGACATGATGGTGACTCTCTACTCCTGATTGTTCTATATGTTTATGATCTATTGATTGCAGGGAGAAACACGTCATGCATCAGATCTATAAAAACAACTTTGCACAACTCCTTCTCCATGTCAGATCTTGGATTGTTAAAACAGTTTCTTGGTCTTGAAGTCACTCAAAGTGATTCAAAAATCAAGGTTACACAGTCCAAGTATGTTTCATATATGCTTGACGGGTTCCATATGAGCGAATGCAAACCATCAACATTTCCTTTTCTTTCAGGGATCATCCTTGAGGATGGTTCTTTCACACCTTTAGTGGATAGTACACTGTATCGAAAGTTGATTGGGAGTCTATTGTTTCTTACACACACTCGACCTGATCTTTCCTATGCAGTCAGTGCTATCTCCAGATACATGCAGGAGCCTCATGAGCTTCACTGGAAGGAAGCAAAGAGGATCTTGCATTACTTGCAAGGGATAAAGACCTATGGTATTCACTATGCAGTTGGGTCTCCTCTGAACCTTGTTGGCTATATTGACTCATATTGGGTTGGAGACAGCTCAGATTGAAAGTCAACATCTGTTTTTTTTTCATGATTGGATCTAGACCTATCTGTTGGTCGAGAAAATAGAAGACTACTTTATCTCTCTCTTCAGCAGAGGCCGAGTACAAAGGTGTAGTCAATGCAGCCACATAGTACATCTGGTTGCGGGGCATCTTGTCAGAGTTTAGGATTCGATTTAGTAGTCCACCAATCATCTACTGTGACAATCAGAGTGCTATCAGGATTTCTACAGATCTGGTTATGAGAGAAAGAACGAAACACATCGAGATACACATGCATTATATTTGAGGATTCATGCATGATCAGACCATCAAACTGCTCTACCTTTTGATGGAAGAGCAGATTGCAGATATATTCACTAAGACATTCTCAGTGAAGAAGTACACTTACCTTATATCTCTTCTTGGGGTGAGTGATGTACATGATTTATTATCCTACCACAGTCTATCTTGAGGGGGGGATTTCATCCCACTGGGTTTTCCCTCTTTCCTCACTTTATTTATTTAGATTTTTGCACGGGGTGACCTTTTGTCTTAGTCACCAGGGCCCTACCATTGGTTCCTTCAATTGTTCCTCATAGTTTGGCTTGCGGGGGGGTGTTGGAATATTCTCACCATCATTTTTAATATTTGCGTTCCTGTATGCATTCTACATGCATCCAGTCATCATGCATGCATGTTGGAAACATAATTGCGACAACGCAATCCATTTCCGCCATCATTGTCCAAAAAAACATTAGAAATCGCACCCAAATGTAGTAGTGATTGGTGTTTGTCCAAGACTAACTTCATGTTAGAAGGAATGGGTTACATAATGGGTCTCAAAAGATTGAATGGCACGGGAATTGTACCACAATGCCTAAATGAAATTTTTTACGAATATTTTTCATATGGAGCAGACTGATAATATTTGGGGATCTAGATGTAATTCCTTTGAGAGTGTACTTGCATGTTGGAAACTCATGTATAAGGAACCAAAATCCATGGTGATAGACGATAGGGCCTAATGTTTGTAACCATTGAAGACAATATCATAACCACCCATGTCGATAACAAACATGTGGGTTTTGAGGGAATAACAACCCATTTGAAGTCACGCATTTTCACAACGACCCCCACATTTCATTTACATGCTCCTCCATTTTCAATCATGATTTGGAAATTGTTCATAGCATGGATATAATAGTGTGCTTCGTGGGCTACCCAATTGTTGTAAGGAAAACTATCCTATGACTAGGGTGAGGTCACCAACATACTAAGTTAATTGAAGCAAACATCTAGGACTGTGCAGACTACAAGGTAGGGTTTGGATACAATCAAAGTTGAACTAAGAGATTAGAAATATGTACCTTGTTTATGTAGGTCGATCCAAGCTCTTAACAACCCTTGAACTTTGATTCCAAGCCTTCAATTTCTTGATTTGAATACCTTCAAAACAGAACCAATACCTTCCTCAAAAGCTTATGGCTATACTAAAATAATTATGAATTGAGACAAAGATGTAAACATAAACATAAACATTTACATCTAACCTCAATATAAAAATGTAATCGTTTCATCAAATAAGCAATAAAAATGATTATGGGAAGGAAAATATATCTTAATTTTATTGATCAATATCAACAAGTACAAATATACATTGCACTGTTTAGGCACCTTGCAAAACCTCAATCTAAGTCTCCTTACTTCTCTTCTCCACAAACTTAAACAATCTGTAGGTGCAATATGACAGGGATATATCAAGCACACAGTCAAAGGAATGGATAAATCCAATATTCTTCCAACATTACTCTCTTAATGGGCCAAAAAAGGGTCCACTCATATCCAATCCCCATTGCTTTTATAGTGGGAAGAGATAAGCCATTGAATGGAGGATGGTTGTAACTGATGGGGGAAGTTACCAAGAACTACTCCAACTGCTCAAAATTCAATTTTATTTTTATTTTTCGAATTTAATGAGAAACACGCTAGTGGGAAACAAGCAGATTGCGTGTAACATGAAATTCGACCACTTGCAAGATGCGCGTGTAACTTTTTATTGAACATGCAGGTGGAAAAACCATCCACTAGCGTGTAACACGTAGTTTGTAGGACCATGAACTGCGCATGAGTCACCAACCAAGTTAAATAAATAAGGAGTGTTGGAGAAAAAGATAATGATCTAGGCCATGGAAATGTGTATCAAGTCAAGGCTCTTCCATCCATAATATCCTTTTGTGTGAGTGACAATTTCAATTTAGTCATGGATGGAGAAGTTCCAATTTGACTTATAGCACCAATGATAAATAAATTTATATGTGCTACCATTGTTAATTAAGATTATGACATTTCGATGTATGAAGTAGTTAATGTAATGTCCCCATTCAAATAAATCTCAAGAAGAGAAAATCCCACCAATCTACTAGTTTCCTAGGTTGGGGTGGAAACATTAGATATGGAGTAAGGATACTATAAAACCCCAAATGGACATTATCTTGAATAAATATATTAAATGGGGAGTAAATAAATATTTAAGATAAGAAAATAAGGTGGCACTTGGTCATGAGGGAACATTGGATTGGAAGGGAATAATACTTGGCATGACTCAATGAGGGTTGAATTTGAGAGGAAGAGTAACTCCCATGGAAGAGGAAGAGGCATCTTGGAGTTATTGTGACACTTGGGCTAGATTCCCTAGCTTCTATGACAACAATAATGAAGATGCTATGACACTTATGACACAAATCAGACCTGAATGCTGACATCTGACATATATGACATGTTAGGGCTAAAAACAGCCTCCAAGAAGGAGCACAAGGGAGTTAGGACAACCAAAGAGACACCCATTCGAATTGAGTGAAGGAGGAGGATAGGAATTGATGGACAAGAGGCACACATTGGAATCTCTTTCCAATTCGAGTTGGCATGAAGCTCATGGAGGGAATTCAAACCATGGAAGGATTGGGAAGGTAATAAAAGACAAGAACCAAGAAGGAGAGTAGCTTTTGATCATTTCTCATTTTGCATATTGGAGAGCATAGCCTGTCCATGCTCGTGGAGTGTTTACTCTACTTGCCTTAGTACCAATTTCGAGGGTGAAAGATTCCCATCCTAATTGGAAATTGGAGAGGCCATTTAGAACTTTCATTTGGAGCTACAATGGAGTCATTTGTTGCAGGTTGAAGCTACAGGGCTGCTAGTGACATTCTCTTCTTCAACTTGTTTCCACACCTTTCTCACTTTTTCTCTTCATATTTTGGCTCTTGGAGGAAGGGTGCACTTGGTGAGATTTTAATCTCTTTGGGGGAGATCTTGTGGCCCCATTGATTTGTAATATGATGTATTTACTATGTATTTTATGCTCAGAAGATCCTCGGGTCGAAATACCAAGTGAAACTATGTCAAAATACCAAACAATGTATAAATGGTGTCATTTTCCTCATATCTTGTTATGAAAGCTTGAAGTTGCTTTATTTCGACTTGTATCAATTCATCTATATGATTTTTATTATTTATGGAGAGTCATTAATGTCCTGAAGAATTTTCATATACATTACATAAGCCTTTGGAACATAAATCTATTGAACAAGTAAATCAATCACAATGATGTAAAATATGTCATAAATTAGCAAAAAATAGTCTTAACTCAAGGGAGTTAGAAGATAAATCTGTTGAAGATGATACCATGTAAAATTGCATGAGAATTGAAGATGATACCATCTGCAAAAATATGTCATAAATCAACAAAAATTGCATGAGAATTGAACTCAAGCGAATGGTAGTGCTCTTCATCTTCAGTAAAACTCTGAGAAACTATGCAAATGATAGAACAAAAGTTTATAGGAGGCATGCAATCAAGGAGGACGAATGCTTCACCTCCAAAATCATATTTTACCTCCAAAACATCAAGTAGATCATTATTCTGCATGTCGGAAAACTCATGTGAAAGAGAGGATTCAAGAACCTCTTCGGAATCTAGAGTGTGAGCTGGTTTATCTTGCTCAGAATTCGAAATAGAAGACTTTGAGAGAATGAGTGTTGAATCTACAGTTTTTTCTTCATCTTGAAGAATGGATGAGGCCAAGACATAATTGGAGAGAGCACATAAGGAGATCTCATTGGGTTTGTTCTCCAAAAGGCTAGCATGATCCTCTTCTTCCTACTTTCCAAATTCTCTATTGAGTTGGGCCCATAGATCTCTTGGATTTTCAGCAGTAGTACTGAGGTAGCGCATACCAATCTCTTGTAATACCAATACACATATCAAAGAGACATTGTCTCTTCAAGCATGCTATCAACTTTGGTTTCCATTCATCATAGTTGAATGGAGTAAGAAGATTTTGTGAAGAAGAATATTCCATCTTTGCAATAGCGAATGTAAATGGAGGAAATAAGAAACCTGCAAATCACAAGCAAACAAGAACCATTATGGAGCAATAGCTGCAACTGCAGAAAACTGCTGCAAAGTGAGCAAAAATTGCTCAATCTTCATGAAGAACACCTGCAGAAAAGAAGTCTTGTCCCTGCCATGGCTCTGATACCATGTGAAATTAAAGTACAACATATCTAATGAATAAGTAAATCAATTACAAGATGAAACTCAAAAAATATGTGTAAAACTGTGCAAAAGGCTTGCAGCAGTTCTCTATTGAACTCATAATAGTAGAATACAATACAATACAGTAACAATGATTGAGCAATTCGAATTATACAAGGAGTTCATTCGAAGATACTGCATGGTGTAGCTTGGCTCCAACTAAGAGTCCTCATCATCAGATCAGTGGAGTCATCAATGCACAAGTAACAGTCAACCATGTGTCAAACTAAGTCTAATTGAGTGTGGTAGGTGCAACTGGCACATGTAGGCACTAATTGAATGGAGGAGGCTCAATGGAGGGCGCATGTGTCACAAACCCTCCCATATATTCAATTTCGGGAAAGGGATTATGATTCCAATCTGGGGATTTTCATAATACTCAACCCAATTTATTAAATCCACAACAATTAAAAATCGAATGTGTGCAGATGCAATTTAAAGCAAACATGCACAATGGAATAACATCATCCACACACACTACATGATGTCATTCAATTTGACATAGTCAACAAATTAATACATTTGTAGAAGTAATTACACATAAGAAAATACTTATCTTGATATAATGTTGCCCCAAACAACTAGCTATGTCATTGTAACGTTCCACCCAACCATAGGCTAGTTGTGTTCATCAATCTCTCAGCACAACTGCCACCCTTGAGCTGGGCATGATTCTTACAAGGAAAAGGGGACATTCTAGCTCATGCATAGCCAAAGAAAGAGATACCCATCTCAATCCCAACACTCACTTACACACAACAAACTCAAAACTGGGCATGGATAAACATTTCCAACAATCGAATTTACAAACAGGATGGCCATGGGTTTTCCCCAAGTCGTGGGCACACCAAAATGGACTGTAAAAAGGGAGATTCACCCACAGGGAGCAAACTCGATTTATCCCACAGGTTATGAGCATTTCAATTGCCCAAAACGGACTCATTGAAACCCCAATCGAGCTCCCTCTTCTTCCAGTAGCTCTGCAACAAAAAAACGCCCTCTTCCCCACTGAAAAACAAGGAAAACACAGGAAAACATGGAGGAAAAATGCCCAGGAAGCTCCCAAAACGTGAGAGAGGCAAAACTGCTTCATGGGTAATGGCTTGGGGAGAAATTCATGGCTGTTTTCTTGCCCAAGAAGCAAAACACGTTTTTCCATGAAGGGTGGCTTGCCCATACTCGAATTTGGACAGCCATACCTCTCCATTCCCAAGACATTAACTACCTCAACCAACTCTTGGGGAGAATGAATGATTGAGTACAAAAGTCAACATGGGTAGTTGAAGGTTTGATGGGTTCTCTCATTGACACTTGGCTTGACTTGATTGACTCAAGGGTTTGAATGTTTTCCCTGCCAATTCCTTATAAAATCATGCCCCCATCTCTTGTTGCATTGCATAGCTCGCTATGGGTATTTTATTAAAATGCATATTTACAATTTCAATGTGCCTGGCTAGCACGTAAACCATATGCATCAATAAATCGATGGCAGGGTCTTGGCCTTGAGCTCCTCACCACGATTTTATAACAATATTACATTATTTACATTTTAATACAATGGGGTCAAAATCGGGATATTACAATCCCCTTTCCCTTGGAGTAACACCGTCCTCAGTGTTCCAACACTTAGGAATATATATCCACTTACACATGTCTCAAAATTCACAAAATGTGGCAGGTCTGTCCTGCGTTCATCTCTTTCCTTTGAAATTTCAGGATCAAGTCTTTTGGCTTCCACAAGCTGCTCCTGTTGGCTTGATCTTCCAGTTCTGCAGGTGGGCATCGCTCCACAACAATCCCTTCCATTTATTTATCTTCCAGCTGATCTACAAGTCTGGAATTTCCTGGATGCCATCTTCCTTATTGTTCTAGCAACTATTTGAGGAATATTCTTAGCCAAAACAATTAGCTTTCGGTCTACTGCCATGATCAATGTACACAACAGGTCCACACTTTTCTCACTAGCAACACTTGGCTAGTACAGTTGCAAACAAATGGCTTTCAATGTATCACCTGTGAGACTCATCATGGAAATTCCTGTTAGGACAAGCATAGCACAATATTAAAATTAGTCAATTATTTTCCCAATTGATATGGAACGTCCATGCTTTAATCATGCGACTTCCACACGTTTCATGATTTCCCAACATACACATGAACTCATTCATGTTCATCCTTTCATAGGAAAAATAACTATTTCAGCATTCACAATTCATTTCAAGCAATTAACACAATCTATTGTCAACCATGTCATGCACTCAACAATTCTTTGTTTTTAAGATGCATTAGTCAAAAAGGAAAGAGAAGAGTAAGAGTTTCTCCCTCTTAGTCTTGTTCCAATATGGAGCCACACCATCACGGTGGTTTCATGCTCCTTAGCCTCTTTCACTTCAATGTGAATGTTTGACTTGTCCTTCTTGGCTACGACACATAGTGTCTAAGGTTTGTATGAGGATTTTCAACTAGGGAACCCTTCCCCATTGTTGCTTACAGAACCTTTGGCTGCTGGGACCTACACATGTCCACTAGCACCATCTTTCATAACTTCTCATACTAAGCTCTTTAGGACGGTCATATGTCCACATGCATCCTCCAAATTCTTTCATAGTCCTTGCTTCCATCAATACCTACACTCAAACATTGAATCAATTCACATGTTTAGTTTATTCTCATAGGGTTTATTTCTAAACAAGAGTTTAATAAATCATAAACAATTCATATACACATGTATATTCATAAGCAAGAAGTTGCAAGATAAACAAATACTTTTCTGTATGGGATGTCTTCACTTTATTCCACAGGATCCTTCTTTGCTTTACAAGCCTTGGATCTCCCGTGGACACAATAATGAATGTTGGGCCAACACATAGGCTACTCCACAACCATTCGAATAGGCAATGCTAGGCCAGTACGCCGACTGGGTTTATCAATCATCTCATTTAGCAATATGCTAGGCCAGTGCTCTGATTGCTTTTATTAATTAATTAAAGAATGTTTGGCCAGCATGTCGGTTGCTCCACAACATCAAGGGTTTAGTGCCCCCACCAACTATTCTCTGAATTTATCAAGCATTTGTAGCGCCCAACCAATTACTCCTTAAATTTATTAAGAGTTTATAGCGCCTGACCAGTTACTCTCTGGTTTAACCAAGAATTATGGTTCTTTTAGGGTCCTTTCTTTCCTGTAATGACCAAGGTTTCCAACAAGGAAACAATAGTGTATCAGCTTAGCTGTTAGAAGACTTATACCTGAAATCATCATTATTCCAAACAAGAAAACAAATGAAAATGAATACTTATCTGTATTGTACATTTTCCTTGCTACTCCACAGGTTTCCTTCTCTACTTTACAAGCCTTGGATCACCTATGGGGTGGATGCTTGGCCATCACACATGCTGCTTCCACAATATCATCCGAATAGGCAATGCCCAGCTAGTACGCTGACTGGGTTTATCAGGCATCCCAAAAATCAGTATGCTAAGCTAGTACGCCGACTGGGTTTATCAAGCATTCCAAAAATCAGTATGCTAAGCCAGTACGCCGACTGGTTTTATCAAGCATTTCAAAAATCAGTATGCTAAGCCAGTACGTCGACTGGGTTTATCAAGCATACAACGACCATTTCCAAGCCAGTTCTCCGACTGGGTTTGTCAGGAAATAACACCCTTCACCAATACCTCCACAACATGCAAATAGCCAATGCCAATTCAGTTACACTGACTGGGTTTATCAGGTATACAACAACCATTCACCATAATATCCACACAACCAATGCCAAGCCAGTACACCGACTGGGTTTATCAGGCAATAAGAACAACACAATATGATTACGTGGCTCCTTCTCTTATGCAAACCAGTGGTTCCCTCCAATAACTCCATAGGTGACTTACTTGACTGCAGGCTAGCATGGCCCCACAATACCCTACTCACATTACACAAGGGTGATTCCCCTTTTCCGTTACACAGTTCCTTGGTTCTATTCATCTCTTCTAGTGTCCTTTAGTGTGAGCGTAGGAAGGTTACCACTACCCATACAGTACTCTCGAGCACCCTTTCTTAACTTTGCCTCTTACGTGCAACACCAGATTGCATCTGTGTAAGCTGATAGCACAAGAAGGATAAGCAGGCTCATCAGTATTGCTGCTCTAAAATTGTAATCATATTTCATAACATTCAATATCAAGTATTGAAACACTAGGAACGCGTCCATTCCCTTAGGGTGTAGTCAATATTGACAACCCTAACATAACCCATCACCCGAAAGGTATGCATCCCTTTCTGATGTGAGTCATGTAGGCCCTAATTGTACTCAAGCAGTCTGAAATAATACCGAAATAATAAAACATGATCTGCATATTAAATCTGATACCTAGACATGTATATTCTTAGTTAGGGTTACAGAATACTCATTTGTTTCATGGATGTATCTTTTCTTCATTTACAAAGAATGGGGGCTCCCCTCTCTGAGTCAACAGTCCTTCGGTTTTCCACCCAAATCCTTTCATGTTCCATAACCCACACATGCCTTCTGGGCACAATTTTACTGTCTCACTCACATGCTTTACCAACATGCAGTTCGGTCGAGACATTATCAATATGGCGTTTCAACTGAAACCCATTTCCAAAGCATGGGATCCTTCCCATCTAGTTTGGCTTCTGTAGGCCATCACACATGGTCTTCCTACAATGTGTCATCCTGGAACACTTATCAAATAGCCAAACAGTCAGCAACATTTAGCAGTAAGCTTCAAATATGATTGTTCCATAACCAATCAATAGCATTAATAATTAATTCAACATGAATTTACGATTCTGTCTCCTACAGAAATTGATTTGTTTAACCATGAGGCTTCCCTCATATCGTTTGGCTCTTGTAAGTGGTATCACTCTATCCAGTATGGTTTCACCCTTGCTACCATACATGATCATCCACCTATAACATGTCCTTCTGACACAATTTTATATAAGCCAAATAGTGATTAGCAATTATAAGCAAATTCTCAAATCTGAAATCTACAAATCTGTTTTCCTACAGAAATTAGATTTGCAACCATGAGATTATTCTCATAAACTTAAATCAGGAAAATTTCAGATTTGTTTCATGCCTAAGTTACAACCATGAGAACCTTCTCATAATGTTTGGATTCTGCACATGGTAGATCCCGGTCTTTATTATGGGCTTATCCTCATTTCCATACGAAAGAATTTTCTACTTGAAACATAATAAAATTGCAAGACACGGGTACACTGTTCATGCAATTTAAATAAACTGTAAATACTCATTACTTCATAGCCATATCATTTTTATGCAACTCTGTTCTTCCAACAGAGCACTCTGGTAGCCCATCAATATGTCTACCTTCTTCATGCAATCATTCTCCCGCATTCACAACAGCTCATGAAATGATTTCAGGATTAACAATAGTCCACCATTTCATCTATTATCTAATTGCATTGAAACATATATATTTCACACCCATGCATTCACACAATGCATCTCAACATGTGCACCCACACATGTGCATGCACATTCACAACATTTTCATAATCTTTTAATGTGCATTCACTCAATGCATAACCCCCCCCCAATACAACCTTGCATTAATCCATGCATACTATGCACTCACGCATATTATGGCCTAACCATAACTGGCACTCATAGCATGCACTACCACAACAGGACCATAAGTCATCACTTGCGTTGGTTGTTAAACTCACAACCGACATACAAAAATGGGATGATATAATTTCGTATGAATGCGTTGAGATTTCTAAGCAATTATAGGGTGTAAGGATCATTGCCTTCACTTACCCACACCTCACCATACTTGGTAGGTTGACATTCACATTCAGGCACTCAATACCACATGCAAATCAATCAACATAGTTTAAACATAGTTTAAGGGATCTCACCAAATCCTCTTTCAGCATTCATGCAATTAAGCACAGTTAACCCTTACCTACATGGATGTGATTAAGATCGCTTGATGTTACCTGATCAGTTGGCCTCTTACCAAGGCTACTCAGTCCTTTTTCCAACATCGTGATCATGGATTTGTTGCACCATCCTCTCTTTATAAGTTTGTTGGTCTCGTGCAACAACGTCATCAACTTCTTTAGCCATGCTTTGATTGTATTTTGTCCTACAACCAATGCGGACACAACTAATTATTAGAAACCACCATAATTATCTCAAGTGGCTCATTGCATATGTAAAACCTCACTAGTTTACCAATATGCAATATCCTATTCATGCACAAACATTTTCACATGCACTGTGCAATGTTTATTAATGTGCTATCTGGTGCATATTCATTTCATCTATGAAATCTCTTGCGTTTTCAACATTCTTATGCCATAGTTTATATGCATGACAATTTCATAATTATAAATACGATAGCAAAACAGGGGTTAAGGAATTCTCCCTTTCCAATCCCTCATCGTAGCATGGAATCCCTCTTCCATATCATAGCTGGTCCGGTTTCCTTCCAGTCATGCAATTATCGAAATTGCCCATATTGACAACAATTGTTTTTGTCAAAACAACCACTGGCACTCTTCTGCACCACTATTTATGATATATGCGGACCTAATTCAAATTATGGTCATGCATCCCTGTTCTCCCCTAGATAAGCTTCCCAACGCCTATCCCCGTGCTCCATTCCGATCCAGAACATGGAATTTACATTATTTCAAAAATGCAAACTTTGCCTAAATGTTTTGCACTTTTACACAGCTGCAATTTGTTCTGAAAGGCCAACTTCGGCTGCTTGTTGAAGCAAATCTAGGAAGAATCATGAAAAATTATCTACCGGGCGAAGGTATTCCATATAACAAGGAACACTCAGCAACCTTTGGATCCTTGTTCTGATGCACCAGTCAACTTCTATAAAATTCGGGGTTTGGCTACTTTTAACTTTTCACTTTCCCCCCAAAATCTCAAAATTTGGCCAAAAATGTCTATCTCCCAATCTATGCATTTATGGAAAATCTTCGTCTAATGGAAACTGTCTGTCTTAATGAGAAGATGAAATGTCTAGTTCAGTAAAAATTTTGATTCCCACATCTAGGGTCACTTTTATTGCCCACAAGCTTTTCAAAATCCCGAAAAAGTGGCCTGGAACAGTGCTTTTTGGCCTTCTTGCACACCCCTACTCCACATCCTTTGGAGTTCGACTCCAAGATTCCAAACTTAACACTGTTCCTGCTCCATGGCCGCACCATATCAATTTCAGTTCAATCCGACCTTCCGTCAATCCTCGGGACACCGTCTTACAAAAGTCACTATTCTCGATTTTCTGTCAAATTGGAGCATATTGGGTTCGAGACCCTCTCTGGTTCTTTCATGGCCTTCGTTAATGGCCTCCGAGCCCCACAGGAATCATCCCATTCTGAGCTCGAGTGCTCCTTCTACCCAAAAATCAAGCTTTGGGATCTATATTATTATTATTATTATTTTTTTTTTTGCTTCTCCCATCGCTGGTTGCGGCTCAACCTTTGTGACCGTCGCTGGATTTAACCTTAACTCCACCGACCTTGGTGCTAGATTTAACACTAAAATTGTTGTCGCATCGCAGGTTTTAACCTTAACTTCTGCGACCGTTTCTCCAGTGTCGTCGTCGACCGACGCTGGTTTTAACCCTAATTTTTGCGCCCGTTTCGGCGGTTTTGGCCTTATCTCAGCCGCTCGCAACCCTTTGTCACTGCGACTGCGTCACAAATTTTAAGGCTAAAATTGTCGACCGCATCGCAGATTTTAAGGTTAAAATTGTCGATCGCGTCGCAACTTTTAAGCCTAAAACTGCCGCCCGTGTTGCAGCATTTTAAGCTTAAAACCGTCGCCTGTGTCTCAACTTTTAAGCTTAAAGCCACTGCCGAGTCGCAGAAATTACCATTATTTTCGCCGCGCGCGTCGCATAAATTAACATTAATTTCGCAGCGTGCGTCGCAAAATTTAACACTAAAATTGGTGACAGAGTCTTAGGCAAAATTTCAAAACACTTAGAAAAATTTCAAACTTTTCAAAACAGTTTGAAATTTTTTCTAAAATATTTCCTTCTTTTCTGATGTTTAGTGCTGGACAGGAGGCATACTTACCTCTGCAACTACGATAGGTAGCTGATGAAGGACCAATGCTGCAACCTTAGCTTTGATACCATTCTATCACAAACCCTCCCATATATCTAATTCCAGGAAAGGGATTATGATTCCAATCTGGGGCTTTTCATAATACTCAGCCCAATTTATTAAATTCACAACAATTAAAAATTGAATGTGTGTAGATGCAATTTAAAGCAAACATGCACATCGGAATAACATCATCCACACACACTACATGATGTCATTCAATTTGACACAATCAACAAATTAATACATTTGCAGAAGTAATTACACATAAGAAAATACTTATCTTCATATAATGTTGCCCCAAACAACTAGCTTTGTTGCTGCAACGTTCCACCTTTTTAAATTTTCAGAATTTACTTCAATCTGATCTAGGATCTTAACTGAGAGAACAACATGTACAGCAAATCTACAGCATATCAATCATGGACACAATAATGCAAGCACACAAGAGGCAGAAAGTTTACTAGGGGAAAACCATAAAGGTGAAAAACCCCAATAACTTCCTCAGAGATAGATAAAGCAATGATACAACCAGAATACAAGAGATAGTCTTCTCCTAGCAAAAGAGCCTCCTCCTCCACAAGTGTGCCACTCTCCAAAGTGTGAGTGAGAGAATAGGATGTGTAAAATGAGAGAGACACACTCTCTATTTATACACTAACTTGACTTGACCTTTACTCAACTAGGTCGGCCTCAACTTAATCACTTGACATAATGCTGACTAGGCCGACCCCCACTAGGGTGGTCTAATAACCCTTTGACCCACATGGATGACCCCCAATAGGGTGGTCTAATAACCCTTTGACCCACATGACTTATATAGGGCCGACCCCAACAAGGTGGTCTAATAACCCATCAAGTATAAGTTACGACACTTACAATATAAATGACGACACTTCTGTATAGAGGAATAATAACATCTCTATAGCAATACAATATACATATATGTGAAATACATTCCGAAGTTACATATACATCAACACTCCCTCTTAACTATGAAGGTATTTCTTGACATAGGTCTTCTAGCACAAGTCATCTTCTCTGGATCATTGTCACTGCTGCTGCTATCTCAATCAATCTTTGATTCTACTCGTCATAGGAATTTCTACAGAGCCAGTCCTTTTTCATACTGGATGTAGTCCCACCACCTGCAGGTCTTCTTCATCACTGGCCATACTGTGGAAATCGCAGGACTTATTACGTGCGTCACAAAACCTTAAAAGAGTCTCTTGACTAGCAAAAACCCTAAAGAGCATCTGAGGCCTTTTTCATCCTATCCATATCTCCAAGACTTATTACATGTGACCCCACCACAAAACCTCAAAAGAGAATCCCAGGACTGATTACGAGCACAAGGCTCAACCTATCGGATTTTCCAGGGCACAAATTACATGTGGTCACCACAAAACCTCAAAAGAGCATCCCAGGACTGATTACGAGCACAAGGCTCAACCTATCGGATCTCCCAGGGCACAAATTACATGTGGTCATGGCAAAACCTCGAAAGAGCATCCCAGGACTGATTATGAGCACACGGCTCAACCTATCGGATCTCCCAGGGCACAAATTACATACCATAGGACAAAACCTCGAAAGAGCATCTTCCAGATATCCCAGGGCACAAATTACATGCCATAGGCAAAACCTCGAAAGACTATTTGAAGATCTCCCAGGGCACAAATTATATGTCCTCCCAAGCAAAACCTCGAAAGAGCATTTGCCAGATATCCCAGGGTACAAATTACATGCCATAGGCAAAACCTCGAAAGACTATCTGCAAATATCCTAGGGTACAAATTACATGCTTATCTCCACAACCTGTTCCACGGCCACAAAGTATCAACCTGATACTCACCATACATCATCCTGATGTACACATGATCGTCCTGATCATCATCACTGCAACATCCTGCTGCATGTCATTTGGAGCAACATCCTGAAGCTCGTCATCCATGATCATCTTGATCATATAATGCATCTACCTGATGCATACCAAGTATCTACCTGATACATATCAACATACATGATCTACCTGATCATACACAGTATCCACCTGATACATATACAGATACATGGTCCAAGCATCCAACATGATGCATATACAAAACATATACAAATGATCCCACTGATCATATCCAGCATCCAACATGATGCATACATACAGAGCAGTAACTGGAGCATCGTCCTCTTCATATCATCTCATCGTCCACGAAGCACATCCCAGATGCACATCATCCAGCACTTACACCACCGACATGGGAGAACACATCTACCACCATTCGGGGAAGGCTCCAACCCTTACTTTTTCACCATGGGAGAACACATCTACCACCATGTGAAAAATGGCTTCAGCCCTTACATCTACACCATGGGAGAACACATCTACTACCATGTGAAAAATGGCTTCAGCCCTTACATCTACACCATGGGAGAACACATCTACCACCATGTAATAATGGCTCAACAATTATATCACAACCATGGGAGAACACATCAACCATGTCAGAAAAGCTCATGTGCATCTGCATCTTCCAGACTCATCACTTCCCTTTCGAAGGAACCTCGATCTGAAGTGCACCAAGCCTCTCTCTGAAGTACTCAAACTGCACTCTGGCTAACGGCTTGGTCAATACATCTGCAACCTGCTCATCCGTCGCAACATACTCTGCTTCGGTTGTACCCAGTGCTATGCAGGACTGCTTCCTGCTAAACCAAGAGATCACACCTGATCCCATACTGCAGCAGCACCCATGAGTGCTCTTCTTATCTGCAGCACTTCCTGCCCAATTTGAATCAACATAACCCTGTAGGTTAAACTTTTGATTCGCATCATACTTGAGCCCATAATCAACTGTACCCTTTTGGTACCTCAGAATATGCTTTACAGCAACCAGGTGAACACTCCTCGGATCCGTCAAGAACTGGCTCAATGTGTTCAAAGAAAATATCTAGTCTCGTGTTCGTCAGGTACATCAAGGACCCAATCATCTGACGATACATCGTGAAATCAACCAGATCATATGGAGCATCACACAGAAGCTTCAGGTTTGATGCCATAGGTGTGGCCATAGCCTTGCAGTCCATCATCCCGAACCTCTTCAGAATCTCTACTACATACTTCCCTTTGTCTAAGGAAGATTCCATATGTACTCTACCACACCTCCATACAAAGAAAATAGTGCATCATCCCCAAGTCCTTCATCTCGAACTCAGCTACAAGCTTCCGCTGCGTGTCGAAAATCAATCTATCATCTCTTGTTACAAGCAGGTCATCCACATACAATAAGAGTATCCCTGGATTGCCTACCTCAACCTTGTACTAAAGGTTGGAACCCGCTTTACTCTTGGTAAAGACCAAATTGGATAGAAAGCTGCCTATCCTACCATACCAAGTTCTGCACATATATGATTTCCTGTCATGTGTCTTAGAATCAAGTGGCTGCTCCACATACACTTCTTCTTCTACTACACCATTCAAGAAAGCTGTCTTGAAATCCATCTGGTGTATCTTCCATTTCATCACTACAGCCAGAGCAAGTACGGATCTAATGGAAGTGTATCTGGCTATAGGAGAAAAAGTCTCTATGCTACCACCTGCATCATGCTTGATCTTGTGGATCCTCTTGGAAGTCACTACAGACTCCCCTTCAGGTCTTGGGATTGCATCCCAAACATCTTCATGATCGACTGGTACTCCTTGATCATGGCATTCTTCCTAGATCCCGGGAACTTCAATATCTTCAATATTTTCAATAGATAAATTTGTTGCTGAACAAATGTTGTAGTCCTTCTTTTGTAGGTGATGGCATACGATCTTTCCTACACAACAAGTTAAATTGCATGATTAGAAAACATCTCATAGTTTTCAGAACAAATTCTTACACATAAAGAAATATGTCATACAGTCATGCAATTATCTTAACCAATGCTTCAATACAACATTTATCCATATCCCGTAACTTTCTAGATGCCTTCCAATCTCTACCAGAACATTGTTAAGAGTGTGCACAACTCCCAACATGTCAGCAAAGAGGTTTCATTCTAGATAAGTAGCAATGGAATGTTGTACAGCGCCATAGGCCACTTACCCATGCAACTATTCTAATATGCATAATACACAACCTAATTCTAGGAACATCAGTATATACATTATTGAACAGTATTATTTAAACAATAAAATATGCAAGTAATGACAATTCAAATACTTATCTTTGTTTGTTTGTTGGGTTGACTCCCTCTCAGTATTTGCTTCTTTTCTGCAACTCCATTCTGATGTGGATTGTGAGAAGTGGTCAACTCCCTTTGAATATCTGCATCCTTACAGAAACTACTGAAGTGTGCTCCTTCTTGATCTTTGCTTCCTTGTAGGAACAACTAGAGTGTCCTCCCTCTTGACCTTTGCTTCCTGGATTTCCTGTCCTTGAACTTATATCCATCTTTAATCACTATGCATGCTTATTAGTATCATCATTGTGTTATCATTGAGGTCTCATACATAATCATACATTCATTAGTATATTCTTAACACAATAATCTTAAGCATGTATAATCATGATCATTTCAAACATAAATAATAAGCATTTCAAGGTTTATATAGGACTCTTATGGTTAGTCATATCATAAATTAAAGTAACAAACGTAATATGCCTAAACCCGTGATTACTCAAACCTACACCTTCATGATTCTTCTGGTTAGTCATATCATCAATTATGGTAAGAAGCATAATATGCACACAACCATGACTATTCAAACCTATGACTTCATGAATAATCATTATCAACAACACAACAGTATAAGATCCTAACACAAGGTAGGATTCTAGCTTGATATAGGAAAAACATACCTGGATTAGCATGCTTAGCTAGTTATACCCACATAATGTCTTCTGGTTCTCTTCAGTGACTTGTGCTAGTAACCTGCATGTCTCATAAGTTAACCATTGTAGAACCAAGTTATACATACCTCGAAAGTAGATCTTCTATGTGATCCATGACAATGGATGAATATTTGTCTTCATGTCACCGTGAGCATATGTTCTTGAAGTAGAACATGATTTGACTTTCTTTGTGTACCTTTTGTGTTAGCAAACAACATAAACCTCATACAACATCACAATGCATTAGTACAATCATAAGTGTCAAAACCTTAATCAATAAATATCTTCTATTAAGGTGATACGACAAGTCCAGTAATTAATCAAGATTGTACTGTAATGATATGAAGACAAACATATGATAACCTTAACCATGAAACATACCTGTAAGCCATACCTATCAAGATTGCTTATAATCTTCTTATGGAAGGCCTTAGCCTCATCTCCCTCTGAGACAAGAACTTCTTCACTTATGCAGGTGACCAATCCATCTTCTTATAGGATTAACCCAATTCACTTGATTTGCAAGAACTGGACCTGGAGCTGGATTAGGGTTTGTCAAAGAAACCCCAAAAATTCAAACTTTGAATTTCAAACTTTGAATTTCAAACTTTTGAAAGGATAGAAATATGTGCCTTGATGAGCTGATCAAGTTGGTATATTCAGACTTTGAAAACTGGAAAGTTTCACCCCTCGAAATTGCCTTTTAGATTTCTAGATTCACTGGGGAGGACCCTGAATTAGGGTTTGAGTTTCCCGAAGCTTCACCCAACCAAAATATTTGATTCAAAACTCTAAGCTTCGATTTTTCTAAGGAGCTTCCAGCCGTGGTCACAGATTTCCAAAATTCCAATTTTGCAGAAGCCCTAATTTTCCATCTTTCTGATCAAAGTCCCGAACTGGGGTTTGATCAAGCCTGGCCTTCTGCCCAACCAAAAAATCTGATCTTGGTCTCTAAATTTATATTTTTATGAGTAGCATCCAGCCATGGTCTCCGATTACAAAAATTCCAACTTTTTCCGAAGCCCTAAATTCCGGAAGCCATTAATGAAGGTACTAAAAAATAATTCTGTTTTGACAGAAATATGTACCTGATTGTTTCTGGTGTAACTCCGAACTTTTCGATCCACAGGGTCTGAAATTTTTTCCTAAGATAGACCGACCTGTTATCTTTCCATCTCGACAGGTCTGACCTCAATTGGATTCTCTGAGAGAGAGTTATGCCAAGTGTCGCAACGTGACCTATTTATGGGATAATACAGGAGAGCGAACTTGTACGGCGTGCCATGTGTCAGTGGTTCAACTTCGGCCTCTGAAAATTTTTCCTGAGATAGCCTGACCTGTTAGCTTTCCATCTCGATAGGTATGACCTCAATTGGATTATTTGAGAGAGAGTTATGCCAAGTGTCGCAACGTGACCTGTTTATGGGATAATATAAGAGAGCGAACTTGTACGGCGTGCCACGAGTCACTGGTTCAACTTAGGCCTCTGAAATTTTTTCTTGAGATAGTACAGTCTGTGTACTACCTGTCACATTTTACGAAATGTCATTTGGAGCTTCCTATCCCAAGTTATGATATTTTTCCCAAGGTCACCTGATTTTGACTCAGATCTGGAAGAGGCAGAAACCCTATATTGTACAGATCATAAATCACAAAGTACAACGAATTAGAGGTTTTCCTTTGGATACAAGGTACATGGGGATCTGATCTTCGACCTGTACAAGTTTCAGATCCGAAAACGTTTCCAAAATGGATTTATAGGGAAAGTGCTACGATGACTGGTTTTTGCTATATCAAGCCCTAGCATCGTAAGTGCAACAAGTGTCATACATGCCATATCATGCCTTCTTTCAGGCTCGCTCTGATACCATGTTAAATATTCAGAATTTAATTCAATTTGATATAGGATATTAACTGAGAGAACAACATGTACAGCAAATCTACAGCATATCAATCATGGACACAATAATGCAAGCACACAAGAGACATAGAGTTTACTTGGGGAAAACCATAAAGGTGAAAAACCCCAATAACTTCCTCAGAGATAGATAGAGCAATGATACAACAAGAATACAAGAGATAGTCTTATTCTAGCAGTAGAGCCTCCTCCTCCACAAGTGCACCACTCTCCAAAGTGTGAGTGAGAGAATAGGATGTGTAAAATGAGAGAGACACACTCTCTATTTATACACTAACTTGACTTAACCTTTACTCAACTAGGTCGGCCTCAACTTAACCACTTAACATAATGTTGACTGGGCCGACCCCCACTAGGATGGTCTAATAACCCTTTGACCCACATGACTTATATAGGGCCGACCCCAACAAGGTGGTCTAATAACCCATCAAGTATAAGTTACGACACTTACAATATAAATGACAACACTTCCGTATAGAGGAATAATAAAATCTCTATAGGAATACAATATACATATATGTGAAATACATTCCGAATTTACATATACATCAACACACCCAACCATAGGCCAGTTGTGTTCATCAATCTCTCAACACAATTGCCACCCCCCGAGCTGGGCATGATTCTTACAAGGAAAAGGGGACATTCCAGCTCATGCACAACCAAAGCAAGAGATACCCAGCTCAATCCCAACACTCACTTACACACAACAAACTCAAAAATGGGCATGGATAAACATTTCCAGCAATTGGATTTACAAACATGATGGCCATGGGTTTTCCCCAAATTGTGGGCACACCAAAATGGGTTGTAAAAAGGGAGATTCACCCACAGGGAGTAAACTCGATTTCTCCCACAGGTTATGAGCATTTCAATTGCCCAAAACGGCCTCATTGAAACCGCAATCGAGCTCCCTCTTCTTACAGTAGCTCTGCAACACAAAAACACCCTCTTCCCCACTGAAAAACAAGGAAAACACAGGAAAACATGGAGGAAAAATGCCCAGGCAGCTCCCAAAACATGAGAGAGGAAAAACTGCTGCATGGGTAATCACTTGGGGAGAAATTCATGGCTGTTTTCTTGCCCAAGAAGCAACACACGTTTTTCCATGAAGGGTGGCTTTCCCATACTCGAATTTGGACTGCCATACCTCCCCATTCCCAAGGCATTAACTACCTCAACCAACTCTTGGGGAGAATGAATGATTGGGTACAAAAGTCACATGGGTAGTTAAGGGTTTGATGGGTTCTCTCATTGACACTTGGTTTGACTTGATTGACTCAAGGGTTTGAATGTTTTCCCTCCCAATTCCTTATAAAATCATGCCCCCATCTCTTGTTGCATTGCATAGCTAGTTGTGGGTATTTTATTAAAATACATATTTACAATTTCAATGTTCCTATCTAGCACGTAAACCATATGCATCAATAAATCGATGGCGGGGCCTTGGCCTTGAGCTTCTCACCATGATTTATAACAATATTACATTATTTACATTTTAATACAATGGGATCAAAATCGGGATATTACAACATGAGGAGCTTACTGGAGTCAGAATAGGCAGTCTAGTCTCACTGGGGGTCCAACAGAGTGATACAAGAAGTTAGGAGTCAATCTAGCCTTAAATCAAGGAAATACAACTAGCTAACTGAACTGAACTGGTGGTAGGTGAGAGAGGGCTCCTTTCACAAGTGGTAGGTGCATGCAGGGCGCACTAAGCACTAGGAGGGCTAAAACTGAGTGGAAGGAAGCTCTCAGGTGCTGGCAGACTGGGGACTAGGTGCTGGAGGCATCAAACTGGTGACTGGGCTGCATGCGGATGCTTGCATGCATGCATGCAAAGTACATAACTGAATGATGATATATCATAACAAGGGCATCCAAAGAGACACCCATTCGAATTGAGCAAAGGAGGAGGCTAGGAATTGACGGTGTTACACCTAAAATATTACCATCAAGAGACTCAGTGTATACATCCCTAAAGTTTCATTAGCTAAGTCATCAACTTGGAAGAGATGCCATTACATTCATGCTAGGTTTTGAGAGGGCGTTGTAGGCTACACTCATGCAACCTGTGACGTCACATCTTGCTCTCTTGTAGTGTGCGACGATGTCAGTGAATGGGAAAAAATAGCTTCTTCGAGATCATTCTCAAAGCTTGCTGACTTGGATCCTTATCCTTGACCTCTTGGGAGAGTTGGAACTCAGTTCCTAACCTCTTGGAGGGATCCCCTATCTCTCTCCTACCATATCTCAACCTACCCTATCCATACCCTATCCACTTAGTCCTATATAAGTGAAGCTATACCCCTCTCCAAAGGGAGGAAGTCTATAGTGTCTACATGCTGGTGAAATCATCATTGAGATATCTCTACTCATCCATTGAGAGACTCACACTTCCTTGGGAGGACATGGCATTGGCTTGGATGGAGAAGGACTACTTCATTAAGCTTTGGTTGTAGTCATTCTTTTCTATGTACTTTCCCTATATTTACAGTAATATAAATGCTTTCCACCAATATTGTTGTGATTGATGATATTGTGTAGTTTACCTTCTTAACTGTTTACTTAGATCTAGTATTGTATAGGTGCTCTTTACTTGTTTGCATTGTTCTGTGTATCTTGACAGGTCTTACAGCTGATATTTGATGACCGCAAAGTGTAGAACAACATCCAGAAGAAAGGACTACAAGTTTAAGGTAATACATCTAGTGACTCGATCCTTAATTAGATCTAGGAAAGTGGTTTATTGTCTGTACTATTTGTTCTAGACGCACATTGAGCTAGGGAGATCCAGCTCGCTTCCGCTCGAGTGGATTTTCCGTCAAACAAATATGGCGACCATACTGGGGAAGAACATTGCTTTGTAGTTGTCAATTTGAATGTCATTTTCAATTGATTTCTTGTCACAAGCCATTTTATTTGCCATTTGCCTCTTAAGTTGGTTTCACCATCAGATCTTCACTTTGAAGAGTCTGATTACCATCCTCTGAGTTTGTACTTCTCATTTTCAAACCAGTTCATTCCTCATTACTTGGAGATTTGGCTCATTTTTTAACTTGGATTTCACTTGTCACACCTGGTCAATGTACTCAGAGCGACAGTGTATCATTTTTTATCTTTGTTCTTTGTTTGTTGGCTTCTCGTTGCAACCCTTCCATTGGTATATTGCGACATTGTCGCACTTCTCGCATTGGTGAACTGTGACGTCGCACTGTGTACAAGCACAAAGTGCGCCGATTTGTCAAAGTTTCCATACAGGCACCCTTTCTCCTTTCTGCATTTGAGTGTTGGTTTGTGTGCAGATTCCCTCTGCACTGCAAGATCCAGTCAGAGATCCCATTTTGCTTTGTGTGATTGAGTTGTTTGGTTTTATTTGGAGTTTTTTTGGGTTCCATCTTGGATAAGTCTGAGATTTGGTAGTGGTGGACACTTTGGTCTCCCCGACCTACATCCGCTCACCCTTGCATTCCCTCCTCTCCTTGCCAGATATGGTCAAGTGTATTAGATCGTTTACCTAGACCTCATTTGCATACGTTTGTGAGCTTTGCTTGCTTTAGTGCTGCTTGTTACTGACTGAGTTTGAGTGTTTGTGTGTACTTTCAGTTCATTGAGTGCTTGCTTTCTCTCGAGATTTTCTGAGTTGTTGGAGTGTTGCAAGTAATCTTTTCAGTTCAGTACTCATGTTTAAAAGCATTGCTATTATCAAATTGTTATTTTGATGCATCCATTGAAAGATCAAAAGTACTTTATTTCCATCATTTTTCAAGATCATTTGAAGAATCGCACATGCATTGGAATGTCTCATTTATAGATCTTTTGGAAAAGTTGAAAGAAAATTGCATTATTTGTGTTTTTCATGAATTATGAGTTGTTCATCTTCTTGAAAAATTCGAATAGGTATCAAATTTTGCAAAAGTAGTTCCATGTCTGGAAAGTTGCATTGTATCTTTTGATTTTTATGCTTTTAGGCCATCATAGTGAAAGTGACAAGCTTGCATACTCTACTTAAGAATTCTCTCTTTTCATTACTTAACATCATTTTCATTTTGAAAAGATAAAAGAAAAAGAAAAACATGCTTTTATTTGGCTTAGTAGTGTTGTGTTAAATTTTTTTGTGTTTCCCTGAAAAGGAAAAGAATACTTCATTATCATTTTTCGTAGATTTGGGATTTTGTTGCATTGCATTGTTTTGGTAAAATTGTTGGAAAGAAAAAGAAAATTTCTCCTTCCCATACATAGAGTTCATCAAAGGAAAAGTGTAATTTTTTTCATGTAGTTAGGGCTTGCATTATGTTTACGATTATGTACTCACCTCATGCATTCACCTAACCGTCCAGATAAAATTAATGGTAGAACTAGGGTAAAATGTTTAGTAACTTGTGTGTAAGTTAGAGACATGTTCCGGCGTCATTAAGCATGGTAGCTATCGTTATTTTCCAGCACTGTATCCCGGGTTTATTGTAGTCTTCCACGTACTTATCGGTATATCGATCTCTTTCACGTACCCACCAAGTACCACACGTACTTGGCGTATATCGAAAGGTGTTTCACGTACTCGGTAGTATATAGGAAGGTCTCTTGCTGAATGGTTGTGCATTAGACAACACCACTACGGATTTGAGCTCCCACATACCTTGCATATATCGGGACACACCCTTAGGATTCCTGAAACCAACTGAGTTAAACTTTTGGCTGTCTTAGCGAAGCAATACACTGAGAACAACACTCGGGGATATTACTACGCATGTACCATCCAGGTAATCGGGTATTCAGGCAAGGGTACGATCCCAATCCTCCTTGTCACGTTTTACCGTTGGACCCTGTGGTATATAGCGATTTGTGAAGCCTTAATAATCCTGTGAGGTTCCAGACCTGTGAATCCACTCTTATAACGTAAGTTTGCTTGTGGCCTTAGTTCGAGTCGGGTTTGTCTGGTCTGCTTTTATTTTTTCTAGCTTGCCTTAGGAGAAAATTTTTGTTTCAGTTACTTTGGCTGACTTTCCTTGGAGAAGGTCTCGCAGGATTCAGAATTTGTCTCCCGAACATCCCCTTAACTAGGAGGTAATTTCGAGGGTAAGAATGGATCCACAAGTCAGGGTCGGGTCACATGAAGTGGAATACCCCACTTTGAATGTTGGAGGACTTTTGGTTCCTCATACTCCTCCAGATTCACTTGCTTCTCACCCCTCGCAGGGTGAAGAAGCACAAATCCCCACTTCACAAGACTTACCTCCTATTTTGGTGGGAGATCTTGGACCGTTGGAATGGATAAATCAACCCTAGGATGACCCCACAGTAGCTTCTGGTCCTTCAACAGCTTATTGGACATCTTCTCTAGGCCACCCAATGGCCCATTTTGTAGTTGCATCCCCACCCAGTTGGGCTAGTCCCGACGACCGCTTAGCACCTTATCGTGAGCAATTGGCTCGTTTATGTGCTATGGGTGAGGAGTTTCGAAGTCGAAACTTTCAACTAAGGATCGACGATCGACCGATCCCAGGTCGTACTTTATCTTTCGAGTCACCGGAATCATCCACGCAACACGTGACCACTTCTGAAACTGGTCAACCATCCATTCCTGCACATGCGTCCCCTAGACAGGAGACTAGTTCATTGCCTCTAATAACCCAACCTGTTGAACAGCAACAGTCCAAAACACTTGTGACCACCACAGTTACGTTACTTGCTCCTCCCCCACCCCAAAATTCGAGGGGAGGATACTCTTTATCCCCTACCTTCCTTACAAGTAACGTTAATCCTAGGATGAATAACCAATAACCAGTGTCGGGTCAAACTTTACTTAGTGGTCAACAATTTGTTGCTGGGGGAAACCTGTTAACACCCAAAAAGTGCTCACTACCTCATCTACCTCATTGCATGACTCATTTATCCATATTTCCTACCATATTTGCCTCCAAAACCTTAAAAACCCATTAAAAAGCCTCCAAAAGGCCCAAAACCCATTAAAAAGCCTCCAAAAGGCCAAAAAACCATTAAAAAGCCTCCAAAAGGCCAAAAAACCCCTTTTCCCCCAAAAAATACTCCAAAATTTCTCCAAAATAGCAAAAACCCTCTAAAAAGGGAATAAAAAATACAAAAAGAGGAAAAAGAGGGAAAAAGGAAGCAAAAACCCTATACAGCTGACCTAAACCATATGGTGCCCAAAACCATGGGCCAGCACTCCACCACTAAAAAACCTATAAATAGGTGATGTAGACCCCTCATTTCATATCCACAGTCAACCACACCCTTACTCTGCCAAAATCACTCCTGAAACCCTAGCTCACCCTTGAGCTACTTTCACATTTGAGTGCCCCTTTGGCCCATTTTCAAAACCCTTTGGAGAAAGAGGAAGGAACAACACTGGAGCTTGGAAGCAACCCTTTTGGACTGCTGCAAAGGCTTCATCAACCTTCACATTGGAGGTATAATCAATACAAAAAACCAATTTTATTATCTTTCTTTTATTTTATGCACATGCTTAGAGTAGTTTACTATTTTACTGTACTGTCTTTTATTTATTGTTTTTTCTGAAGTGCTACTAAGGAGGCCCTTCTCCTTAATAGGTGCTCATTTGCACAAGCTAGGGTGAAAACCATAGCTACAGTTTTGGTGACTCCCCTTGTGTTCCTTTGAATTTCTGGTTATAGTTTTAAAGTTGTAAACGTTTTTAATTTTTTGCAATATTTTTCTGTTTTTTCCTTTCGACTGTCCCTTTTGGCTGCCGTAAACCGCGTCTTTTGCCCCCCGCAGTTGCGTTCCAACCATGTCTTTTAGGAATTTACCTGTGATCAGACCGCGGCTCTCAGACTATTTCCGGCGATCTACCGGCGGTTTCCAGTCTGTTACTTGCGATCTGACCGACGCTACCAGCTTGTTCCGTGCGGTTCGACCGCGGCTGTTAACCCATTTTTCGACGGGCCGCCTGCGGCTTTCATCCATTCTTCTGCAACCCGCTTGCATCTTTCAGCCTTTTTCCCGCGTCTCGCTTGTGGCTTTCAGCCATTTTCCTGCAACCCGCTTGCGTCTTTCGGCCTTTTTCCCGTGTCCCGCTTACGGCTTTTAGCCATTTTCCTGCAACCCACCTGCAGCTTTCAGCCATTTTCCTGCAACCCGCCTGCGGCTTTCAGCCATTTTCCTGCCACCCGCCTGCGACTTTCAACCCTTTTCCCACAGTCCGCCTGCGTCTTTTGGCCAAAATCCTGCAACCCGTCTGCAACTGTTGAGCTGTTTCCTCGGTCCGACCGCTCAGATTTGCCACAGACCCACGGTCTGTTTTCTGCACTTTTTTCATTGTTTTGAATCCAGCACTTTGCTGCAATATTTTCTACACCTGCACAGCCATCTGTCTGATTTGCAGCCATACTTCTCTACAGCCTTTTTTCTGCAGTATTATTTCTGTTCCATTTACAGAATATTTTTTAAATTTCCGCATTTTAATTGAAAAGAGAAAATTTTGCATTTCAAAGTTTAATTTTTGCATTGTTATTTTTAGTTAGAAAGTTTCCCACCCCATGGCACTTTTACTTGGGTTCATCATCTCACACGCACACACTCTGTCACCTAATTCAAGTGAGCCCTAAAATACTACTTAACACAACCAACATTCTAACTCCACTTGGGGAACACATAAGAATTTTTGTAGTTAGGTAGGATCGGGGGGATAGGCATACAAATAACAACCCTCGGTTGCTTACACTTGAGACATAGTTGTTGTCCATTAGGAAACCAAAATCCCCTAGTATTTTTTGACACAGTTTAAAACCAATTTATCGGGAAGGCCTCTCCCCTAGGAGGGTTGAAGTCACCAGACTGGTTCTGGAAGCCTGAGTGGAATACCGCAATCCATTCAGTAACCGAAGGATACCTTTCACAGTTCTCGGTGTATCACCCATATGGGGATACAACGACGATAGAACCAAATGACAAATTCACCCAATCGAATGTGTCATGAACGGGGTATCTTAGTTTCTTTTCTTCTAGGATTGAATACTCGGTGTCCCTCCCGATAGGGGGATATCTTTAGCCACTTGGCTCTACTATCCATATTGTCTGACTTGGATTTCATCACCTTGCAGAGGATATGTCTAGTTGATTCAGAATACTATTTATCTAGGTGTTTGCATGCTCCCTTACCTCCTTTTGGTCTAGCGAGTCCACTATTTTTATTTTTTCTAGGAAACCTGCTACTTGTTGGTATTCTAAACATTGCTGTTGATACTCCACTTATTGTAGCACAACTGTTACAGTAAGTGTTTTGAGTTGGTTGTTGGCATGAGTGCCATATTTTTTGAGCTCTCCTTCTGCACACTCGGTTGCATTAGGGTTTTTGAGCTGTTTTTCACTCAATACAACCCCTAGATACTTGACACCATCTGTCACCATTGAGTGCCCGAGACATTCTCGGTGCCTCCGAGGCGAGCCCCCACAACACGATTCACTTGACATCACCCGTCATAGACATAGATATTCATCACTTGATACCACTCATCATAGATCTCGATCTTTGTCACTTGACTCCACTCGTCAACGGCATAGAACTCTGTCACCTGATCTAGACGCCCCTTATTTTACCTCTGATTCTGAGACAGAGCTCAAGAACCCCACTTACACTGCACCAACCAGCCCCATGGCTGGCATGACTTCCACCCCTTTCTTTGTAGGGACCATTGGTGGAGCATCCACCACCACACCAGCTACCACACCTGCTTTGGGTATGCCCTCGATGGGGCCCACATCTACCATTCCGATCACTGTACCCATTCCAGTAGTTGGCATACCTGTCCCCACTCCATCAGTGACTCACACTACCCTTGGCGGTGCAGGATCGTCCCATACCACTTTCGTTCCTCCACTTGGGGGCAACATCCCAAACCCAACCCCTCCACTTGGGGACATTGGCCCCAACATGGTCACAACCACTAGTATGCCACATCCTTCTACTAGTTTTCCATTCATGGCTAGTCTCAACCTTCCTGACCTAGCTAGAATGACTAACGATCCCATCAGACACGACCCTGCATGGCCTCACATGCCCACCAAACTCCCATCCGACATCCCTAAGTTTGAGAGCAAGGCAGGTGAAGACCCCCAGAACCATATTATGTCCTTCCATCTATGGTGTTCCATCTGTTACATCGCACGCTCACTGGCTCTGCAGCTAAGTGGTACATCGAGCAGCCCCATGGGACTCATGCCACCTTTAATTCCCTTGCCTCGACATTCCTGCAGTTATTTCAGTTACCTGTCTGCTATGACGCGGGAGTCGAGATCCTACTGTCCTGCAGACAGAACATGGCTACCCACATCACTGACCACATTCATGAGTGGCATCAATGCCGCAGCCTCTGCAAAATCAAGTTAGACGACCGTATCTTCTTAGATTGGTTTCTAAAATCCCTCCTTCCTGTCATTGCCAAGGATGTGGCATCCGAACGACCCCAGTCCAAAAAAGAGGCCATCCTCAAATCCCAGCAATTTGACCTTATTTACGCCCAGTCGGGTTATCTGTATTCCATCATACCTGACGCCCCTCACGGTGATTCCTCCCAACACGATGCGCCGGGGGCATCCCATGCCGTAGATGGCATCATTGGTCGTATTGCCTCGCATCCCCAATCCTTTTCCATAGCACGTCCTAGCCATGGTCCCGACCTTTCGCGGGCTACATCTCAGTCCGGAGCAACCAATTCGTATGCTCCCATGGCACATCACCACCATTCCCACAGACCCTCATGTCCACCTCAGTGCTTTGGTCATGCATCCCCCGCTTACGCCCCCCCGGTCACATCTCATCCATATTACCACCCACAGGCTGCACTAGCTCTTGTGTCCTCTCAAGCCCAACCTGCTTATTACCCGCCACAGGAATCCCCTGCGGCAAACCGACAACCCGTTCCACAGACGTATCAGCAACCCCCACAAGGTTCAGCACCTGCGCAGCCTCCACCTACTTATTATCCAGAACCCACCTACTGCCCAAGGGAAAGTGTATGCCCAACAGAATCTGTAGCAGAACCAAAATAACCAGCGCCAACAGGGCCAGCAAAACCGTGGCAAAGGCCGTAACCGTGGGAACAACCCCCCTCCAGACCAACCCGATCAACCTCCCAATGCCCAAAACAACAATAACGCGACACTTGCCAACCAGAACCCTGATCGGCCCGCCCAAGTAGGCCAAAAATCCTAATTTGTGAACAAAACATCCATGTTCTATTTGCGGGGTCTATGGCCACTACACACATGCTTTCCCACATTTGGAGCGAGCTTGGCAACTCTGGACTGATGATGCCCATCGCCAAGGGCACGGGGCTCCTCAAGCACCGCCCAACCCCCCACCACCTCAGCATCAACCCTTGGTGATACAAAACCCCTTACCAACCCAAGGCGTAGTGAACACTCAGCCGTTGGCTCCCCATCGAGGAAACGCGCGACCACAACAAAAAATCACTTATGCCGCTCTTGATCAACCCATGATAGATTCACGTACCCACCACTTGTTAATGATTTCATATGCCGATGTCAACCTCCAAACCCGTCGAAACCAATATGGCTCCACCCCTGAAGCCCCTCCCACCGACAAAAACACTAACGCTCATCCCATTGATCAGACATTACATATACCTCCAGCTCCACTAGATGGCGCCTCCAAAGCACCTCGCTTCCCACTTCGTTGCATCAACAATAATCCCAATGCTCGCGCTGTGTCTAATTACAACCTTGTAGATGACTTAGCCTAGTCTCCCGCAGTTATGTCTGCATTAGAAGTCTTAAAAAACTGTCCTTCACAGCGCAAGACTTTCCTCTCCGCCATTGGTGTTATTGACCCAAATGATTCACGACTGATGGCCTTCGATTTGGACCAATCCGAACCACGCCTGCCTTCCACTTTAGCGTTCCAAGTTTTTGTTTCCGTTCGGAATCTTGTCATCCATCGGTGCATTATCGATGAAGGTGCCTCTACATGCGTTATGTCCACATTCGTTTGGCAGAAGTTGGGATCCCCTACTCTCCAGCAGTCCACCACTACGTTGCGAGCCTACGATGGCCGTTCGGCTCAACCCCAAGGTCTCTTAGCTAATGTCCCTGTCTAGTTGGCCGGAAAAACCGTGCTCATTGACATAGAGGTCATCAACGCGCAACTTGATTATAACCTCTTACTTGGCCGCAGCTACATGTATGCCATGCAGGCGGTTGCGTCATCCATTTTTCGTACGATGATGTTCCCCCATGAGGGACGTTTTGTCAAGGTTGATCAACTCACCTATTACGATCCGAATGCCCCTACTGCACCTGAAAATGTTCTCCCTATGGTTGAACAACCTGTTTGTGGTGCATCTACCTCGTTGGTTTCCTCCATGGGACCCAGAATTTACTCAGATACGTTGATGACCTCAACATTCCAATCCATTCCACCCCCATCACCTGCGACCAAAGTATCTGACCTATGTACCCTTTCTGACAATACGCAAACACCCAATAATCAACCGCCCTTGTTACCCAAACCACCATTGGTACCAAGTCATATTGGTGTTACACCCATCCACACAATCCCCTTCCTATTCCCTCCCTCGGGAGTAGTAAGCGCCCCGGTTATGGCTACTCTCAGCCTCCCCGGGTTAACCTTAGGATTACCCGTGTGGTATATTTCGCCTCCCGTTCTCCCGCTGACACCAAATGTCATGCTACAACTGGTGCAACCCATCGCCACTACTAGTCAACCAACTCCCGGTGTCACTACCCCTTCGTCATCTATGAATTCCCCCCCAATTATCAAGCACACTGGGGGCAGAGGCCCACAACTATACACTGCTGTACCCCCGCCCAAAACAATTAACCCCCCCCATGTTTGATGCTCCTCCCAAATGCTCATTGTGTGATGAGTTAGGCCATCCGACTCATCAATGTCCACAATTACCTGCATTATAGGAACACATGCAAATGCTTGACGATGACCCCAACATCTCGGCTGTCCAACTCGATCCAACCCCTAAGCCTCGTGATAAATCACTGCGTACCAACCACCCTTGTGCACTATGCGGTATTTATGGCCATTACTCACATCACTGTCCTGATCTCCCAGATTACAGAGCAGCTCTCTACGAGATGAATAGTTTGGACCTTGAGACGGCACCCCCCCCCCAAATTGAGGCGATCCACCCCCCAGTATCACCCTCATCCGAGGAGATTAACACCATCTATATGATCTCTTCGACTACCACTTCCTCGTCAACCGATTTGACAACTCAAAATTTTCACAATGATGAGGAGATTCTAGAGGCTCTCACTGCCGCAGATTATCCATGGGAAGATATGCACCCTTGTTCTTATTTCCTCCCAGAAGAGTCCTCCTCCACCATAGCCACCCAATTTGCGGTTGAGTCCAAAGATTTTCTTCCCACCAAAGTCGACTGGTTTAAGGACCCCATTCCTGCTCTTGATGCCTTTGAGGAAGGTAACATGGCCAATATCTCACCCACAATCCACATTGATATCTCTGCCCCAGCCGGTGCTCCTGAAATCATCACTTTAGGAGCCTCCTGCACCGAGTATGAGATCGGAGAGTACAAAAAACTTTTCCAAGAATTCCGCGATGTCTTTGCTTGGTCTTATACCGAAATGCCTGGTCTTGACCCCGCTATCATAGAGCACCACATTGACACCTCTGAGTTAAGGAGTATAATAGATTACCTCGACCCTAGGATAGGGGGCATGATCAACCATTTTGAACCCTCCCCACCACATCTATCTCAGTGTTTCAATGATCCCATTGTTCAAACCAACACATATGTGCTCCACAATCACAAACCCCATGCACATAGCATGGGGGCAGGTCATTAACCCTGCTCACTTTTTCACATTTGTGATCTCAACCATTTTTGAGGTCACATGTCACTTGTATATATGATTTGATTTGATACACCTAGTATTCTGCCCCCGCGGGTCATCATTTCTCCCCACCACTGCATCCTTGGCTTGGTGGGTTCACCTTTATTTGTAGCCATTTTTTAACCTAGTTATTTTCTTTGACCATTCCGGAGTCCTTACGACCTCCGTTTTTCGCACCATTTGCACCACTGGATTCATATTTTCATGCCCGTGATGATGCTTGAGATCATTTCTCACTCTTACCAAAAACTTTTTGAGCATTTTTCTAGACACCACTAGTCGCCTCGGTTTGCGTGCCACTTCGGCTGCTCTCCGTTTTTTATTTATTTTATATCATCAGATTCATTTTTTCAAGCCCGTGATGATGCTTGAGATCATTTCTTGTTCTCACCCCCATATTTTTTGGGTATTTTTTCCCAAAACACCCCCCATTGCCTCGATTTGCGTGCCACATCGACCGTTATCCGTTTTTGACACTTTTTATATCGCTGGATTCATTTTTTCGAGCTCGTGATGATGCTTGAGATCATTTCTCACTTTCACCAGGTACAATTTCAACATTGTGTCCCGACACCTTGCTTCCTCGGTTTACGCGCCACATCGTTCACCATCGGATTGTTCCACCTTTTTACATGATCCATTTGTCCCCCCTTCGGGACAATCCAGTCAGAAAGTAGATGTCCTCAACATCTATGGTAAGCACGTGCTGTAATGTCCCCATTCAAATAATTTCATAGTAAGACAATCCCATCAATCTTACTAGTTTCCTAGGTTGGATGGGCACATGTGGAATGGTAATAAGGAAGCTAATAAATGATGTTTAGACATTAGAAGGGTTCAAGTATTTAATAAATAGAGTGAATAAAGAAATTCAAGAGAAATCTTAGGTGGCAAATGGTTTTGGAGACATATGGAGGATGTGGGACCCACACTAGCTTGATTTTTCATAATACATGGTATCTCTCTCTTGCAAATTCGAATTAATGGGAAGATGAACACTCTTGGGTGATTTGGTAAGTCATAACACATTTCATTGAGCATCTTAGGTCGAATTGGGAAGGATTGGTAACCTCCATGGAAGATAAAGAGTCAAATTGGGAGTTTGTGGACACTTGGGCTAGATTCCCTAGCCCCTATGCCACCAATGATGGAGCATCTATGAAAACTATGAAAAATTGCAGACCTAACCTCTGACATATGACCACTATGACATGTCAGCCCCAAAAATAGGCTCAAGGAAGGTGCTCATGGGAGTTGGAGAAGCCAAAGAGACTCAAAATCGAATTTGGGAGAAGATGGAAGGTTGGAACTAGGAGACAAGTGGGAAATGTGAAATATTTCCTAAATAGAAATCTATTGAATATATTGAGAGGATTTAGACCCTTAGAAGGCTAATGTTGGTTATAAAATGTAGAAATCAATTAGGAGAATGGCTTTTGATGATTTGAGAAAAATTGCATTTGTGAAGAGAGAGCTAGTGGATGACTAGTTTCTTGCATAGCCAATTTCGAGGGTGAAAGATTCCCATCCAAGTTGGTGTTTGGAGAGGCCACTCAGGTCTTTCATGGTGCTTTACTGGAGTTTGTATTTGTAGGTAGCAGATACAGGAATTTTCATGGTTTGGTTTAGTGCAGCACTTCTTCTCCACCATTTCCAGTTTTGAAGGCATATTCATGCTCCTTGAGGGATTACGCTTTGGGTGAGCTCTTGTACTCATTGGGACAGATTAATATGATATTTTTATGATTTTAATAGCTTAATATCCTCTTTTATTCATATTCATAAAGTCTCAGGTCGAAATACCCACTGATTGTATGCAAAAATATTGATTAATGATCAAATAATGTCCATTTCCCCAATGCATTGATGTATGACACTGTAATGTTGATTATTTTGAATGTATGGATGATTATATGATATATTTGTGATAAATATAATGCCATGGATGTATTATAAAAGTTTCATGTACTGTACTTGAGCATTTGAAGCATTGTTACTCAGTTTAGTTGTATTGGGAGGTGAAATAGTGCCATTTCCCCAAGGGTCGAATTGGAGATTTCTGCAGTTGAATGGGAGAGGGTGAGAATAGTTGTAATAATCCATTAATGGTGAATATGATACCTTAATAAAATACTTAAAACATTACATACCTCTTTTCAGAAATTCGAGGGAGTTTAGAGGCATTTGGGAGGCCATTTTCAGTGTTACCCTGGGGGGATTTGATACACAAATTACTAGTCAAAATTGCATATATTGGTTAGAATATAAATCAAGTTTCCTGAAGTCTTTGGAGTACCATAAAACATCCCTAAACCTAATATTCAAGTCTAAATATTATTCATACACTCATACATAAGATTTGGGAGCATTTGGATTGATTTGGAGGTCAAAACAATAAAACTAGTCAAAGGTCAAAATTGGGAAAAAAAGTGGAAAATTGGGCATTTTAATAAATTTTGAAAAAGGGTCATTACAAGTGGTATCATAGAATGTTATTGGCACCTTATGGTCTTAACAAGAAGTCAAAATAATAATCCACCACCCTTTGAACCAGTAGTTAAAGATGTTTTTGTTGAAGAAGAGGTAGTAGAAGAAGAGGAGTCTTTTGCTGAAACCATGGGTAGAGAGGAGGATGACAAATTAAAACATAAGGAGGAAATTATTGAAACCTTAGATCCATGTTTCTCTAAAATTTATACAAATATGGAAAGGATAGGTAACAAATTGTTGATTAGCCAGCTTCAAAGCAAAGGGGTGATAGGAGATAATAGTGGTTCACACTCAGGGGAAAAGATAAAAGGGAGTGAGCATATTTTATCAAGTATAGGACCTCATAATAGACCTGATGAATTTCAAAGCACATAAAGGCATACTGCACCTAAATTCCTCTCACCTAAAGAAGAGCCCGATATTGAGGTGGATAATAGTAAACTAGCCAATGAATGGAATGATTTGAGTGAAGAATGTAAAAGAGGTCTACCATTTAGTACATTCATCGATGCTATCTATAAAATGAAGAGGAAGGATGACCATAGGAGTCCATAACAAAACAGAGAATTAAATGGTGCTATTAGTAAAATGTCAGTTCCTACTTTTGATGGTTCTTCTCCAAATTCTGCTGATACTTGGGTGCAAAAATTGGATGTGTATTTTTAGCTGAATCCTGTGTTGGAAGAAGATGCATTAAAAATGGCCATTTTTCACTTGGAAGGAGATGAAAATGAATGGTGGTTCCATGGATTGAAAACCTTGGGTCATGATCAGGTTAAAACATATGGATAATTTGTTGACAGGGTATTAGAGAGATTTGAACAAAAATATCCAGAATTGCCATTCAAAGAACTAGCCCAATTGAACCAAACTGGGACCCTTACTGAATATATGTTGGAATTTCAAAAACTATCAGTCAAGGTGGCTGATGTCTCTATGGGAAGGTTGGTATTGCTGTTCACTGAAGGTTTGGATGAACCCTTAAAAGGTTTGGTCAAATCCCACAAGCCAACTACATTAAAATATGCAATGAGCTTGACTAGAGATCTCCAAAATGTGCTTCCTAGAACGAGATTTCCTCCCAAGCCTAGCTACAAATTTGAAAAGAAACCATGGAAAAGGGATGGATATGATAAGAAAACTTGGAAAAGAGAGTCATTTGAAAAGAATAAAAAAGGACTAAACATGGATGAGCTTCGAAAAAAGAAACTGTGCTTCACATGCTTCCAACCATGGACACCGGGGCACAAATGTACTAAAGGAAAGGCTCAATACATAGAAGTATTTTCTGATAATGAGGGGTATGATGGGGGCATGGATGAAGATGGACATAATTCAGATCAAGAATAGGCATATGAGACAACAGTAGAAGAGGAAAGACAAGAATAAAATCATCCTTCACCGGACAAAGCAAGAATGGCAGTACTTTCAGCAGTACCCCGCTACCATACTATCCGATGCAAGGGTGTGGTACAAGGACAAAGAAATTTAGTTTTGGTAGATGGAGGAGCCACCCATAAATTCATTGATTCAGAGATGGTGGAGAAAATAAATATACCTATTGAACCATTTGATGGCTTTACAGTTGTCATTCCCGGTCACAACACAATGCAATGCAAAACATGGGTTCCAAAGTTGCAAGTCACCGTAGGTAACCATAATTTTGTTGATAGTTTTTATGTGGTTTATGTTGCTGATACTAATGTGGTTTTGGGAGTGAAATGGTTGTATTCAATAGGAGAGCATACAGTAAATTATCAAATTCCCGAAATGAAATTCCAAGATTCAAAAGGAGTACAAAGAGTTGTGAGACGACAACACACTTACCCAAATCAAGTAGTGACTTTCAATAGTATGAGATCTATATTGAGACATGGGGACATATAATGGGCTGCTGAATGTCACATTACATCTCCCAAGCCAAATATAAAGATTTTTGAACACCCAAAGGAGATATAGAGACTCTTGCAAAAGTATGACAAAGTTTTTAGAGACCTTCCACATGGTAGACCACCGGATAGGGGAATTGAGCACAACATTATTTTGGAGGAGGGTACTTTGCCCATTCAGATACCACCTTATAGAAATCTTAAAAAGTTCAGAGATGAGATAGAAAAAGCCATCCAAGAACTCCTAGAGTTGGGACTCATTAGACCAAGCTCTAGCCCTTATGCTTCTTCAGTGGTGCTAGTGAAGAAAAAAGATGGAACATTGAGAATGTGTATAGACTTTAGAGCCTTGAACAAAAAGACTATCAAGAATAGGTATCCTATTCCTAGGATTGATGAGCTCATGGATGAGCTACATGGCGCCAAATACTTCTCAAAAATTGACCTTAGATCAGGTTACCATCAAATCCAGATGAAAGATGAAGATGTGCAAAAGACTACTTTTCGATGTCATTATGGCCACTTTGAATTTCTTGTCATGCCTTTTGTGTTGACTAATGCTCCAGCCACATTTCAAGCATGTATTAATAGGATCTTTTGCAAGCAACTAATAAGGTTTGTTTTGGTTTTCTTTTATGAAATTCTTATCTACAGTAAGACATGGGAAGAGCATTTGCAGCAGTTAGAGATTGTGTTGAAAATTTTGCAAGAAGAGTCCTTATTTGCTAAGTTGGCAAAGTGTGAATTTGGGATGAAATAATTGCTATATCTTGGGCACATTATAGGGAAAGAAGGAGTGAAGGTACATATGGAGAAAATCAAGGCTATCTTAGAATGGCCATCACCAAAAAATATTACCGAATTGAGAGGTTTTATTGGCCTATGCACCTATTACATAAAATTTGTGAAGGGATTCTCCAAGTTGACTTATCCACTCACTGATTTGATTAAGAAGGATGATTTCAAGTGGGATGAAGAGGCTGAAAAGGCCTTCCAAAAAATGAAATCGGTAATGAGTAGTTGTCCCATACTTGCACTTCTTGATTTTACTAAACCTTTTGTTGTGGAATGTGATGCTTCAGGTGGAGGAATAGGGGTTGTCCTAAAGCAAGGCCAACAATCCATAGCATTTGAGAGCAGAAAGTTGCAGCCTCATGAAAAAATTTACTCCATCTATGATAAAGAAAGGCTGGCCATTATGCATGCATTGGCCAAATTCAGACAATACTTGGTGGGCAGCCAGTTTGTGGTGAAAACTGACCACAATAGTCTATGACACTTTCTCACCAAAAAATATCTAAATGAAAGGAAACAAAAGTGGGTAAGCAAGATTCAAGATTATGATTTTGATATTGAATATGTCAAAGGAAAGAATAATATAGTAGCAGATGCTTTGTCAAGAAGACCTTCTTTTTCTCTCATGGACATTGCCAAGGATTGGAAAAATATGCTACTAGTTGAATATGCTAAAGACAAATTTGCTTGTGATGTGTTGGATGGACTCAAAGGGGATGATAACTACAGGGTTTTGAATGGGATATTATACTATAAGGCTAGAATTTGTTTCGTTCAGAACTCAAAGCTCAAGTACCAAATTTTAGAAGAAGCTCATGATTCCCCACTAGCGGGCCATCAGGGGATCTTCAAAACTTATAGACAGTTGAGGCAAAGGTTTTTTTGGAAGGGGCTGAAAGAAGATGTTCAAAAATATGTAAGTGAATGTAAAGTATGTCAACAAAACAAATCAGAACTTACATGTCCAATAGGCTTTTTACAACCATTACCAATTCCGGAGCAAAAATGGGATAGTATCTCCATGGATTTCATCACTGGTTTACCAAAATATTTGGGTAAAGATTGTACATATGTGGTAGTGGATAGGTTGAAAAAATTTGCTCATTTATTTGCTGTTACATCATATTTTAGTGCTGCACAAGTGGCTGATATAGTTTTCAAATAAATATTCAGATTGCATGGGCTCCCCAAGAGCATTGTCAGTGATAGAGATAGTAGATTCATGGGTGTTTTTTGGCAAGAACTCTTTAGATTGGTGGGCACTAAATCGACTCCAAACACCAGCTGTCATCCAAAAACTGATGGACAAACAAAGAGGGTAAATCAATGGTTGGAAGGATACTTAAGACATTATGTAGGAGGGCAACAAAAAGCATGGGTGAAGTCTCTCCACTTGGGTGAGTTTTGCTACAACACCACCTTCCATATGTCCATAGGAATGTCTCCTTTCAAATCACTCTATGTTTATGATGCACTCACTTTTGTTGACATTATATTTTATGGTAGTAGGGCCCCAAGGGCTAAGGATTGGGTGGAAGAGAGTTAAGAGATCTTAAAACTCTTGAAAGACAATTTGCAGGTTGCCCAAAACCAGCAAAAGAAATATGTCGATAAACATAGGGAAGAAAGGACATTTCAGGTTGATGATTTAGTATATTTGAGATTGCATCCCTACAAACAAACTTCTTTGAAAAAGAATGGAGCAGAAAAGCTAAAACAAAGATACTATGGCCCTTACAGGATAGTTCAAAAAATTGGAGAGGTAGCATATGAATTGGAACTTCCGGAAGGGAGTAAAATCCATAATGTATTTCATGTCTCTTGTATCAAGAAATATCTTGGTCAACAAATCATCACTTCAGAAATAATTCCTCCCTTGGATGATGAAGGTCAACTCACACTTGTTCCGGAAAGGATTTTGAAGACACGAGAAAGGAGATTGAGAACTAGAACTATCAAAGAATATTTGGTGCAATGGAAGGACTTGCCAAGTGAAGATGCTACATGGGAAGAGGAGAAGATTTTGCAGCATCCTAATTTGAAATTTCTTGAGGACAAGCAATCTTGGGTGGGGAGGACTGTAATGTCCCCATTCAAATAATTTCATAGTAAGACAATCCCATCAATCCTACTAGTTTCCTAGGTTGGATGGGCACATCTGGAATGGTAATAAGGAAGCTAATAAATGATGTTTAGACATTAGAAGGGTTCAAGTATTTAATAAATAGAGTGAATAAAGAAATTCAAGAGAAATCCTAGGTGGTAAATGGTTTTGGAGACATATGGAGGATGTGGGACCCACACTAGCTTGATTTTTCATAATACATGGTATCTCTCTCTTGCAAATTCGAATTAATGGGAAGATGAACACTCTTGGGTGAGTTGGTAAGTCATAACACATTTCATTGAGCATCTTAGGTCGAATTGGGAAGGATTGGTAACCTCCATGGAAGATAAAGAGTCAAATTGGGAGTTTGTGGACACTTGGGCTAGATTCCCTAGCCCCTATGACACCAATGATGGAGCATCTATGAAAACTATGAAAAATTGTAGACCTGACCTCTGAAATCTGACCACTATGACATGTAAGCCCCAAAAATAGGCTCAAGGAAGGCGCTCATGGGAGTTGGAGAAGCCAAAGAGACTCAAAATCGAATTTGGGAGAAGATGGAAGGTTGGAACTAGGAGACAAGTGGAAATGTGGAATATTTTCTAAATAGAAATCTATTGAATCTATTGAGAGTATTTCGACCCTTAGAAGGCTAATTTTGGTTATAAAATGTAGAAATCAATTAGGAGAATGGATTTTGATGATTTGAGAAAAATTGCATTTGTGAAGAGAGAGCTAGTGGATGACTAGTTTCTTGCCTTAGCCAATTTTGAGGGTGAAAGATTCCCATCCAAGTTAGATTTTGGAGAGGCCACTCAAGTATTTAATGGTGTTTTAATGGAGTTGGTATTTGTAGGTAGCAGCTACAGGAAGTTTCATGGTTTGTTTTAGTGCAGCACTTCTTCTCCACCATTTCCAGTTTTGAAAGCATATTCATGCTCCTTGAGGGATTGCGCTTTGGGTGAGCTCTTGTACTCATTGGGAGAGCTTCATATGATATTTTTATGATTGTAATAGCTTCATATCCTCTATTATTCATATTTAGAAAGTCTCAGGTCGAAATACCCACTGATTGTATGCAAAAATATTGATTAATGAGCAAACAATGTCCATTTCCCCAATGCATTGATGTATGACACTGTAGTGTTGATTATTTCGAATGGATGGATGATTATCTGATATATTTGTGATAAATATACTGCCATGGATGTATTATACAATTTTCATGTACTTTACTTGAGAATTTGAAGAATTTTTACTCAGTTTAGTTGTATTGGGAGGTGAAATAGTGCCATTTCCCCAAGGGTTGAATTGGGGATTTTTGCAATTGAATGGGAGAGGGTGAGAACAGTTGTAATAATCCATTAATGGTGCATATGAGACCTTAATAACATAATTAACAGATTACATACCTTTTTTCATAAATTTGAGGGAGTTTAGAGGCATTTGGGAGGCCATTTTTGTTCGGATATCCACATCATCTTTTTCAGGATCTTGCATGCAATTAGGGTTTGCATGCAAATTCTAGGGTTTGCATGCACTTTGTATGCATCCCAGTCACCAGGTTGATGCCTCCAGCACCTTAGCCACCTTATTCTAGCACCCGGGAGCCACTTACTTCAGAGTTTTAGCCCTCGTAGTCAGGAAGGCGCCCACTTCTCACCTACTGCCAGAGAAGGGCGCACTTCTTCACCTACCACTGCAGTTCCACTTTAGTTACACTCAGTTAGCTCCGATTCTCCCTGATTTGAGGCTAGTTTCACTCCCGACTGACTGTTTCACTTCTGTTGGACCTCCAGATTGACTAGATGATTTGTTCTGACTTCAGTTAGCCTCCCATGCACCCCCCACTGAGTCCACTTCCCTATATCAGTGCTACACACTTCAGTTACACATGTTACACTCAGTTAGACTCATATTGACACCTGGATGACTGATTCTTGTGCATTGATGACCACCACTGATTGATGATGAGGACTCCTAGTTGGAGTCAAGCTACTCCATTTAGTGATTCGAATGACCTTCTTAGTCAATTCGAATTGCTCAGTCATTGTGACTGTATTCTATTGTAATCATTCACCCTTACTGGGATATTGAGCACTGATGCATGTTTTGCACAGTTTTACACCATATTTTCTATGTTCATCTGTTGTGATTGATTTACTTGTTCATTAGATCTGCTGTGACTAATTTTACATGGTATCAGAGCCATTGTAGGGACAAGATCTCTTTTCTATAGGTGTTTCTACAAGAAGATTTGAGTGAATTGCTCAAAAATTGCAAAAAGTTTTGGCATGAAAGATCTCAAGGGCATTCACTCCTGTGCATGCAAAGCTTGAAAATACATCCAATACCACTCCAGAAGCTTGAGTTTCCACATAATTCCTGGATCTGATACATTGGACCCATTCAACATTGTTTGATCTCCAATCCCAGGTGTGATGCAACTCTAAAAGGGTGGATTGTTCGACCTCATTGTTCTTAGTTTTATTGTGATTTGTAGGTTATTGTCTCCATCAATTGCATTCGCTACTCTGCCCTTGCAAGCTTCTCTACATCAGTGTGCACTCGATCCTAGCAATGGAATACTCTCCTTCAAAGCCTATCCTCACCCCATTCAATTATTTTGATTGGAAAGATGATATGGAGATCATATTACGTTCAAAAGGTTACTACCGAGTCACTCTTGGTCTTGAATTGGAGCCAAACAACTTGTCAGATAGAACCAAACACTACAACAAGCTTGATGAAGCTTATGGTCTTCTTTGTCTCTCCATCTCCAAAGATCTTCACTTCCATGTCAGTGGATTGAAGACTCCAAAAGCTATATGGGAGCAACTTGAAACACTATTTGGCAAGCAGGACGAGCTTAGGGCTTTTCAATTAGAGAATGAATTGATTGCCCTTAGTCCTGAGAATTTCGAGACCATTAATGAATTCTTCACAAAATTCAAGAACTTGAACTTATAGTTGAAGAACAGTGGAGTTATCAAAGAGGATAAACAATTGATCCTCTCCATTCTCAGCAAGCTTGGTAAATATTATTCGGTATTTGTATCTACTTTCAATTTCGGTCGGCTAACTACCCCGAATTGGAAGATGCTTACCTTGAATGCCTTCATTGAGTCCGTCACAAAAGAGCATGACAAGTTGATTCAAATGGGGTCCATAAGCTCCAAAGATTCATCCCTATATGTTCAAGGACCCAAGATCTCGAATGGTAAAGGAAAGCAAAAGAAGGAGAAGCCCAAATTCGAGCCTCACAAGCAAAGAGAGAAAGGCAAACAGACAGATGCACCATCCAGTTCAAAGTTCAAGCAAAAGGGCAAAGAAGGTAACCAAAAATCTAAATGTACTTATTGCAACCGTGGCTTTTATCCCGAAATTTCATGTATGAAGAAGACTATAGATCAAATGGCCCTCCTTTTGGAAAAGAACAACATAACTCTTCCTGACGGTGCAAGGAAGAAGGATAGGAATGATGATCATGAAAGAGGACACGCACTCATGGAAACTGTTTCAAAGCCCACTACTCTCTTGATAGATTCGGGTGCATCGAATCATATGGCTACAAATATTGATTCTTTTTCTTCATTCGATCCAAACAGCTCCATCCCCATCCATTTGGGATATGACTCAAAAATTTCTTCAAAGGGAAATGGTACGATTCATGTAGATCATGGAAGCTTTCAGATTGTTCTCTATGTGCCTTCTTTGGCTTCAAATCTTCTTTCTGTGTATCAAATGACACACACTGGTGAACCGAAGCAAGTTAAATTCAGTCCTAATATAGTTGAAATTTCTGATATCAAAAGTGGAAGACTTGTTGCAGTCGAAAAGGCAAACCACACTGCAAAATGCTATGATTTTTCACATTTTATTCCGCTTGCAAATTCCACTGCTCTTCGCACACATGGTAATGAGGTTAGTAGGATTTGGCATGAAATATTTGGACATGTTAATTATAAGTATTTTCTGCTGCTATCAAACAAATCCATGTTAGATGGTTTTCCACAACTCCGTTTCTCGAAGGGAATATGCACTGGTTGCATCATTGGGAAGCACCCCGAGCACAGATTTGACTGCGACAAAGCTAGCAGAGCTTCTACAGTTTTGGGGTTGATACATTCTGATATCAGTGGTCCTCTGCCCCATACGTAATTAAATGGTTCAAGGTATGTTTTGACATTTATTGATGATTTTTCCCGCTTGACATGGGTATTCTTTCTCAAAAACAAGTCAGAAGTGCTTGGAAAATTCAAGGATTTTAAGGCTTCTGTTGAGACCGCCACTGAGAGAAAGATCAAAGATCTTAGATCTGATAATGGTGGATAATATATCAAGGCTGAGTTGCTGCAACTTTGTGCCCAAAGCGGAATTCAGATCCAACATACAGTTCCCTACACACCCCAGCAGAACGGTGTAGTGGAAAGGAAAAATCGGTCACTGAAAGAGATGGCTACATGCATGATTGAATCAAAAGGTTTGGCTGCAAATATTTGGGCTGAAGCAATCAATGTTTCTGCATACATACAGAACCGTGTTCCACATTCATCCATGAAAGGTATGACTCCTTTCGAAGAATTCTTTGGTCACAAACCGGATGTGTCAAATTTGAGAGTTTTTGGCTCTACTGCATGGGCTAGAATTCCTTCCAAGAAGAGACGAACTTTGGATCCACAAAGTATTGAGTGCATACTGATAGGATATGTGTTAACACCTAAAAAGTGCTCACTAGCTCATTCCCCTATTCACATGACCCATTTGCCCACTTTTTCACCATCTGAGCCTCTGAAACCAACAAAAGGTCACCAAAAGACCTTGGTACACCCCTTTTTCCATTAAAAAAGATTATTTTTCCAAGAAAATCATAAAAAACCCTCAAAAAGGGTCCAAATTCCCAAAAATATTAAAAAGGGAATTAAAATATTATTTTTATTCAAAAAAGGAAAAAGGAGGGAAAATTACCTAAACCATGTTGGTCAATACCATTGGTTTCCACAAAACCACAAATGGTATTCCTCACCACCAAAACCTATAAAAAGGTGGTAGGGGCTCCTCATTTCATATCCTTCCATTATCTCATCCTTATGCTGCTGAAATCTCCCCTGAGCACTTTTAGCCATTGAAGCAACCTTGGAGAAAGAGACCTATTGGAGTTTGGAGCTACTCATCTTGGGAGTTGCTCAACATCAACCTTCACCATTGGAGGTAATATCGCAAGCACTTGCTTGCCCCCCACTTTTCAATACAAAATTTATTTCTTATGTTTCTTGTTCTTGATTTTGAAATATTTACATTATTTGCTTAGATTCTTGTTTAGATCCATGAAAAGTATTGTTTATTTAGTTTATTGCTTTTATTTCTATTGAAACTGCTACTACTAGTTAGTAGGTGCCCATAGCACTAAGCTTGGTTGCAAAACCGAGCCAACAGTTTTGGCGACTCCGCTTTGGTTTGAACTTTAGATCTCTAGCTTTGCCATTAAATCTTAGTTTTTATGAGTTTTTAACCATTAGATCCATAGATCTGCCATCTTAGACAGCAGATCCATTGCTGTTCTGAGATTTGGCCCCAAAAAACAGCCCTAAATTTTAAATTTTCGAGTTCGTTTCTCGTTTTCCGTGCACGGCTTCCGCCTCGCGGCTTTTTTCCAGACAGTCGCGCGGACCATCGCGACTTTTCTGCATTTTTCCGCGCGGTCCATCGCGCCCTTTTTCCAGACAGTCGCGCGGTCCATCGCGACTTTTCTGTGTTTTTTCCGCGCTGCACACCGCGGCTTCGCGGCCTTTTTCCGCGCTGTCCATCGCGACTGTGCGCCCAAAACCTGCGCGGTCCATCGCGACTGTGCGCCCAAAACCTGCGCGGTCCATCGCGACTGTGCGCCCAAAACCTGCGCGGTCCATCGCGACTGTGCGTCCAAAACCCGCGCGGTCCATCGCGACTGTTCGGCCAAAACCCGCGCGGCCCATCGCGGCTGTTCGTCCAAAACCCGCGCGGCTGAATTTTTTCATTCGGCCATCCCGAGTTTGAAAAATATTTTTTATTGTACTTTCTGCCCATAGCACATTTTTTACAGTATCAAATTCTGCATATTTTCCAGATTTAGAAAATTTTTTTTTACTATTTAAAAGTGCATACATAGAAATCTTTTTAAAAATTTTCAAGAAAGTGAAAGAAAGATTCATTTTGCATTCTTTATCTAGATTCAAATTTTTTCTTGTTTACTTCTTTAGAATCTTGCCCTTAGCAAATTTTATTGAAACGAAGAAATCCATTTATTTCTTTTAGAAGTTTATTATTTGCTTTCAAAAATCCAAAAAATCCATTATTTTTTGAGTTATTTTTGAAAAAGCAATTTAATTTCTTTTAGTGAAAAAAGTCTTAAATATTTGCTTATTATTTTTCGAAAACTCCTTTATTTTTTTGAAAAATTTCCCTTAAAGCATTTAATTTTTTCAAGTTCAGTTTACAACACCTCACGTGCACTCACACGATCACTTAATTGAACTAAGACTTAAAACTTACCCTAATTTGAACACACTCTTAACCCCACTTGGGGAACACAAAAAGAATTCTTGTAGCTAGGTAGTATTGGGGGGATAGGTGTTCCAATAACACCCCTCAGTTCATACATCTGAGACATAGAAGTTGTCCAATTAGGGAGCTAAAATCTCTTAGTACTTTTTGGCGCGGTCACAACCGGTTTGTGGGAAGGCCTCTCCCCTAGGAGGGTTGAAGTCGCGAGGATGGTTCCGGAAGCCTGAGTGGGATACCGAAACCCATTCAGTAACCGAAGGGCTACCATTCGCAGTTCTCGGGATATCCCTGTATTGGGATATTGCGATCAAAGGACCAAACGGCAGATTTACCTTTTCTCGACGCGTCATGAACGGAGTATCCTAGTAGCCTGTCTTTTTAGGATTGATTACCCGGTGTCCCTCCCGGTAGGGGGATATCTAGCCGTTGTCTCAACATTCATATTGTCTGACTTGGATTTCATCACCTTGCAGAGGATATCGTCTGTTTGAGTCACAATACTTTTAGATTAGGTGTTTGCATGATCTTTACCACCTTTTTGAGTCTAGTTACACCTATTTTTTCTAGGAGCCGCTTGCATGTTGGTATTCTGACCGGTTGTTGCATTCCTCCACTTATTGTAGCACAGCTGCTAGAATAAGTGCATTTTTTGAGGATTGATTTTTTGGCCTGTGAGCCTTCTTTTTTCACTCCCCTTTTTTGCACCCTTGGTTGCATTAGGGTTTTGAGTCTTTTACATATTTATCACCACCTGATACTTAAAACAATTTTTACATAAAAACCATATTCTCACCATTGAGAATTCTAGACGTTCTCGTCGTCTACAGGGCGAACTCCCAGAGTTTAGTCCACTTGGCTCTCCACGTCACGGACGCAGAGCATTATCCCTTGATTCGACACATCGTCGATCATCTAGACGGTCATCCGATTCTGACATACCCCACTTCACCTTTGATTTGGAGGTAGAATCCGAAAACCCCACAGAGTTACCACCTACCACAATTATGTCTGGAACACCAGAAGATCCACAATTTACATTAACCATAGGTCAGACATCCGCAGACCTTTCTGCGGGGATACCATCCATGACAACACCCACCCCCTTGGGTATGCCCAATATGGGTAACACTCCACATTTAGGAATGCCTAGCACAGGACCACAACCTGTCATGGGCATGCCCAACATGGGGGTCATACCCCCTTCGGTTTCCACAAACCCTATCCCAGGAATCCCCGGTGCGATTCCTAACCCAAGTGTAACTCATGTTGCACTTGGCAGTGCTATACCAGGAATCCCCGGTGCGATTCCTAACCCAAGTGTAACCCAAGTTGCACTTGGGAGCGCTAACCCATATCATGCCACACCTTTTGGAGGGCACATACCCTCCATACCTAGCATACCTATAGGCGCTACTGGACCCCTACACCATACCACAATGGCTAGGCAGGTCCCGGTTCCGGTCACTACATCCGCTAGTCTACCATACATGGCAAGTCTCAACCTGCCAGATTTAGCTAGGCTCACAAACGACCCCATCAGGCATGACCCTGCTTGGCCCCACATGCCCACTAAGCTTCCCTCTGACATCCCTAAGTTTGAGGGAATGGCCGGAGAAGACCCCCAGAACCACATCATGTCTTTCCACTTATGGTGTTCCTCCAACTCCATAGTGGACGACTCTATCCGCCTCCGTTTATTACAGCGCACCTTCACTAGCTCTGCAGCCAAATGGTATATCGAGCAACCCCACGGGATGCATTCCTCATTTACCTCCCTTGCCTCGACCTTCCTGCAGTTCTTTCAGCTACCGGTCCGCTATGATGCGGGCGTCGAGATCCTACTGTCTTGCAGACAGAACACGGCCACGCACATCACTGACCATATCCATGATTGGCGTCGGCGCCGAAGCCTATGCAAGATCAAATTAGACGACCGAATCTTTTTAGACTGGTTCCTTAAATCCCTCCTTCCCCTCATTGCGAAGGATGTAGCTTCTGAAAGACCCCAGTCTGAAGAGGAGGCCATCCTTAAGGCCCAACAGTTTGACCTTATCTATGCCCAGTCAGGATACCTATACACCATCATACCTGACGCCCCACGAGGCGACTCTGCACGCGGTGACACACCGGGGGCATCACATGCCGCTGATGGCATTATTGGCCAAATTACACCGCAAGCAAAACCTTTCAGTATAGTGAGCACCATGCCCGCCCCAGACCTTTCTAGGGCTACATCCAGTTCCAGAGCGACAACTTCTTATGCTCCAATAAACCAGACCCATCATGTTCATGGACCCTCTTGTCCACAACATTGTTATGGCCAAGCGCCATCAGCATATGTACCTCCTACATACTATGCTCAACCTACGGTACAAAACCCCATGCAGTTTCCACAACAGCCCATGCATTACCCACAACCGGTTGCACCGGCTAACCTCACACCTCCACCAGCGCAGGGGTACCAACAACCCCAACAGGCAACTGGACCACCTCCAGCTCCACCTGCATACTATCCACCGCAACCTGCTCCCGCACCTGCGGCTCCTCATAATCCCCCCAATGCTCAAGGGCATGTGTACGCACAACAACAGCAGCCCCAATATCAAAATAACCAACGCAACCAGGGTGGACAACCCAACCGCGGAAGAGGACGCAACCGTGGAAACAATCAAAACCGCAACCAAGCTCCACAGCCTACCCAGCCCCCGCAAAACAATAACGCGGCGCCCGCTCATCAGAATCCTGATCGGCCACCTAAGCAACCTAAAAATGCTAATTTACGGACAAACCATCCTTGTTCCATTTGCGGTGTCTATGGCCACTATACCCACGCTTGCCCACATCTCGAGCGAGCTCGACAACTATGGACAAATGACGCCCATCGTCAAGGGCAGGCGGCTCCTCAGCCACCACCCAACCCCCCACCACCTCCACAACAACCTCTGGTTCTCCAAAACCCCTTTCCAACACAAGGAGTGGTAAACACCCAGCCGTTAGCCCCCCAACAGGGCAACGTGCAACCACAACAAATAACTTACACAGCTCCTCATCAACCCATGTTTGATTCAGGTACCCACCACCTATTGATGATGTCCACCGCTGACGTCAATGTCCAAACCCGCCGAAATCAATACGGACCGACTTCTGAAGCCCCCCCCGCCGAAAAGGATACAACTGCTAATCCCACTGATCAGACATTGCGTATACCTCAGGTTCCACTTGATGGCGCTTCTAAAGCACCTCGCTTCCCCCTTCGCCGAATCAACAACAACCCCAATGCACGAGCTGCATCCAATTACAACATCGTAGATGACTTAGCTCAATCTCCCGCAGCCATGTCTGCGTTAGAAGTCTTAAAAACCTGTCCTTCTCAGCGCAAGACTTTACTTTCCGCCATTGGGGCTATTGACCCAAATGATTCGAACTTGATGACCTTTGACTTAGACCAATCTGAACCACGGCTGCCTTCTACCATAGCAGTCCAAGTTTCCGTTTCTATTCGGAATCTTGTCATCCATCGATGTATCATCGACGAGGGTGCCTCCACATGCGTCATGTCCACTTTTGTTTGGCAAAAGTTGGGCTCCCCTGCTCTCCAGCAATCCACCACTGCATTGCGGGCCTACGACGGCCGGTCAGCTCAACCTCACGGTTTATTACCCAAGGTACCCGTCCAATTAGGTGGGAAGACCGTGCTCATCGACATAGAGGTCATTAACGCCCAACTAGACTATAACCTTTTACTTGGCCGCAGTTACATGTATGCCATGAAAGCGGTCGCCTCTTCCGTCTTCCGCACCATGATGTTCCCCCATGAGGGCCGCGTGGTCAAAATTGACCAACTCACCTACTATGACCCCAACGCCCCTGCAGCACCGGAGAATGTTCTCCCCATGATTGAACAACCCGCTTCTAGTGCTGTTACCTCCTTTGTGTCTTCTGTGGCACCCGGACTGTATTCGGATACACCAATGACCTCTACATTCCAGGCCATTCCACCACCGTCACCGGAGACCCAAGTCGCAAACCTCTGTACTGTTTCGCAGAATACGCAAACACCCGGCGGTCAACCACCATTGATCCCCAGTCACATTGGTGTTACACCCATCCACACCATCCCCTTCCTATTTCCTCCTTCGGGTGTAGTAAGCGCCCCGGTTATGGCTACCCTTAGTCTCCCCGGGTTAACATTGGGATTACCCGTGTGGTATATTACGCCTCCCGTTCCTCCACCGACACCAAATGTCATCCTACAACCGGTGCAACCCATTGTTACTTCTACCCAACCACCTCCCGGTATCACGACTCCTTCGTCGTCGACGAATCCCCCTCCATTCGTCAGGCCCACTGGGGGCAGAGGCCAACAACCATACACTGCGGTTCCCCCACCCAAGGCAGTTAAACCTCCCCCCATATTTCGTGCTCCTCCAAAATGCTCGCTGTGTGATGAGTTAGGCCATCCAACCCATCAGTGCCCACAGTTACCTGCATTGCAGGAACACATGCAAATGTTGGACGACGACCCCAACATCCCGGTGGTCAAACTAGATCCAAACCCTATGCCTCGTGATAAATCACTGCGTACCAACCACCCATGTGCGATATGCGGTATTTATGGCCACTACTCGCATAACTGTCCTGACATCCCAGACTACAGAGCAGCTCTCTACGAGATGAACAATTTGGACCTAGAGACGGCACCCTCTACTATCGAGGAGATCTACCCTCCCGCATCGTCCTCATCCGGAGAGATTAACACCATCTACATGATCTCTTCGAATACCACTACCTCATCACTCGATTTGACCACTCAAAGGTCCCGCAATGATGAAGAGGTTCTCGAGACTCCTACTACCTTTGATTATCCCGGGGAAGACATGCACCATCGTCCATACTTCCTCCTGGAAGAGACTTCATCCACCACCGCTACCCAATCCGCGGTTGAGTCCAAGGATTTCCTTCCTACTAAAATCGACTGGTTAACGGATCCCATGGCCGATATTTCTCCCGTCATCCACATTGACATCTCTGACCCACTTGGTGCCCTTCATACCATCACATTAGGAACCTCCCACAGTGAGCATGAGATCGGAGAATACCAACAACTGTTCCAAGAATTCACTGATGTCTTTACTTGGTCAGATACCGAAATGCCTGGCCTTGACCCCGCCATTTATATGATCTCCACTGGATACCCCTCTTTCCGGTCGGCCCCTTCCATTGATCCCTTTGACACACAGGTTGAACCCTTTCAAATCAACCAGGAAACCACATGTCCACAACATGGGGGCATGCCCAAAACCTTGCCTACTCATCATCACCGTGATCCTCGTCGGAGATACTGGGGGCATCCACCCCACAAAGGGAATCCCCCATTATCATATCATCACTTCAGTATGCCACCACGACCCACAGCCTCATGGTATAACACCCCGCCAGCAGTTGCTCAATGCCCTATTGATCTCTCTATGAGACAACATCTGCACCACATTGACACCTCTGAGTTAGGGGGCATAATAGATTACCTCGACCCCGGGATAGGGGGCATGATCAATCATTTTGAACCTTCCCCATCATCTCTATCTCAACACCTCAATGAGCCCATCGTTCAAACCAACACATATGTGATCCACAATCACAAACCCCATGCACATAGCATGGGGGCAGACCATTAACCCTGCTCACTTTTTCATATTCGTGATCTCAACCATTTTTGAGGTCACGTGTCACTTGTATATTTCAGTTGATTTGATACACCTAGTATTTTTCCCCCACGGGTAATCATTTCTCCCCACCATTACATCCTTGGCTTGGTGGGCTCACCTTTATTTACAACCATTTTTTAACTTAGTTATTTCCTTTCACCATTCTGGAGTCCTTATGACCTCCGTTTTTCGCACCATGTGCACCGCCGGATTCATATTTTCGTGCCCGTGATGATGCTTGAGATCATTTCTCGCTCTCACCAGGACCAATATCAACATTGTGTCCCGACACCTTGTCACCTCGGTTTGCGTGCCACATCGGTCATAGCCCGTTTTTGACGTGCCTTATATCGCCGGATTCAATTTTCCACGCTCGTGATGATGCTTGAGATCATTTCTCGCTCTCACCTTTCGATTTCCCGGGCATTTTTTTCCACGCCCCCTCGTCACCTCGGCTTGCGTGCCACATCGGCCGTTCTCCGTTTCCGACAATCCTTATGTCACCGGATCCAGTTTTCCGCACTGATGACGATGCTTGAGACCTTTTCTCGCCCTCATCAATCCATTTTTTGTTCGGTATAATTTTATCCCTTTTTCGGGCCGAGCAACCCCTTTTTACGAAAAAGGCACTTAGGGAGTTTCTGTTAAGCTCTTTTCTGACTCCTAAAACAATGAAAAGATCGCCGAGCAATCTTGCTTCCTTTCATGCTCGATAAACGTATCTGAAAGGGCGTCTACCTGGTCTAAGTTTACCCCTTTTCCGGACCTCGTAGACTAATTACGAAAAAGGTATACTCTAGTCACATCGGCTAGAAGAGTTCTCCATCCGCATCATTTTATGCTTTTTTGGCCTTGGAGACTAAACCACGAAAAAGAACACCAATAGAGTCCACTTACCGCTTTCAGACTCTCTAAACATGATAGCAACCATGAGCATGCGCCGTCCTGGGCTCACAAAATCCACAAGACAGTACCATTTCAGAGCACACTTTTATCCCTTCTTGGAGCTCATTAAAACTACGAAGAAGGAATCAATGGTGCCTCTTGGCTACTCGCATATCAGCTTCCCCATTTTTTGGTCGCCTTTGTTCAGAGTATTCTGCAGTATGTCACCCTGAAACTCCCTAGACAGCTACCATCAGCTGGTCCTCCCCCCCCCCAGAGTCAATATATACCATTCAGTCAAAGCTATGATCCCTGCACCTACAAGTCAGTTCCCTACGCTGCCAGGTCAACCATGTCATCATGCTCTGAACAAAGGAAGTTTGAGTCTACCCATTTTTTGACCCAGCTATTTTCCATCCCCACAAGTATGTCAGTCCTACCAGCAGTACTACATCACTTCAGTTTACACCTCGCGCTCCTAGCAAGGAAACATCATTGCCTTGTTAGTTGCTGGTCTCCCTCTGTCGACGACAACCACATTTATTCCAGAGGATAGACCTAGAGGCCCCTGTGTCTTGGACTCATTACCATTTATGATGAGTGCCTACGAATCATTTCGAGAGGAATCATTACTGCCTCTCCAAATGGTTGTTTCTCACATGCTCGACTTCAACACCTTGATCGCATCGTTGAGACTCGCACAGGGTATTGGTCCGTTCACTTATTAGTCGAAGACCCCGGATACCTCCTGACTCCTCCACATTTGAGAGTCTTCCTATGGATAATATCAGTTACACTTTTCCTATAGTTATCCGGGCTGCGCATGGCGACAATATTCAGATTTACATCTGTTTCATACTCCCTTGAGTATACAGTTACATTTATTCCCAGATTTGACTCATAGTCTTTAAGTCCCTACAGATGTTGGACACCTTCAGTTTCAGCAGTTCCACAGTTGATCCAGTGTATCAGTTATTGAGATCATTCTTATTGAGATCATTCTTATTGAGATCATTCATGATCCTGAGTATATCCCACCATCATGTCCCCTCTGGACCATTATGATGATACATTAAATTTCTTCACGTATTAGATCCCCCTTCTTGGGACTAATTGTTTTGTATATGCCTTGATACGAGCATGGGAATGCCCGCCTCGTCCTTTATCAGAGATTATACCTCATTCATATTGAGGCCATGTAATATTTTTTGTTTTTGCAGCTTCCAAGGGCCGTGGCTCCAGTCTCCAAACGGTCTCTTCTCTCCCCTAAAACCCAGAAAAAGGACAAAAGAACTATGATGTCTATCGGCCATACGATGAGCTCCTGCCCTCACACATCAGGGGGCAATCTGTTAACACCTAAAAAGTGCTCACTAGCTCATTCCCCTATTCACATGACCCATTTGCCCACTTTTTCACCATCTGAGCCTCTGAAACCAACAAAAGGTCACCAAAAGACCTTGGTACACCCCTTTTTCCATTAAAAAAGATTATTTTTCCAAGAAAATCATAAAAAACCCTCAAAAAGGGTCCAAATTCCCAAAAATATTAAAAAGGGAATTAAAATATTATTTTTATTCAAAAAAGGAAAAAGGAGGGAAAATTACCTAAACCATGTTGGTCAATACCATTGGTTTCCACAAAACCACAAATGGTATTCCTCACCACCAAAACCTATAAAAAGGTGGTAGGGGCTCCTCATTTCATATCCTTCCATTATCTCATCCTTATGCTGCTGAAATCTCCCCTGAGCACTTTTAGCCATTGAAGCAACCTTGGAGAAAGAGACCTATTGGAGTTTGGAGCTACTCATCTTGGGAGTTGCTCAACATCAACCTTCACCATTGGAGGTAATATCGCAAGCACTTGCTTGCCCCCCACTTTTCAATACAAAATTTATTTCTTATGTTTCTTGTTCTTGATTTTGAAATATTTACATTATTTGCTTAGATTCTTGTTTAGATCCATGAAAAGTATTGTTTATTTAGTTTATTGCTTTTATTTCTATTGAAACTGCTACTACTAGTTAGTAGGTGCCCATAGCACTAAGCTTGGTTGCAAAACCGAGCCAACAATATGGGGAAGAATCAAAAGCATATAAACTCATGGATATCATATATAAAAAGATATTCATAGAGCGCAGTGTGCAATTTGAAGAACCGCTTCAAGAATTGCAACTAGTTAAGGAAGAGACTGTCGATTCACCGCCTTCACCAGAAGAAGATCCGTGCAGCGATAATGAAGGTATGAGTTCTGATATTTTTGATATTTTAGCAGCATATGATGATCATGACATATCAGGTTCGGAATCCGACCATTATGATCCTCCTCAGTTACCAAAGTGGGCCCAAAACACTCTTCAATTTGTTGATTCGAACCTTGGAAATCCTGCTGATCCGAGATGAACAAGAGCAGACTTTCAAAGAGAAGGTATGGATCTTTCTATTGCTGATACATTACTTCCTGAGATTTTTTATTTGATGGATGGTTCAGATCCCACATCATACTATTCTTCCCACTGAGATCCGAGATGGAAAAGTGCCATGGATGAAGAGTATAGTTCTCTTCAAAAGAACAACACATGGGAGCTAGTTTCTCTTCCACCTGGAAGAAAATTAGTGAAGTGTAAGTGGGTCTACTGCACAAAATTTGCTGCTGATGGCTCTATCAGCAAATACAAAGCAAGGTTGGTGGAAAAAGGTTTCTCCCAAGTCCAAGGAGTGGACTACACTGAGACCTTTGCACCCGTTGCAAAGATGGATTCCATCCGCCTTGTTTTGGCTATTTCCGCATCCAAGCACTGGGAAGTGCACCACATGGATGTGAAGAGTGCATTTCTACATGGAGACCTTACTGAAGAGGTATATATGCAGCAGCTAGGGGGCTACACATCAGATCCATCATTAGTTTGCAGATTGAAGAAATCTTTGTATGGGTTAAAACAGGCCCCAAGAGCTTGGTACGCAAAGATGGACTCCTTCCTTGTTTCTCAGAATTTCCAAAGATGCAAATCTCATCCGAATGTGTATAGTCAGCGAGTTAAAGGTAATTTGTTGGTTATTGTACTTTATGTTGATGATCTTTTCATTACTGGTAGCACTCTTACTTCAATAAACAAGCTAAAAATGGCCTTAAATCTAGCTTTTGACATGAGCAATTTGGGCTTGCTGAGTCACTTTTTGGGGTTGGAGATAGCTCAAAATTTTGATGGGATCACTATATCTCAGCAAAAATATGCTTCCGACCTGTTATTGAAGTTTAATATGGATGAATGTAAGGCAGCCCCATTCCCATTCCTCTCAGGAATCAGTCTTGAGGAGGGAGATTCTACACCGCTTGCAGATTGCAGTATGTATCGACAGTTGATTGGTTCACTACTTTATTTGACACACTCAAGGCTTGATATTTCATATGTCGTGAGTGTCATGTCAAGGTATATGCAGCAGCCCCATGAGCTTTATTGGTGAGCATCCAAGCGGATCTTGCAGTATGTGCAAGGTACGAGACATTTTGGCATACATTATGCTGCAGATTCTGAGCTTGATTTCATTGGTTTTACTGATTCAGATTGCGCAGCTGATAGAATTGATCGGAAGTCCAATTCCGATTATGTTTTCATGATTGTTCATGGTGCTATTTGCTGGTCCAGCAAAAAGCAAGCAGCCATTGCACTTTCTTCAGCAGAGGAAGAGTATCAAGGGGCAGTCAATGCCTGCATTCAGGCAGTTTGGTTGCAGGGTATCCTTTCCGAGTTTGGTTTTGGTGGCACTACTTTGACTGTCCTATTTTGTGACAATCAAAGTGCTATCAAGATCTCCACAGATCCAGTTCAGCGGCAGAGGACCAAACACATTGAGATTCATATGCATTACATTCGACAGTTGGTGCATGATCACACCATCATTCTACAATATTGCTCTACTAATGAGCAAATTGCAGACATCTTCACCAAGAGCTTCACTGAGAAGAAGTTCTCTTACCTCCGCTCACTGTTGGGGGTGAGTTCCATCATGGTGGAGACAGATTGAGCCATTATTATGCTTTAGCTTGAGGGGGGGATTTCTTCCCACTGGGTTTTCCCTCTTTCCTCACTTAGTTTATTTTCAGCATTTTTTGGATTATTGTATTGGGGTGACCTTTGGTCTTAGTTACCAGGGCCCCACATATTATTTTTTGTACATCATAGTCTAGCTTGAGGGGGGGTGTTCGGATATCCACATCATCTTTTTCAGGATCTTGCATGCAATTAGGGTTTGCATGCACTTTGCATGCATCCCAGTCACCAGGTTGATGCCTCCAGCACCTTAGCCACCTTATTCTAGCACCTGGGAGCCACTTACTTCAGAGTTTTAGCCCTCCTAGTCAGGAAGGCGTCCACTTCTCACCTACTTCCAGAGAAGGGCGCACTTCTTCACCTACCACTGCAATTCCACTTCAATTACACTCAGTTAGCTCTGATTCTCCCTGATTTGAGGCTAGTTTCACTCCCGACTGACTATTTCACTTCCGTTGGACCTCCATATTGACTAGATGACTTGTTCTGACTTTAGTTAGCCTCCCATGCACCCCCCACTGATCCCACTTCCCTATATTAGTGCTACACACTTCAGTTATACATGTTACACTCAGTTAGACTCAGATTGACACTTGGATGACTGGTTCTTGTGCATTGATGACCACCATTGATTGATGATGATGACTCGTAGTTGGAGTCAAGCTACTCCAGTCAGTGATTCGAATGACCTTCTTAGTCAATTCGAATTGCTCAGTCATTGTGACTATATTCTATTGTAATCATTCACCCTTACTGGGATATTGAGCACTGATGCATGTTTTGCACAGTTTTACACCATATTTTCTATGTTCATCTATTGTGATTGATTTAATTGTTCATTAGATCTGCTGTGACTAATTTTACAATTTTCAGTGTTACTCCGGGGGGATTTGATACACAAATTACTTGTCAAAATTGCATATATTGGTCAGAATATAAATCAAGTTTTCTGAAGTCTTTGGAGGACCATAAAACATCCCTGAACTTAATATTCAAGTCTAAATATCATTCATACACTCATACAAAATATTTGGGAGCATTTGGATTGATTTGGAGGTCAAAACAGTAAAACTAGTCAAAGGTCGAAATTGGGAAAAAAAGTGGAAAATTGAGCATTTTAATAAATTTTGAAAAAGGGTCATTACACGTGCTCACCGATCACAAAATACTATTGAGCCACATCTCAACATCTAAGCATATGCATCAACAGGGGTATTTGGGCTCTCATGCCTTGGATCTCGAATAACTTTAGCAGACCACAGTTGCTCAACGTTGTCACACATAATGGATCATTTGTAATTTGCATATCATCTACCTTGTGCTCCCTTTCATGCCACTCCAAGACCATTTTGGATGCTTGTAACCTGCCAAACGAAGAGTTTAAACACTGTTAATACTCACTTCAACCACTAAAAGGTCTTTTTTTGGGCTTGGTTTGTTGGTTGGGATGGACATTTCCGCCATCGCACCCCGTCAAATATGACAGTGCGACGTCGTCGCAGTCCACCTTTGTGGGATTTGCGATGACCCAGGTTCGTTGCAATTCCCATAAGGTCCACCTACGACAAACCGAGGATGCAATAGCCCTCCACAAATCCACTCAACACCCAAAAAAATGAACAAAATTAAAAAATGTAAACGGCTAAAATTATGCTGGATGAAGTTTAGGATTACCTGCTCCGGATGGTGGGTGAAATGGTTGCTCGTAGCTCCCGGAACCGACAAGTGAAGTTTTGGCTCCAAATGGAACTTCTCCTCCCAAATTTGGAAAATGAAACAATGGTGACTCTATTTGACCCATTTTTCTATTTATAAACAAAAGGAATATTCTTTTTTCAAATATTTGATGCCTTTAGGTCATTTGCTATAGTTTGGATCGTTTTTATTGCATTTGAACATTTGGTTGACCGTTTGACCTAGTTTTCAAGTGTGTAGGAGCCATTAAGTGTCTTTTTACGCCATTTTTGCATTGGAACGATCATCTCAGGTATGGAACCCCTTGTGTGTTTCATCATTGTATTTTCATTCATTAGGTTGTAATTATTTAATGATAATGAGCTTACTCTTTGTCCTTTCTTGTGCTCTTGAAACTATGAGAATAAGTTATCAAGTTACGATTTATCACTTTTTCGGGCTCGTTAAACTCCTACAAAAAGGAACCCCCTTGGAGTCTATCTTTAAGCTCTTTTCAGGCTCTCGAAATACGAAAAGATTGCCAAGCAAACTTGTCACGTTCACGCTTGTTAAAGAATTTGAATGGTATTCTTCCTGGTGATAGTTTACCCATTTTTTCAGACCAGGGGGCACTACTTACGAAAAAGGTATACTCCATCCAATCATGACTGGAAGAGTCCTCTCCCGCGTTGTTTTACCCTTTTTCGGACGATGAGGCTAACTTTATGAAAAAGGACCGTTGGAGTCTTCTTTAGTTCTTTTCAGACTCTCTAAACATGAAATGACAACCGAGTTTACCTTCTGTGGACTCGTTAAACTTTTACATTGAAGGGCCCACCATGGGACGAACCCCTCCTATCCTAGGTTTGGAAAATATTTGGGATTGGACTCATCTATGAGATGAGCTATACTGAGCATCTAGTTACCCTCATCAAGCTCATAAAAAACACATGAGGCACTCATTGTTCATGATGGGGAAAAAGGAAAGATTTTATGTTACACCCTTTATCAGTGGCAGTGCCTAGTATTTTCTTGAACATGGCACTCATTTGCATTTGCATATTGCACTTGGATCATCCGTTTGTCCTCGAGTTTTACCTATTTCCGGAGTCTTGTTACTCCTTTGAGTCATTCAAGGAAATATTCCATCATTAGTTGCATTAGGAATTAGTGTCGTACTCGTCATGTCGATACTGCCAAGTCATGCCATGCCCATGTTCAAGAATACTCTCACTATTCATTATCTCCAGTTTGTACACCTTCCATCATGTCGGTCTACTCTGAGTCAGTCTTGTGTGTCACTGTACCATCCGATATTCTCTACACATCCTTTGTCGTGTTTCGTGTCGATGATGGGGGATCCATCATGGCCCTCCTTCGACGGATTCATCCTTGTCGACTTCAACACATCATCTGAGGATTGAATCTAGAAACCAACCAAGTACCTTGGCCCTACATGCATCAATGGCAGGTTGCCTTGCTTTGAACATGAGTCTACATCATTGACTCTTGATTGAAATATTTTATCTCGTATTCGACTTTAACTCATTTATTCACCCTTGATGATATGTACTATGATACCTTGGGAAACATTAACACCAATGGTGATTTCCTTCGCGCTTGTTAACAGTATACATCAGTGACCGATAATCAAGTGGTTTCTACCATGTTCGACGTCAAGATATTTGTAATCAGATGGATAGATTCGTATCATTGTGGGTTCAGCTTGAAGACCCTGGGGAGTCATGTTTTACCCAGGTTGCGATGGAGTTTGTATTGAGTCATATTGCACAGATCCACCTTTGTATTGGTCGTGGCTGTGTTATCATCTCATCATGGATATATGCTTGTGTCTAGTAGCCATGATTGTGTTCAGTCGGTCATTACTACCATGGATCTGCATTGTATTGGTCGACAGCCATGTTGTACATCATATGCGACTGTGTAGTCGGAGTCAGTTGTGTTGCAGCAATGTCCTTCGTCCAACAAGCCATTTCCATTCCTTCTGTCAAAGCATTTCACGTGTCCAATTTTTCAACTGCAATTATTTCGTTATTTTGCCACCATTCATCATCCCGCAAGGAGGCCCACCAGTGTTCCCCCCCACCCTCATTCTTGGTTCTCATCGATGTTCCTTGATTGAGCACTCTCTCCTTGCCTGGCCATTCCTTTTGTTCAGTATAATTTTAAGTGCCTTTACGAAAAAGGCACTTAGGGAGTTTCTGTTAAGCTCTTTTCAGACTCCTAAAAAAATGAAAAGATTGCCGAGCAATCTTGCATCCTTTCATGCTCATTAAAGTACCTGAAAGGGTGTCTATCTGGTATAAGTTCAACCCTTTTCCGGACCTGGTAGACTAATTACGAAAAAGGAATACTCTAGTCACACCGGCTAGAAGAATTCTTCATTGCATCCCTTTTTGCTTTTTCGGGCCTTGGAGAGTAACACACGAAAAAGAACCCCCCTGTAGTATTCTTATTGCTTTCAGACACTCTAAAAATGAAAGCAACCACGAGGATGCACAGTCCTGGGCTCGTACAAATCCACACGACGGTACCATTCCATTATTTCAAAGTCTTCTTATCGCTTTCAGACTCCTTAAAATTGAAAGCAATCACGAGCACGAATTGTCCTGGGATCATATAAATCTACACGACAGTACCATTTTGAGCACACTTCTTCCAGCTCCTTAAACCATGAAGAAGCCCCCACCAGTGCCCCTCGGCACTATGATCGATCATCTCGGCAGCACCCCCATTAAGGTCGCCTTTGTTCAGAGTATTCTGCAGTCTCCTGCCATCTTACACCAACTTGAGTAACACTCATCCCAGTCACAATCCCTAAACCATTACATCTATGATCCCCTTCCTACCAGTCAGTTTCATATGCTTCCCGATCACCCCCGCCATCATACTCTGAACAAAGGAAGTTTGAGTCCACCCACTCTATTTTCCCAGTTATTCCCCACCCCCACAGTATGTCAGTCCTACCATCAATACTCTCACACTTCGGTTCTCCACCTCGTGCTCCTATCAAGGAAACATCATTGCCTTGCTAGTTGTAGGTCTCCCTTTGTCAACACCAGCCCATCTATTCTACAGGATAGACCCAGAGGTCCCTGCGCCTTGGACTCATCACCATCTGTGGTGAGTGCCTACGGACCATTTTGAGAGGAGTCATCAATGCCTTTCCGAGTGGTTGTTTCTCACATGCTCGACTTCAACACCTTGATCTCATCGTTGAGAATTGCGCAGGGTATATATCCCTTCAGTTATTGGTCGAAGACCCCAGATTTCCCCCGACTCTAGCACATTGGTGAGTCACTTCGGAACACCCAGTTATATGTTCCCGTGGATGTCTGGGTTGTGTTGGCAATTGTATTCGGAAGCCATTAACTTATATGCTTCCTTGAGTACCCAGTTCAGTTCCAGTCCAGTGTACCATTGAGGGTATGACTCCCTGTCACTATGATCCTACAGTTCATCAGTTCCTCTGGTACCATACTCAGCACCACTATTGATATTCTAGTGTATCTGTTCTTTAGCTCAGACATGGTCAGCCCGGCAGTATATCCCAGATTTGTGTCCCCTATAGACCCTTATGCTGTACACAGTGGTTCTCCATGTATCTTTCAGGTCCCCATTTTTGGGCCTCATTGTTATTTTTTATATATCTTGATACGAGCATGGGTATGCCCGCCTCATCCATATGTTGAGATTATTCCTCATTCATTATTGAGGTCATGTATTTTTAGTTTTTGCAGTTTGTTCGGGACCGTTGTTCCGGGCTCTAGTTCGTTTATTCTCCTCTCCACATCCCAGGAAAACCATAAAAGACTTATGATGTCTATCGGCCATACGATGAGCTCTTTCCCTCACACATCAGGGGGCAATCTGTTAACACCCAAAAAGTGTTCACCATCTCATCTCCCTCATTACATGGTTCATTTGTCCATATTTCCTACCATATTTTCCTCCAAAACCTTAAAAAACCATTAAAAAGCCACCAAAAGGCCAAAAAACCCCTTCCCCCCAAAAAAATAATTTAAATTTCCTCCAAAAATAGCAAAAGCCCTCTAAAAGGGCCCTAAATTCCCAAAAGTCAAATAAAAGGGGATAAAAAATACAAAAAAGAGGAAAAAGAGGGAAAAAAGGAAGCAAAAACCCTATACAATTGACCTAAACCATATGGTGCCAAAAATCATGGGTCAACACTCCACCACTAAAAACCTATAAATAGGTGATGGAGGCTCCCCATTTCACATCCACAATCTTCCCTATCCTCACTCTGCCAAAAACACTCCTGAAACCCTAGCTCACCCTTTTGAGCTAATTTCACATTTGAGTGGGCCAAATGGAGCTTGGAAGCAGCCCTCCTAGACTACTGCAAGAGCTTCGCCAACCTCAACACTTGAGGTAAATTTAATACAAAAGAAAATTCTTATCATATTACTGTCTTTTTTATTTCTTGTTGATGCACATGCTAGGTTAAGTTTACTTTGCTTTACTGTCATATTTTACTATTTTATTGAACTGTTATTAAGGAGTCCCTTCTCCTCAGTAGGTGCTCATTTGCACAAGCTAGGGTGAAAACCCTAGCTACAGTTTTGGCGACTCCCCTAGTGTTCCTTTGACTTTCTGGTTATAATTTTAAAAAGTTTTATTTTCTGTAAGTATTTTTTTGTTTTCCCCTTTCGGTTGTCATTTTCGGTAGTTGGGTTTGCTGCCGAAAATCGCGTAATTTTTCCCCATAGTTGCGATACGACCGTGGATTTCAGCCTGTTTCCTACGATCTCCCCACGGCTTTCAGCCTGTTTCCTGCGATCCGACCGCGGCTTTTAGCCTGTTTCCTGTGATCTCCCCGTGGCTTGCATCTTATTTCCTGTGATCTCCCCGCGGCTTTCATCCTGTTTCCTGCGATCTCCCCGCGGCTTTCAGCCTGTTTCCTGCGATCTCCCCGCGGCTTTCATCCTGTTTCCTGCGATCCTACCACGGCTTTCAGCTTGTTTCCTGCGATCTCCCTATGGATTTCATCCTGTTTCCTGCGATCTCCCCGCGGCTTTCAGCCTGTTTCCCGCGATCCGACAACATAGTTTCACCACAAACCCGCGATCTGTTTTCTGCACTTTTTTATCCTGTTTTGAACCCAGTACTTTGCTACAATATTTTCTGCACCTGCACAGCCATCTGTTCTATCTGCAGCCATACTTACCTACAACCTTCTTCATCAGTTTGCTTTCTGTTCCACTTACAGATTTTTTTAAGTTTAAAGCATTTCAATTAAAAAAAGAAAATTTTGCATTACAAGTTTAATTTCTGCAATGTTATTATTAGTTAGAAAGTTTCCCACCCCGTGGCACTTTTGATTGGGTTCATTACCTCACACGCACACACTCTGTCACCTAATTCAAGTGAGCCCTAAAATACTACTTAACACAACCAACATTCTAACCCCACTTGGGGAACACATAAGAATATTGTAGTTAGGTAGGACAGGGGGGACAGGCATCCAAATAACACCCCTCGGTCGCTTACACTTGAGACATAGTTGTTGTCCATTAGTGTTAACACCTAAAAAGTGCTCACTACCTCATCTACCCCATTACATGACTCATTTGTCCATTTTCCTACCACATTTTTCTAAAAACCCTAAAAATCCCACTAAAAAGCCTCCAAAAGGCTAAAAAACCCCTTTTTTCCCAAAATTATCCAAAATTCCTCCAAAATAGCGAAAATCCCCTAAAAAGGGAATAAAAAATATAAAAAAAGGAGGAAAAAGAGGAAAAAGGAGGAAAAAACCCTATACAGCTGACTTAAACCATATGGTTCCCAAAACCATGGGCCAGCACTCCACCACCAAAAAACTATAAATAGGTGATGGAGACCCCTCATTTCATATCCATAATCAAGTATACCCTTACTCTGCCAAAATCACTCTTGAAACCCTAGCTCACCCTTGAGCTACTTTCACCATTGAGTACCCCTTTTGGCCCATTTCCACCATTGGAGAAAGAGAAGGAGCAAAGTTGGAGTTTGGAGCAACCCTCTTGGATCATTGCAAGAACTTCACCAACCTTCACATTGGAGGTAAACTTTTAATACAAAAGAAAACCATTTATTATTTCTTGTCTCTTATGTTTCATGCACATGTTTAGAATAATTTCCATTTTAATGCATTGTCTTTTAATTTCCATTTATTGAACTGCTACTAAGGAGTCCCTTCTCCTTAGTAGGTGCTCATTCGCACAAGCTAGGGTGAAAACCCTAGCTACAGTTTTGGCGACTCCCCTTGGTTTGAATTTCTGGTTATAATTTTAAAAATATTTTCTTGTCTTTTCCTTTCGGCTGCCGTAAATCGCATCTTTTATCCCTTGCAGTTGCGTTCCGACCGCGTCTTTCAGGAGTTTACCTGCGCTCTGACCGCGGCTCTCAGACTGTTTCCGGTGACCTGCCGGCCATTTTCAGTCTGTTACCTGCGATCCGACCACGGCTATTAGCCTGTTTGAGACGGTCCGACTGCGGCTATTCACCTGTTTCCTGCGTCCCGCCTGCGGCTTTCGGCCGTTTTCCCCGCAACTCGCCGGTGCCTTTCGGCGTTTTTCCTGCGTCCCGGCTACGGCTTTGGGCCATTTTCCCACAACCCATCGGTGCCTTTCGGCGTTTTTCCTGCGTCCCGTCTGCGACTTTCGGCCATTTTCCTGCAACCCGCCGGCACCTTTAGGAATTTTTCCTGCGTCCTGCCTGCGGCTTTCGGCCATTTTCCCGCAACCTGCCGGTGCCTTTAGGTGTTTATCCCGCGTCCTGACTGTGTTTTTCAGCCTAAATCCCGCAACCCAACTGCGACTGTTGAGCTGTTTTCTGCGGTCCGACCGCCCAGATTTGCCAAAAACCTGCGGTCTATTTTCTGCATTTTTTCCTGTTTTGAGCCCAGCACTTTGCTGCATTATTTTCTGCACCTGCACAGCCATCTGTCCTACCTGCAACCATCCTTCACTACAACCTTTTCTGCAGTTTTTCTTTCTGATCCATTTTCAGAGTATTTTTTAAATTTCATTGAAAAAGCAAAAATTTTGCATTCTGTCTTGTTATTTTTTAGAAAGTTGCCCCCCTTGTGGCACTTTTATTTTGGGTTCATCATCTCACACGCACACACTGTCACCTAATTCAAGTGAGCCTTAAAAAACTACTTAACTCAACCAACATTCTAACCCCACTTGGGGAACACATAAGAATTTTTGTAGTTAGGTAGGATCGGGGGGATAGGCATCCAAATAACACCCCTCGGTTGCTTACTCTTGAGACATAGCTATTGTCCATTAGGGAACCAAAATCCCCTAGTATTTTTTGGCACGGTCACAACCAGTTTATCAGAGGGCCTCTCCCCGAGGTGGGTTGAACTCGCCAGACTGGTTCCGGAGGCCTAAATGGAATACCGCAATCCATTCAGTAATCGAAGGCTACCTTTCGCAGTTCTCGGGGTATCCCTGTATGGGGTTACTGCGGTAAAAGGACCAAATGGCAGATTTACCTTTTCTGGACGTGTCATGAACGGGGTATCTTAGTTGCCTTTCTTCTAGGATTGACTACCCGGTGTCCCTCCCGGTAGGGGGATATCTTTAGCCACTTGGCTCTCCTATCCATATTGTCTGACTTGGATTTCATCACCTTGCAGAGGATATGTCTAGTTGAGTCAGAATACTATTTAGTTAGGTGCTTGCATGCTCCCTTACCTCCTTTTGGTCTAGTGAGTCCACCATTTTTATTTTTTAGGAAACCTGTTGCTTGTTGGTATTCTGACCATTTCTGTTGATACTCCACTTATTGTAGCACAGCTGTTACAGTAGGTGTTTTGAGTTGGTTGTTGGCCTGAGTGCCATATTTTTTGAGCTCTTCTTTTGCACACTCGGTTGCATCAGGGTTTTTGAGTTGTTTTTAACTCAACACAACCCCCAGATCTTTAACACCATTTGTCACCATTGAGTCCCCGATACATTCTCGGCGCCTCCGGGGCGAGGCCCCGCAGCACGGTTCACTTGACACCACCCGTCATAGGCATATATCTTCATCACTTGATACCACTCATCATAGATCCCAAGCTTTGTTCCTTGACTCCACTCGTCAATGGCACAGAACTCCATCACCTGAGTTAGACTCCCCTTATTTTACCTCCGATTCTGACTCAGAGTCTGAGAACCCTATTTACACTGCACCAACCAGTCCCATGGCTGGAGTGACTTCCACCCCTTTCCTTGTAGGGACCATTGGTGGAGCATCCATTACCACACCAGCTACCACACTTGCTTTGGGTATGCCCTCGATGGGGCCCAAGTCTACCGTTCCAATCACTGCACCCATTCCAGTAGCTGGAATACCTATTCCCACTCCATCAGTGACTCACACTATCCTTGGCGGTGTAGGACCGTCCCATACCACTTTCGTCCCTACACTTGGAGGAAACCTTCCAAACCCTGCCCCTACACTTGGGGGCATTGGCCCCACCATGGCCCAACCCACTAATATGTCACATCCTTCTACTAGTTTGCCATTCATGGCTAGCCTCAACCTTCTTGACCTAGCTAGAATGACTAATGATCCCATCAGACACGACCCTGCGTGGCCTCACATGCCCACCAAGCTCCCCTCTGACATCCCTAAGTTTGAGGGCAAGGCAGGTGAGGACCCCCAGAACCATATTATGTCCTTCCATCTATGGTGTTCCTCCAACTCCATAGTGGACGACTCCATCCGCCTTCGTCTGTTACAGCGCACCTTCACTGGCTCTGCAGCTAAGTGGTACATCGAGCAACCCCATGGGACCCATGCCACCTTTAGTTCCCTTGCCTCGACCTTCCTGCAGTTCTTTCAGTTACCTGTCCGCTATGATGCGGGAGTTGAGATCCTACTGTCCTACAGACAGAACACGGTTACCCACATCATTGACCACATTCATGAGTGGCGTCGATGCTGTAGCCTCTACAAAATCAAGTTAGACGACCGTATCTTCTTAGATTGGTTCCTCAAATCCCTCCTTCCATTCATTGCCAAGGATGTGGCATCCGAATGACCCCAGTCTGAAGAAGAGGCCATCCTCAAAGCCCAGCAATTTGACCTCATTTATGCCCAGTCGGGTTATCTCTACACCATCATACCTGACGCCCCTCGTGGCAATTCCTCCCAGCACGATGCGCTGGGGGCATCCCATGCCGCAGACGGCATCATTGGCTGTGTTGCCTTGCATCCCCAACCCTTTTCCATAGCACATCCTAGCCCTGGCCTCGACCTTTCGCGGGCTACCTCACAGTCTGGAGCAACCAATTCATATGCTCCCGTGACACATCACCACCATTCTCACGGACCTTCATGTCCACCTCAGTGCTTCGATCAGGCGTCCCCCGCTTACGCCCCCCCGGTCGCACCTCAGCCATATTACCACACACAGGTTGCACCAGCTCCTGTGACCTCTCAAGCCCAAACTGCCTATGTACCCTGTCCCACAATACGCAAACACCCACCAATCAACCGCCCTTTTTACCCAAACCACCATTGGTACCTAGTCACATTGGTGTTACACGCATCCACACCATCCCCTTCCTAATCCCTCCCTTGGGAGTAGTAAGCGCCCCAGTTATGGCTACCCTCAGCCTCCCTGGGTTGACCTTAGGATTATCCGTTTGGTATCTTTCGCCTCCCGTTCCCCCGCCGACACCAAATGTCATCCTGCAACTGGTGCAACCCATTGTCACTACTACTCAGCCACCTCCTGGTGTCGCTACCCCTTCGTCCTCCATGAATCCCCCTCCTCTTATCAAGCCCACTGGGGGCAGAGGCCCACAACCATACACTGCTGTACCCCCACCCAAAATAGTCAAAAACCCCCCCGTGTTTCGTGCTCCTCCCAAATGCTCATTGTGCGATGAGTTAGGCCATCCGACTCATCAATGTCCGTAGTTACCCGCATTATAGGAACACATGCAAATGCTTGACGACGACCCCAACATCCCCGTTGTCGAACTTGACCCAACCCCCAAGCCTCGTGATAAATCACTGCATACCAACCACCCTTGTGCGATATGCGGTGTTTATGGGCATTACTCACATCACTGTCCGGATCTCCCAGATTATAGAGTAGCTCTCTACGAGATGAATAATTTGGACCTCGAGATAGCACCCCCTACAATTGAGGAGATCCACCCCCCCGTCTCCTCCTCTTCAGGAGAGGTTAACACCATTTATATGATCTCTTCAATCACCACTCCCTTGTCAACCGATTTGACAACTCAAACTTTCCGTACTTATGAGGAGATTCTCGAGGCTCTCACTGCCCCGGATTATCCCTGGGATGACATGCACCATCGTTCCTATTTCCTCTCAGAAGATTCCTCCTCTACCAAAGCTACCCAATTTGCGGTTGAATCCAAAGATTTCCTTCCCACCAAGGTCGACTGGTTTAAGGATCCTATTCCCGCCCCTGATGCCTTTGAGGAAGGTAACATGGCCAACATCTCACCCGTTATCCACATTGATATCTCTGCCCTAGGCGGTGCCCCTGAACTCATAACTTTAGGCGCCTCCTGCAGTGAGCATGAGATTGGAGAATACAAAAAACTCTTCCACGAGTTTCGTGATGTCTTTGCCTGGTCCTATACCAAGATGCCTGGTCTTGACCCCGCTATCATAGAGCACCACCTTGACACCTCTGAGTCAAGGGGCATAATAGATTACCTCGACCCTGGGATAGGGGGCATGATCAATCATTTTGACCCTACCCCATCACATCTATCTCAGCACGTCAATGAACCCATCGTTCAAACCAACACACATGTGATCCACAATCACAAACCTGTTAGGAACCCATGTCTTTACTTTGTTAGTATGTTGTTGTTGGACGCATATGCTTTGTAAGTCATCCTGTAGTATTTGTTGATCAATAGTTTGTGTTATTGTTGTTGGCGCATATGCTCTGTAAGTCGCCTGTAGTATTGTTGATCCATAGTTTGTAACAGCCCATGGTTTCGACCCATAGTATTGGTGCCTAGAATTAGTATATAAGTGTGTGTTGAGACCTATGAAGGCACCGTGAAGTTATTTGTATTGAGCTTGCTCCCTCGAAGTGGCCTGTGATCAATATAAAAGTGATTCTGAGTTCTGTCATTTCTGCTATTTCGCATATTCGTATTAATTAATTGTTGCAGGTGCCTCACATGGGGGCAGGTCATTAACCCTGCTCACTTTTTCACATTTGTGATCTCAACCATTTTTGAGGTCACATATCACTTGTAGATTTGATTTGATTTGATACACCTAGTATTATTCCCCCGTGGGTCATCATTTCTCCCCACCACTGCATCCTTGGCTTGGTGGGCTCACCTTTATTTGTACCATTTTACACACACTTCTTCTAGTTCCTTAACCCATGAAGAAGTCCCCCCATGCCTCTTGGCACTATGATCGATCATCTCAGCAACACCCCCAATCAGGTCGCCTTTGTTCAGAGTATTCTGCAGTCTCCTGCCATTTTACACCAGCTTGAGTCTCACTCATCCCAGTCACTATCCTTGATCCATTACAGCTATGATCCATTTCCCCTTAGTCAGTTTCATATGCTGCCCGATCATCCCCGCCATCATACTCTGAACAAAGGAAGTTTGAGTTCACCCACTCTACTTGCCCAGTTATCCCCCCCCCAGTCTGTCAGTCCTACCATCAGTGCTCTCACACTTCGGTTCTCCACCTCGCCCTCCTATCAAGGAAACATCATTGCCTTGCTAGTTGCAGGTCTCCCTCTATCGATGACAGCCCCTCTATTCCAGAGGATAGACCCAGAGGTCCCTATGCCTTGGACCCATCACCATCTGTGGTGAGTGCCTACGGACCATTTTGAGAGGAGTCATCATTGCCTCTCCGAGTGGTTGTTTCTCACATGCTCGACTTCAACACCTTGATCGCATAATTGAGAATCACGCAGGGTATATATATCCCTTCATTTATTGTTCGAAGACCCCGGATTTCCCCCGACTCTAGCACATTGGTGAGTCACCTCGGAACACCCAGTTATCTGTTCCCGTGGAGGTCCGGGTTGCGTTGGAGATTGTATTCGGAAGCCATCCAGTTATCTGCTTCCTCGAGTACCCAGTTCAGTTCCAGTTTAGTGTACCATTGAGGGTATGGCTCCCCATCACTATGATCCAGCAGCTCATCAGTTCCTCTGGTACCCCACTCAGCAGCACTGTTGTTATTCCAGTACACCAGTTCTTCAGCTTACACATGGTCAGCCCAACAGTATGTCCTAGATTTGTGTCCCCTCTGGACCCTTATGATGTACATAGTGGTTCTCTATGTATCCTACAGGTCCCCCTTTTCGGGCCTCATTGTTATTTTTATGTATCTTGATACGAGCATGGGTATGCCCGCCTCGTCCATATATTGATATTCTTCCTCATTCATTATTTGAGGCTATGTATATGTCAGGTCCCCATATTTTGGACCCCATTGTTATTATTGTTCTATATCTTGATACGAGCATGGGAATTCCTACCTCGTCCATATGATCAGATTATTCCTCATCCATTATTGAGGTTATGTACTTTTAGTTTTTGCAGTTGTTCGGGATCGTTGTTCCGGGCTCCAGTTTGTTTCTTCTCTTATCCACACCCCAGGAAAACCATACACGACTTATGATGTCCATCGGCCATACAATGAGCTCCTGTCCTCACACATCAGGGGGCAATCTGTTAACACCTAAAAAGTGCTCAGTACCTCATCTACCCCATTACATGACTCATTTGTCCATTTTCCTACCATATTTGCCTTAAAAACCCTAAAAATCCCACTAAAAAGCCTCCAAAAGGCTAAAAAACCCATTTTTTCCTCAAAATTATCCAAAATTCCTCCAAAATAGAGAAAATCCCCTAAAAAGGGAATAAAAAATATAAAAAAAGAAGGAAAAAGAGGAAAAAGGAGGAAAAAACCCTATACAGCTGACCTAAACCATATGGTTCCCAAAACCATGGGCCAGCACTCCACCACCAAAAAACTATAAATAGGTGATGGAGACCCCTCATTTCATATCCATAATCAAGTATACCTTTACTCTGCCAAAATCACTCTTGAAACCCTAGCTCACCCTTGAGCTAGTTGCACCATTGAGTGCCCCTTTTGGCCCATTTCCACCATTGGAGAAAGAGAAGGACCAAAGTTGGAGTTTGGAGCAACCCTCTTGGATCAACCTTCAAACCCGTCGGAACCAATATGGCTCCACCCCTGAAGCCCCTCCCGCCGAAAAAAACACCAATGCTCTTCCCACCGATCAGTCATTACAATACCTCCGTCTCCCCTAGATGACGACTCCAAAGCCCCTCGCTTCCCACTTCTCCGCATCGACAATAACCCCAATGCTCGCGCTGCATCTAATTACAACATTGTAGATGATTTAGCTCAGTGCCCCACAACCATGTCTGTGTTGGAGGTCTTAAAAAACTGTCCTACATAGTGCAAGACTTTGCTTTCAGCCATTGGTGCTATTGACCCAACTGATTCACGAATGATGGCCTTCGATTTGGACCAATACGAACCACGCCTGCCTTCCACATTAGTGTTCCAAGTTTCTGTATCCATTTGGAATCTTGTCATCCATCGGTGCATCATTGATGAAGTTGCCTCTACATGCGTTATGTCCACATTCATTTGGCAGAAGTTGGGATCCCCTACTCTCCAGCAGTCCACCACTGCGTTGCGAGCCTACGATGGTCGTTCGGCTCAACCCCAAGGTCTCTTAGCTAATGTCCCTGTCTAGTTGGCTGGTAAAATAGTGCTTATTGACATAGAGGTCATCAACGCCCAACTTTATTATAACCTCTTACTTGGCCGCAATTACATGTACGCCATGCGAGTGGTTGCCTCATCCGTTTTTCATAATATGATGTTCCCCCATGATGGACAGGTGGTCAAGGTTGATCAACTCACCTATTACAATTCCAATGCCCCCGCTGCACCTGAAAATGTTCTCCCCATGGTTGAACAACCTATTTTTGGTGCATCTACCTCATTGATTTCCTCAGTGGGACCCGGAGTTTACTCAGATACACTGATGACCTCAACATTCCAATCCATTCCACCCCCGTCACCAGCGACCGAAATATCTGAATTATGTACCCTTTTCCACAATACACCACCACCCAACCATCAACCGCCCTTGCTACCACAACCACCATTGGTACCTAGTCATGTTGGTGTTACACCCATCCATACAATCTCCTTCCTATTCCCCCCTTCGGGAGTAGTAAGTGCCCCGGTTATGGCTACTCTCAGCCTCCCCGGTTTAACTTTAGGATTACCTGTATGGTACATCACGCCTCCCGTTTCTCCTCCGACACCAAATGTCATCCTACAACTGGTGCAACCCATCACCACTACAAGTCAACCACCTCCCGGTGTCACTACTCCTTCCTCGTCCACCTATCCCACCCCTCTTATCAAGCACATTGGGGGCAGAGGCCCACAACCATACACTGCTTTACCCCTGCACAAACCAGTTAAGAATCCCCCCGTGTTTCGTGCTCCTCCCAAATTCTCATTGTGTGATGAGTTGGGCCATGCTACCCATCAATGTCCACAATTACTCGCATTACAAGAGCACATGCAAATGCTTGACAATGAACCCAACATCCCGGTTGTCCAACTCGACCCTAACCCTAAGCCTTATGATAAATCACTGCGTACCAATCACCCTTGTGCAATATGCGGTATTTACGACCATTACTCACATCACTGCCTTGATCTCCCAGATTACAGAGCTTCTTTCTATGAGATGAATAACTTGGACCTCGAGATGGCTCCCCCCACCATTGAAGAGATCCACCCCCCAGCATCCCCGCCAAACGGAGAGATTAATACCATTTATATGATCTCTTCTACTAGCACTCCCTCGTCAATCGATTTGACAACCCAAAGTTTCCACAATGATGAGGAGATTCTCGAGGCTCTTACTGCCCCTGATTAGCCCTGGGAGGATATGCACCATCGTTCATATTTCCTCCCGGAAGAGTCCTCCACCACCACAGCCACCCAATTTTCAGTTGAGTCCAAATATTTCCTCCCCACCAAAGTCGACTGGTTTAAAGAGCCCATTCCCACTCCTGATGCCTTCAAGGAAGGTAACATGGCCAATATCTCACCCACAATCCACATTGATATCTCTGCCCCAGCCGGTGCTCCTGAACTCATTACGTTAGGAGCCTCCTGCACTGAGTACGAGATCGGAGATTACAAATTTTTTTTCCAAGAGTTCCGCAATGTCTTTGCCTGGTCCTATACCGAAATGCCTGGTCTTGACCCCTCTATCATAGAGCACCACATAGACACATGGCCAGATGTACCCCCCATTCACCAGAAACAACGCCCCATCCATCCGTCAAGGCTCCCCACCATTAAAGTCGAGATTGAGAAACTTCGCACAGCAGGATTCATTATCCTATCGCATACACCACTTGGGTTTCTAACCCCGTCCCTGTTAACAAGAAACAAGGAACCTTTAGAGTATGTACTGACTTCCGCGATTTAAACCAAGCATGTCCCAAAGACAACTTCCCCACGCCATTTATTGACCAACTCATCGATGCATGTGCGGGGCATGAGGTCCTCTCCTTCATGGATGGTTTCTCTGGGTACATCCAGATTCAGATCCGCAAGGAAGATCAATATAAGACTGACTTCACTACCCCATGGGTCACCTTTTCCTATCGTGTCATGCCTTTCGGCCTTAAAAATGTTGGCGCCACCTTCCAACGGGCCATGACCTATTGTTTTCACGACTTGGTCCATATCCTGTTAGTCTATCTTGACGATCTCACAACGCATTCCAAGCAACAATCTGACCACCTTAATGACCTCCGGCAAGTTTTTTTGCATTGTCGCAAGTATCAGATCCGCTTGAACCCACTCAAGTGCGTCTTTTGCGTTTCGGCAAGCCGGTTGTTAGGTTTCATTGTTTCCCACAAAGGAATCGCTGTAGACCCCCTCAAAGTTCAATCCATATTAGACCTTCCCACACCACGTACGCGCTGACAACTATAGAGCTTACAGGGGAAATCTAATTTCCTCCATCGCTTCGTTCCTGATTATGCCACCACAGTTCATGGTTTCTTACGTCTGCTTCGTACTCACATACATAGTGAATCTTGCCTTGGACATGGGGCATATATTCTAACTGACTCAGAAGGCCACTCCTTGCACAACCCCCGTAATGGGTTGTATCTTAAACATTTTTATCTTTAACAATCCGACGGACCCGCTGGTCCGTATTGTACAGTTTGATTTCTTTTTGTTTTCTAATTTTTTCCATGCACGTCACCATCTCGATTTGCGTGCCACATCGGCCGTTGCCAGTTTTTAGCATTCTTTATACCATTGGATTTAGTTTTTCGAACCCGTGATGATGCTAAAGATCATTTCTTGCTCTCACCCCCAGATGTTTTGGGCATTTTTTACCAGCCCCTAGTCATCTCAGTTTGCATGCCACCTCGCCCGTTATCCATTTTTGACACTTTTTATATCGTCGGATTCAGTTTTTCGAGCTCGTGATGACGCTTGAGATCATTTCTCGCTTTCACCTAATACAATTTCAACATCGTGTCCTGAAACCTTGCTGCCTTAGTTTGCATGCCACATCGGCTGCTATCGAATTGTTACACTTTTTACATGAGCCATTCACTCCATTCATACTGCAATTATTTCGTTATTTTGCCATCATTCATCATCCCGAAAGGAGGCCCACCAGTGTTCCCCCCCACCCTCGTTCTTGGTTCTCATCGATGTTCCTTGATTGAACACTCTCTCCTTGCCTGGCCATTCCTTTTGTTTGGTATAATTTTATCCCTTTTTCGGGCCGGACAAGTCCTTTACGAAAAAGGCACTTAGGGAGTTTCTATTAAGCTGTTTTCTGACTCCTAAAAAAATGATAAGATCGCTGAGCAATATTGCTTCCTTTCATGCTCGTTAAAGTACCTGAAAGGGCGTCTATCTGGTATAAGTTTAACCCTTTTCCAGACCTGGTAGACTAATTATGAAAAAGGAATACTCTAGTCACATCGGCTAAAAGAGTTCTTCATTGCATCCTTTTCTACTTTTTCGGGCCTTAGAGACTAACACATGAAAAAGAACCCCCCTGGAGTCTTCTTATTGCTTTTAGACTCTCTAGAATGAAAGCACCCACGAGCATGCACCATCCTGGGCTCGTACAAATCCACACGACGGTACCATTCCATTATTTCAGAGTCTTCTTATCGCTTTCAGACTCCTTAAAATTGAATGCAATCACAAGCACAAACTGTCTTGGGCTCGTACAAATCCACACGATAGTACCATTTTGAGCACACTTCTTCCAGCTCCTTAAACCATGAAGAAGCCCCCACCAGTGCCCCTCGGAAGCACCCCCAATAAGGTCGCCTTTGTTCAGAGTATTCTGCAGTCTCCATCCATCTTACACCAACTTGAGTAACACTCATCCCAGTCACCATCCCTGATCCATTACAACTATGATCCCCTTCCCACCAGTCAGTTTCATATGCTGCCCAATCACCCCTGCCATCATACTCTGAACAAAGCAAGTTTGAGTCCACCCACTGTATTTTCCCAGTTATTCCCCACCCCCACAGTATGTCAGTCCTACCATCAGTACTCTCACACTTTGGTTCTCCACCTCGTGCTCCTATCAAGGAAACATCATTGCCTTTCTAGTTGCAGGTCTCCCTCTATCGACGCCAGCCCATCTATTCCAGAGGATAGACCTAGAGGTCCCTTCGCCTTGGACTCATAACCATCTGTGGTGAGTGCCTATGGACCATTTTGAGAAGAGTCATCAGTGCCTCTCCAAGTGGTTGTTTCTCACATGCTCGACTTCAACACCTTGATCGCATCGTTGAGAATCGCACAGGGTATATATCCCTTAAGTTATTGGTCGAAGACACGAGATTTCCCCTGACTCTAGCACATTGGTGATTCACTTAGGAACACCTAGTTATATGTTCCTGTGGATGTCTGGGTTGTGTTGGCGATTGTATTCAGAAGCCATCCACTTATATGCTTCCTTGAGTACCTAGTTCAGTTCCAGTCCAATGTACCATTGAGGGTATGACTCCCTATCACTATGATCCTACAGTACATCAGTTCCTCTGGTACCATACTCAGCACCACTATTGATATTCCATTGTATCCGTTCTTCAGCCCGGCATTATATCCTAGATTTGTGTCCCCTCTGGACCCTTATGCTGTACACAGTGGTTCTCCTTGTATCTTTCACGTCCCCATTTTTGGGCTTCATTGTTATTTTTTATATATCTTGATACGAGCATGGGTATGCCCACCTCATCCATATGTTGTTATTATTCCTCATTCATTATTGAGGTCATGTATTTTCAGTTTTTGCAGTTTGTTCGGGACCGTTGTTCCGAGCTCTAGTTCGTTTCTTCTCCTCTCCACATCCCAGGAAAACCATAAAATACTTATGATGTCTATCAGCCATACGATGATCTCCTTCCCTCACACATCAGGGGGCAATCAGTTAACACCCAAAAAGTGCTCACCATCTCATCTCCCTTATTACATGACTCATTTGTCCATATTTCCTACCATATTTACCTCTAAAACCTTAAAAAACCATTAAAAAGCCACCAAAAGGCCAAAAAACCCATTTCCCCCCCCAAAATAATTTAAATTTCCTCCAAAACTAGCAAAAACCCTTTAAAAGGGCCCTAAATTCCCAAAAATCAAATAAAAGGGGATAAAAGATACAAAAAAGAGGAAAAAGAGGGAAAAAAGGAAGCAAAAACCCTATACAATTGACCTAAACCAAATGGTGCCAAAACCATGGGTCAGTACTACACCATTAAAAACCTATAAATAGGTGATGGAGGCTCCCCATTTCACATCGACAATCTTCCCTATCCTCACTCTACCAAAATCACTCCTGAAACCCTAGCTCACCGTTTTGAGCTAATTTCACATTTGAGTGCCCCTTTGGCCCATATCCAAAACACTTTGGAGAGGGAGAAGGAACCCATTGGAGCTTGGAAGCAGCCCTCCTGGACTACTACAAGAGCTTCACCAACCTCAACACTTGAGGTAAATCTAATACAAAAGAAAATTCTTATCATATTACTATTTTTTTTATTTCTTGTTGATGCACATGCTAGGTTAAGTTTACTTTGCTTTACTGTCATATTTTACTATTTTATTGAACTGCTACTAAGGAGTCCCTTCTCCTTAGTAGGTGCTCATTTGCACAAGCTAGGGTGAAAACCCTAGCTACACTATGTCAAAATACCAAACAATGTATAAATGGTGCCATTTTCCTCATATCTTGTTATGAAAGCTTGAAGTTGCTTTATTTCGACTTGTATCAGTTCATATTTGTGATTTTTATGATTTATGGAGAGTCATTAATGTCCTGAAGAAGTTTCATATACATTAAATAATCCTTTGGAACATAAATATCGAATTTCATAGCAAATGGTGAAGTTTCCTATCATTTCCCCCTAGGTGAATACATGTCCACAAACATCTGATTTATGGAATTTAAAGAAACCTTTAGGAACTGATTAATGATGCATTTTGGATCCCATTTAAGTCCTTTAGCAATTACCTCTCTATGTTCTGCAATTAGAAGTGTCGTTATTTGGTGGTAGGGCTTGTCCTACCATGGGTGCCCTAGTTAGAGCCTTTTTATGCCTTTTGGTGCCCATGTCGTTGTCTCTCCTTAGGATCGAGAGTCCTTCATAGTTACGCCATGAATTTGTGATAAAGATTCATACTCTACTTTGTCTTATGCTGGCCATCTCCCATAAGGACTCCCCCTCTTTTTTACCAAGTTTTGATTGCATTGCATCATCCTGCTTGCTGCTTGAGCCTCGTGCTGGCTCCCGCTTACTCAATTGTTAGCCTGGTTCCTGAGCACTTTCCTTGTCGAGCCCTGCCGAGCTTTCATTTTCCTTTCATAATTTGATGACCTTTGGACCCTGAGGGAACACTCCCTCGAGTGTCCATGTCATGTACATGCTTCCTTGCATTCATCATAGGTATGTTCCACTACTTGGGACTAGTCTACTCGCTATTTGACACTCGTTCCCTCACTTGTTTTACTAAAACAATTTTATTCTTTTTAAAGCTTTTCAAAATATGAAAAAGACCAAAAAAATCAAATATCCCAAAAACCCGGACGAAAAAATCGTTACTTCTTTTTGTTGGCAGCTGTAGTGTCGCCTTTGAACAGAGCATTCATTCCACTCCATCCATTATGAGTCAGGACTATAGTAGGACCTTACGAGTTGTACTCGTTTCTCAAATTTTACTCCACCGATTCGTTAAGATTCCATTCATTATGGATCCCTTTGTTGATGCCTACTGCATTGCATAGCATTATTATCATCTATTTATTGAGTCTATGCTGCCTGAGTCTATCCATCTACTAATGCTCTTGTTCAAAGGAATTCCTGAAACCAGAGTCGGCCACTCCTCAGATCTCTTGACTATTGCATGTTGGCCATCGTTATTGAGTTAGTCCGTTCATCCGAGTTCTTCCAAATATTTTAGCGTAGTTACTACCTCATGCTGGTGGATGGGGGATGCCTTAATGCCCTCCTTCCAGCGAGTTTCATTCCGTCAACTTCAACTCATTTATTCCGTAATTGAGACTTAGAGTTGGTTGAGTACGTTGAAGCTTGCAATCATTAGTGGTAGGTTCTCTCACCATCGACATTTTTGGGAATACATCAATGTTCCCTGATCGATGGATTCATCTTTGTGTTCGACCTAAACACATCTATTCATACTTTGATGATTGTACTCTGTGCCTTGATTCCCATTTTCATTATTGGTGGGTTATCTCGCATCTGTTAATGGTATACATCATTGACCGGTAATTAGATGATGTCACATCAGGTTCGATTTCAACACCTTTATTCACTTGATGGGACTTGCACCACAGACGATTTCTGTAGAAGACCCCAGACGTTAGTAGCATTCAGTATGCTGCTCATGATCGTGATTGTACTTATGAGATATTATTTCTCATACATCAGCAGTTTGTACCTCCAGTATTGCACCAGTTGTTTCCTTTTCAACAGGATACCTTATCTTACTTTATGGGTCATGGTTATGATCACCTATGACATGGATTCACTATGTACTGCCTATCATGGCCATTGTATCAGATTGTTTTATTGTACTGACATGTATTCAGAGATATTATTGTATTATGATGAGTGAGATACTCTTTCCATTTATGTCTCCATCACTCCACTTCTGAATATTTCTAATGTATTTCAGTCATCGTAGTACCTTTTCTGACCTCACATATCATTTCAAGTAGACAACCCAGCAAATACCAAACAGTAAGACTCAGCCAAGCTAATGAGCTATAAAAACAAAAAATGGTGGGAAACAAAAAAGCTCAAAAACTAAAGAAAGAGGAGTTTCTGGTCATGAACAGAGCATGGAACAGTCAGGAAATAGGCCAACTAAGACTCAGGAACACTCAGAACCAACCCAACAACAACCCAAGGCCAAAAAACAAGCAATCTCAGAGTTATACACGACTGTTCAAAGAACAGTAGCGGGTAGACGTGGGCTATAGTTCACACAGAGGCGGGTAGACGTGGGAAAAACTAGGTTGAACCGCGTACAGGGAAAGGAAAATGAGCTCAAAAAGAGTCAAACAACCCAAAAAAAGCTAGTTTTCTAATGTAAATCCTGACGACCAATAAATTACACAGAAGCTCGACAAATAAAAACTCAAAATAAGGACAAATGCCTAAACATACCCAAACTGGAGGATCCTCCCCAGCAGAGTCGCCATTTCTTTTACGAAGAAAAACTTCCTATGGATCGAGGCAGACCACAACAAATAGATGACGACCAGAAAATAACTCAATTCCTATTAACACCCAAAAAGTGCTCACCACCTCATCTCCCTCATTACATGGCTCATTTGTCTATTTTTCCCACTATATTTTTCTCCAAAACCTCAAAAAACCATTAAATGGCCACGAAAAGGCCAAAAAACCCCTTTTCCCCCCTCCAAATAATTAAATTTCCTCAAAAGATAGCAAAAACGCTTTAAAAAGGCTCTAAATTCCCAAAAATCAAGTAAAAGGGAATAAAAAATATAAAAAAGAAGAGAAAAGAGGGAAAAAAGAAGCAAAAACCCTAAAACAATTGACCTAAACCATATGGTGCCAAAAACCATGGGTCAACACTCCACTTAAAAACCTATAAATAGGTGATGGAGGCTCCCCATTTCATATCCACAATCTATCTTATCCTCACACTGCCAAAATCACTCGTGAAACCCAAGCTCACCATTTGAGCTAGTTTTCCCATTTGAGTGCCCCTTTTTGGCCCACCATCCAAGCACCTTGGAGAAGGAGAAGGAACCCATTGGAGCATGGAAGCAGCCCTCCTGGACTACTTTAAGAGCTCCACCAACCTCCATATCTAAGGTTAATGTAACTTTGGTCATATCATTATACAAAAGAAAAATTTCCATTATATTGTCATTGTCTTTTTATTTCGGTTGATGCACATGTTAGCTTAGATTTTATATTGTTTTACTGTTTATTAACCTGCTACTAAGGAGGCCCTTTTCCTTAGTAGGTGCTCATTCGCACAAGCTAGGGTGAAAACCCTAGCTACAGTTTTGGCGACTCCACTATTTGAATTTCTAGTTAAAATTTTAAAAGTTTTTATTTTCTGCAAGTATTTTTCTGTTTTTCCTGTTCAGCTGTGGCTTTGGGCAGTTGGGTTTTCTGCTGCAAAGCGTAGGTCTTTTCCTTGCAGCTGCTTCCTAGACCGCGAGTTCCCATCCCTAATCCGCGGCCTTGGCCGCAGCTTACTTCCCATTTTCGGTGGCCCCACCGTGGGTTACTGCACCCTAAGCGCGATCCAGATCGCAGCCATTTCGCTCCATCTCGCGGCCCAAAACGCATACCCCTTTCTCCATTTTGCGATCCAGCCCGTCGAAAACCCTTTTCTTCCTATGACCCCGATTGCATTTCCCTGTTTGTTTTTTGCTTCCCGTCCCGCCGAAACCCCTCCATCATCTGCGGTCCTGACCGCGCATTACGAAACCCTAGCCGTGCTTCCGACCGCGCAACCCTAACCTATAGTCGCGCTCCGGCCGCAGAGCCGACTCCCATACTCGCGTTTCAGACTGCAGGTTCCATCTCGACAGCCGTGTCCCAGGCCGCACAGTTTAGTCACAAACCCACAATCTTCTTTCTGCATTTTCCCCCTTTTTAGCCCAAAACGTTTCTGCAATATTTTCTGCACCCGCACAACCACCTATTCTATCGGAAGCCGTAGTTATCTACAACTTTTTTCTGCACTTTGCTTTCTGTCCCATTTACAAAATTTTTATAAAAAATATTTTTCAGCATTTACATTGGAAAAAGAAAATTTTGCATTGCAAGTTAAACTTCTGCATCATTATTGGTTAAAAAGTTGCCCACGGGTGGCACTTTTGTTGGGTTCATCACCTCACACGCACACACTCTATCACCTAATTCAAGTGAGCCTTAAAAAATTACTTAACTCAATCAACATTCTAACCCCACTTGGGGAACACATAAGAATATTGTAGTTAGGTAGGACAGGGGGGATAGGCATCCAAATAACACCCCTCGGTCGCTTACACTTGAGACAAAGTTGTTGTCCTTTAGGGTATCAAAATCCGCTAGTATTTTTTGACACGGTCACGACCAGTTTTTCAGAGGGCCTCTCCCTTAGGAGGGTTGAATTAGCCAGACTGGTTTCGGAGGCCTGAGTGGAATACCGCAATCCACCCAGTACTGAAGGCTACCTACTCGTTGGTCCGCGTGTGGTGATTCCTTTAAGGCCCACACGGTGATAGGACTGGAGCTGCAGATTCACCTTTCTGGACATGTCATGAACGTGGTATCTTAGTTGCCTTTCTTCTAGGATTGTCTTACCCGGTGTCCCTCCCGGTAGGCAGATACCCTTAGCCACTTGGTTCTACTATCCATATTGTCTGACTTGGATTTCATCACCTTGCAGAGGATATGTCTGGTTGAGTCAGAATACTATTTAGCTAGGTGTTTGCATGCTCCCTTACCTCCCTTTGGTCTAGCGAGTCCACTATTTTTTATTTATTTAGGAAACCTACTGCTTGTTGGTATTCTAACCATTGTTGTTGTTGATGCTCCACTTATTGTAGCACAGCTGTTACAGTGAGCGTTTTGAGCTGGGTGTTGGCATGAGTGCCGTATTTTCTGCGCTCTCCTTCTGCACACTTGGCTGCATTAGGGTTTTTGAGCCGTTTTTCACTCAACAGAACCCCCAGATACTTGACACCATCTTTCTCCATTGAGTCCCCGAGACACTCTCGACGCCTCCGGGGTGTGCCCCCGCAGCACGGTTCACTTGACATCACCCGTCATATACGTAGAGCTTCATCACTTGATACCACTCGTCATAGACCTAGAGCTTCATCACTTGACTCTACTCGTTGACGACATAGAGCTCCGTCCCCCGACTCCGATGCCGCTTATTTCACATATGATTTTGAGGCAGAGTCCGAACACCCCACTTACACTGCACCAACCAGCCCCATGGTTGGCATGACTTCCAACCCTTTCTTTGTAGGGACCCTCGGTGGAACGTCCACAACAACCCCAACCACCACACCTGCTTTGGGTATGCCCTCGATGGGGCTCACACCCACCACTCCGGTCACTGTGCCAATTCCAGTGCCTAGCATACCCAACCCAACCCCACTGGTGACTCACACTATGCTTAGTAGCGCAAGACCCTCCCATACCACCTCCAGCCCCCCATTTGGGGTTCACATCCCTATCACAAATCCAGCCCCTACACTTGGGGGCATCGACCCCAACGTGGTCGCCACCAATAGCATGTCACGTCTTTCTACTAGTTTTCCATTCATGGCTAGTCTCAACCTTCCTGACCTAGCTAGATTGACCAATGATCCCATCAGACATGATCCTACGTGGCCTCACATGCCCACCAAGCTCCCATCAGACATCCCTAAATTTGAGGGCAAGGCAGGTGAAGACCCCCAAAATCACATTATGTCCTTTACCTATGGTGTTCCTCTAACTCCATAGTGGAAGACTCTATCCGACTCCGTCTGTTACAACGGACCCTTACTGGCTCTGCATCCAAGTGGTACATCGAGAAGCCTCATGGGACCCACGCCACCTTTACTTCCCTTTCCTTGACCTTCCTGCAGTTCTTTCAGTTACTTGTCTGCTATGACGCGGGAGTTGAGATCCTACTGTCTTGCAGATAAACCATGGCCACCCACATCACTGATCACATTCATGAGTGGCGTTGATGCCGAAGCCTGTGCAAAATCAATTTAGATGACCGTATCTTCCTAGATTGGTTTCTCAGATCTCTCCTTCCCGTCATTGCTAAGGATGTGGCATCCGAACAACCCCAGTCCGAAGAAGAGGCCATCTTAAAAGCCCAATAGTTTGAACTTATCTACTCCCAGTATGGTTACCTATATACCATTATACTCGACGCTCCTCGCGGTGATTCCTCTTGAAACAATGCGCTGGGGGCATCACATGCCACTGATGGAATCATTGGCCATGTTGCGTCACATAGCCACCCCTTTTCCATCACACGTACTAGTACTGGCCCCGACCTTTCGCGGGCTACATCCCACTCTGGAGCAACCAATTCTTATGCTCCCATGTCACACCACTGCCATTCCCATAGACCCTCATGTCCACCATAGTGTTTTGGCCAACCACCCCTCGCTTACATTCCATCAGTTACACCTCACAGCTACTATCACTTACAGGTCGCGCATGCTCATGTACCTTCCCAAGCCCCACACACTTATTATCCCCCACAGGCAGCACCTGCAGCAACTCAACCACCGGTCACACAGACATATCAACAACCCCCACCAGGTCTCGCACCTACCACCTCAAGGCCCATCGACTTATTAACCCCCACAGCTTGATCCCGCAACGACACAACCCTAGAACCCACCTACTGCCCAAGGGTAAGTGTACGCACAACAAAATCTGCAGCAGAACCAAAGTACGCAACGTAACCAATAAGGCCAGCAAAACCATGGAAAGGGACGTAACCAGGGAAACAGCCCTCCTCCATACCAATGCGACCATCCACCTAATACCCCACACAATAATAACATTCCACCTGCCAACCAAAACCCCGACAGGCCGCCAAAGCAAGCTAAAAACCCCAACTTACATACAAATCATCCTTGTTCCATCTGCGGGGTCTACGACCATTACACACATGCTTGCCCACATTTGGAGAGGGCACGAAAACTTTGGACCGATGATGCCCACCGCTAAGGGCACACGATCCCACCGGAACCACCTAACCCCCCACCACCTCAAACTCAACCATTGGTATTACAGAATCATTTACCAACCCAAGGAGTGGTGAACACTCAATCGTTGGCTCCCCCTCAAGGAACTGCGCCACCCCAACAGCAAGTCACGTATGTTGCGCCTTCCCACACCATTTTAGACTCAGGTACCCACCACTTGTTAATGATGTCATCCGCTGATGTAAACCTTCAAACCCATCGAAACCAATATGGCTCCACCCCTGAAGCCCCTCCCACGGACAAAACCATCAACGCTCTTCCCACCGATCAACCATTACGCATACCTCCCATCCCTTTAGACGGAGCCTCCAAAGCCCCTTGTTTTCCACTCCATCACATCAACAATAACCCCAATGCCTGCGCCGCGTCTAATTACAACATTGTGGATGACTTAGCCTAGTCCCCCACGGCCATGTCTGCATTAGAGGTCTTAAAAACATGTCCTACACAATGTAAGACCCTACTATCCGCTATTGGTGGTATCAATCCCACTAACTCACGACTAATGACTTTCGATTTGGACCAATATGAACCATGCCTTCCTTCCACATTAGCATTCCAAGTTTCTGTATCCATTCGAAATCTTGTAATCCATCGGTGCATCATCGATGAGGGTGCCTCCACATGTGTTATGTCCACTTTCGTTTGGAGGAAGTTAGGATCCCCCACTCTCCAGCCATCCACCACTGCGTTGCGAGCCTACGACAGCCGTTGGGCTCAACCCCAAGGTCTCTTAGCCAATGTCCCCATCCAGTTGGTTGGTAAAACAGTACTTATTGACGTAGAGGTCATCAATGCCCAACTTGATTATAACCTTTTACTTGGACGCAGTTACATGTACACCATGCGGGCGGTTGCTTCATCCGTTTTCCGTATCATGGTGTTCCCTCATGAATGGCGAGTGGTCAAGATTGATCAACTCACCTATTACGATCCCAGTGCCCCAGCTGCACCCAAAATTGTTTTTCCCATGGTTGAACAACCTGTTCACGGTGCATCTACCTCATTGGTTTCCTCAGTTGGACTTGGAATCTACTTAGATACATCGATGACTTCCACATTCCAATCCATTCCACCCCCGTCACAAGCGACCGAAATATCTGAATTATGTACCTTGTCCCACAATACACAAACCCCCAACCATCAACTTCCCTTGCTACCCCAGCCACTGACGGTACCTAGTCATGTTGGTGCTACACCCATTCATACCATCCCCTTCCTATTCCCCCCTTTGGGAGTCGTAAGCGCCCCGGTTATGGCCACACTCAACCTTTTGGGGTTAAATTTAGGACTACCTGTGTGGTATCTCACACCCCCCTCTTTCCCTCCAACATCAAACGTCGTCTTACAGCCTGTACAACCCATTACTATTGCTAGTCGATCACCGCCTGGCATCACCACTCCTTCCTCATCCACCAATCCACCCAGTCTTACCAAACACAATGGGGGTAGAGTCCCACTACCTTATACCACTCTTCCCTCACCCAAAATAGTTAAAAATCTTCCAACATTTCGAGCTCCTCCCAAATGCTCTTTGTGTGATGAGTTAGGCCATGCTACCCATCAATGTCCACAATTACCCACACTATAAGAGCACATGCAAAAGCTTGACGATGTCTCCAACATCCCAGTTGTCCAACTCAACCTTACTCCTAAGCCTCGCGATAAATCATTGTGTACCAATCACCCTTGTGCAATATGCGGTATTTATGGCCATTACTCACATCACTTCCCTGATCTCCCGGATTACAGATCCATCCTCTACGAAATGAATAATCTGGACCTCGAGACATCTCCCCCCACCATCGAAGATATCCACCCTCCAGAATCCCCGCCAACAAGAGAAATCAATACCATTTATATGATCTCTACTACTAGTGATCCCTCGTCAACCGATTTGATGACAAAAAGTTTCCACAATGATGGGGAAATTCTCGAGGCTCTCACCGCACCTGATTACCCCTGGGATGATATGCACCATCGCTCATGTTTCCTCCCGGAGGCGTCCTCCTCCTGCACAACCACCCAATTCTCTGTCGAGTCCAAATATTTCCTCCCAACCAAAGTTGATTGGTTTAAAGAGCCCATTCCCACTCCCAATGCCTTTGAGGAAGGTAACATAGCCAACATCTCATGCACGATCCACATCAATATTTCTTCCCCAGCCGGTGCTCCCGAACTCATTCCGTTGGGAGCCTCCTGCACCAAGTATGAGATTGGCGTATACAAAAAACATTTTTCAGGAGTTCCGCGATGTCTTTGCCTGTTCCTACACCGAAATTCCAAGTCTTGACCCCACTATCATAGAGCACCACATTGACACTTGGCCCGACATGCCTCTCATTTTCCAAAAACAACGTCCCATTCACCCATCAAAGCTCCCCTCTGTCAAGGCCGAAATTGAAAAACTTCGCGCAACAGGTTTTATTTATCCAATCGCATACACCACTTGGGTTCCTAACCCTGTCCCCATTAACAAAAAACAAGGCACCATCCGGGTATGCACTGACTTCCACGATTTAAACCAAGCATGTCCCAAAAACAACTTCCCCATGCCATTTATTGACCAACTCATCGATGCATGTGTGGGGCATGAAGTCCTATCCTTCATGGACGATTTCTCTGGGTATAACTAGATTCAAATCCACAAGGAAGATCAATACAAGACCGCCTTCACCACCCCATGGGGCACATTTACTTATCATGTCATGCCTTTCGGCCTTAAAAATGCTGGTGCCACTTTCTAGTGGGCCAGGACCTATTGTTTTCACGACTTGGTTCATATCCTATTAGTCTATCTTGATGATCTCACAACATGCTCCAAGAAACGATCGGACCACCTTAATGACCTCCGGCAAGTTTTTCTGCATTGTCACAAGTATCAGATCCGCTTGAACCCACTCAAGTGTGTCTTTTGCGTTCCGGCAGGCCGGTTGTTAGGTTTCATTGTTTCCCACAAAGGAATCGTTGTTGACCCCCTAAAAGTTCAAGCCATATTAGACCTTCCATCACCACGTATGCTCTGGAAACTGCAGAGCTTACAGGGGAAATCTAATTTCCTCCACCACTTCGTCCCTGACTATGCCACCACCGTTCATGGTTTCTTACGATTTCTTCATACCCACATACCCTTTGTTTGGGATGACCAGGTGCAAGCTGCTTTCGAAGCGCTTAAAAAATCTCTCACACAGGCCTCATTGATCTCCCCTTCGGATTTCTCTAAGGACTTCATCCTTTATGTTTCAACGTCTGATTATGCCATATCAGGGGTGCTTGTTCAAGAAGATTCTGCTCGCCAGGAGCATGTCTTTTATTATGTCATCCAAACTATATCAGGACCACCAGTACGTTACCCATATGAGGAAAGGTTGGCCCTTGGTGTCGTCTTTTCTGTATAGAAATTGCGACATTACATTCTCCTAAGTCATACTACAGTTGTCACCGGCTCCAACCCCATGGTCTACCTCTTGACCTGTCGCCTTTTGCAAGGCTGTGTCGCTAAATGGGTCATTATCCTACAAGAGTATGACTTGAACTTCATAACCCCTAAGAGTACTAAAGACCTTGCACTTGCCCAACTCATCACCGATCTACCATCCCTTTTTCCATCACCGCCAACCACCACTGAGTTACTTGATGACCATTTGTTTATTATCTCGTCAGATGACCCGTGGTACAGTGAAATTTTGGTATACCTTCGAACACAGAAATTTCGACCTCATATCGATCACAATGGATGCCACCGTATCCGTCACCATGCCTCCCAGTACCTACTCTTAGGGGATGTCCTCTACCAGCGCGACATTGATACTATCTTACATCGTTGTCTCACAAGAGAGGAAGCATAACAAGTTCTCAATGACTGTCATAGCAGTGCCTGTGGTGGACACTTTTTTGGGATGGCCACAGCCCAGAAGGTAATCCACGATGGATACTTCTGGCCCACACTGTTCACCGACTGTATCACAGCAGTCAAGCATTGTCGTAATTGCCAACTCTTTGCCCCTAAGGCCCGGACACCACCTGCCCGACTCCACCCAGTCGTCACATATGGCCCTTTTTTCAAATGGGCCATCGACTTCATGGAGTGTAATCCCTCATCCACCAACGGCCATAAGTACATCATTGTCGCCGTCGACTACTTCACCAAATGGGTTGAATCCATGCCTACCTTCAAATGTAAATCCAACACTGTGGCCCGTTTCTTTTTCAACCATGTCATCACACGATTCGGGTCCCTAAACAGCTTGTCTTGGATCATGACTCACATTTTGAAAATGCCATTTGGTGCAATTTGTCCACTCTCCTTAAGTTCAAACATCAGTATGCCTCTGCTTATTACCCCCAAGGGAATGGCCAAGTTGAATCCATTAACAAAATTTTGAAAAAAATCCTCCAACGAACTGTTGACTGACATAAGTGCAATTGGCATCACATGCTTTTCCCTACACTATGGGATTACCGCACATCAACTAAGACCGCCACCGGTTTTACCCCTTTTCACCTAGTTCATGGTGTTGAATCTGTCCTCCCCATCGAATGTCAGATCCCCGCCCTCCACATTGCCATTGAACTTCTCCCAGACACCTCACCACTAGAATAACGCTTGTTGTTACTCAAACAAGCCGACGAAGACTGTCGCGCAGCCCTCCAAACCATTGAGTCCACCAAGAGCCGCTCCAAATCCGGTTATGACAAACACGTCCACCCACGAACTTTCCATGAAGGAGACCTAGTACTCATTTACGACCAAGATCATGACAAGACAGGTAAAGGGAAGTTTGAGTCCATGTGGCAAGGCCCATACATAGTACATACTTGCCTTGGACATGGGGCATATATCCTGATCGATTCAGAGGGCCACCCCTTGCACAACCCCCGTAATGGGTTGTATCTCAAACATTTTTGCCCTTAACAAATCCTTCAGACCCACTAGTCCGTGTTGTAAAGTTTGATTTCTTTTTGTTTTCCACTTTTTTCGCAACCTTACATTCGTCATTTTCCTGCATGATCACAGATGGACCATTTTCCACCTTATTACATTGGCTTCGTCGATGGGGCAAGTAGCTGGTCTCCAAACTTGGCCTCCACAGCTTGGGTCTTATATTCCCCTTCGCACGAGTTGATTCACCTTGATGGAGTGTGCATAGGAGCTGCTATCAATAACCAGGCTGAGTACGATGCCGTGACCGGTCTCCTGACTACTGCCCTCCAGAGGGGTATACGTCACCTTCATGTGTTCCTTGACTCCCAGCTCCTTGTCTCCCAACTCAACAACTGCTACCAGGTACATGATCCTTGCCTCTTTAGAAAGTTCCTGCGCGCAAAACAACTTAGCGGACAGTTTGAATCCATCACCTTCACTCATGTCCCAAGAGCTTAAAACAGTGTCGCAGATCAAATGGCTAACAACATCCTAGACTGGCATATCAATCACATCATGTAAATCATACACCATGCATCATTATCATAACATGTACATATATTAAAAACATCAAAATCCCAAAAAGACTACATCTATAATAGGGCATCCACGTGCCTACTACAACACATCATTTGCATCCACGTGTAATAACCAACATAAGACAATAAATGCGCATCCATGTGCGTACAAAAGTAATCACCACAAAATGCATCCATGTGCATATATATATATCATCGTCATACAAATGTCATGAGTACCCTAGCACTCAGCTATACAAAAAATATACATCAAGGAGCCCCAACAGCATCCTCGTCATAAATACATGTCGTGTATACAAAAAATCCCGGATGCCCATACACATCAGGGGTAGTCCCTTGAACTCCCTAACAAGATTCGGATCCCCCGTATGAATCCTCATCAATGGCCTCTGCTGTCGACTCATCCTCTCCTTGCTCCTCCTCTAGATCCTCCTCATCCCCCTGATGGTCCCGAGCCCTCCTCTCCTCGGCTAGCACCGCCACCCGCATCAAAGTCTCCCACCAGTCCTGTGGAGCCTCGTAGCAGCCCTCGATCACCCTCTGATCCAACTCCCGCCAACCCTCGTTGGAGATCCCCACTAGTAGTTGATCTAGGGTAACCCGCAGTGAATCCAAAGTCCCGTTAACATCCCGTCGTCGCACTCCCCCCCAGTCCGGTAGGGTTGGCACTACTATGTGACCCCTACGGTCCCTATACCCCTGTGGTGGCCTCGGTCCCACATCTGCATCAAACCAAATCACCAATAGTCAAGATCATCATATATCTCTAGCAAACAATCTAACATAAAACCAACAATCACAAAGATGGATACATACCATCAGGGCCCCAAGCTTGCCCTGGAGGTCGTGGCGCCTCTGGATCTCCCTGATAGTTCATCTCACGGTATGGCTAATCATCAATACCCACCGGTATCTGTAGCCACTGTATGTAGAGCTCCCTCGTAAAATACTGCCCTACCTTTCCACCACCCCGTCGGCAAATCATCTGACCCCACCGCACCATTAGTGGCTCCCTCAACCCCCCATATCAGATCGGCACCTGTGGTCGTAATGTTGGAACTCGTTCCATGATGAAAGCTCACAAGAATGACCCATAGAATAATTCCACTCCCGAAACCTCCATCTTGCTCAGCTCCCGCTAAACACAGGTGAGGAACATCAGGCCCCAAGCAAAGTAGGTACCCTGTATGACCCGCTCCACCAACTGCATCTGTCCCCCCGACACTCGGTGGGGCGCCTGTGACCCTAGCACTCGAACCATACATGCCGCGATCGCTCGGATCGATGGCTCCTATAAGTCGCAGACCAAAAGTGCATTCTTATGCACTTTTTCCATAGGGAAGCAGTATTGGTCCAGCATCTCCTCCATCTCCAAATCTACGGACCTCCGTGGCTTCGTATCCGCCACCCTACCCAAACAAGGCAGCCCCGTCAGAAAGTAAACATCCGTCAGGGTAAGATCCAATCTCTCCCCCTACACCATGAACGCCTCCCTCTCAGGCTCCTAGAATCCCACCAACCTGTTCAACAACAAATCTGTTGAACACATCATCGACACCTATGCGAGCTTTAGTAGCCCACACAGCCCCAAAGTCCCTTGGATGCGTCGATCATGTCGTATGTACTCCATGTCGGGCATCTCGCACTCTCTCCATCGTACTCTCGGCATCCTGTTAATCACACAATGAAAACTGATCAAAACCTCCTCAAATAACCTATCATTCCCCCCAGAACAATATCCCGACAAACTCCACAGTCATGCCCCAGATCGCGTTTGTGGGGCCCACAGCCGCGATCCAAGATCGCGGTTGTGGGGACCATAATCGCGATCCCAAATTGTGATTGTCAGGGCTACAGCCACGATCCTAGATCGCAATTGTGGGGGCCACAGTCGCAATCATGGCTGTCAAGGCCACAGTCACGATCTCCCACCGTGGCTGTAGTGGCCATAGCCACGATCTGTGATCGCGGCCATCTCCTAGAAACCCACGGTCCACGCCCCTCATGACTGGTACCGTCCCCCCTGAGGACCCACTACCCACCCGAATCGAGATAAATTAAAAGGTACAAGCTCAGTGAAATACCTAAAACTAATGGAAACAAAATTGACCGGTCGGATCGCCCACAAATTCCAAAACAACTCTGGCCCACTACACTCTCCTGTCAAAGTCAATCGTACAAATGACACATGGTACTATGGGTCCACTTACTATTTATATACAGTTGACCATTTCTTGATTTGGCCATTTCGGATCCATACGGACTCCATTTTCCAAACCGTTTCTACCATTGGAATCAGAGCGACGAGACCCTCATCATGGTCAAGTCAGTTTCTCGGTTTGCCCATCCCCTTTTTTGGGAATATTTTTTAGGGTACCTCTCGTCACCTCAATTTACGTGCCACATCAGTCTTTATCCATTTTTGATGTTATTTAAATGACTGGATTCAGTTTTTCGTGCTCGTAATGATGCGCGACATCATTTCTCGCACACCACATCGACTGCCATCACTTTACAAGCATATCCATGATCCCTCCGCTCCATTCATATTTCAATTATTTCGTTATTTTTCCACCATTCATCATCCTACAAGGAGGCACCACCAGTGTTCCCCCCAACCCTCATTCTTGGCTCTCATTGATATCCTTTGACTGAACACTCCCTCCTTGCTTGACCTTTCTTTTTGTTTGATATAGTTTTACCCCTTTTTCGGGTCGGACAAGTCCTTTACGAAAAAGGCACTTAGGGAGTTTCTATTAAGCTCTTTTCTAACTCCTAAAACAATGAAAAGATCACCGAGCAATCTTGCTTCCTTTCATGCTCATTAAGGTACCTGAAAGGGCATCTATCTGGTATAAGTTTAACCCTTTTCCGGACTCGGTAAACTAATTACAAAAAATGAATACTCTAGTCACATCGGTTAGAAGAGTTCTTCATTGCATCCTTTTATGCTTTTTTCGGGCCTTGGAGACTAACACATGAAAACGAACCCCCCTGGAGTCTTCTTATTGCTTTCAGACTCTCTAAAATTGAAAGCAACCACAAGCATGTACCATCCTAGGCTCGTACAAATCCACACAACGGTACCATTCCATTATTTCAGAGTCTTCTTATCGCTTTCAGACTCCTTGAAATTGAAAGCAATCACGAGCATGAACTGTCCTAGGCTCGTATAAATAAACATGACAGTACCATTATGAGCACACTTCTATCCCTTCTTCCAGCTCCTTAAACCATGAAGAAGGCCCCACTGGTGTCTCTCGGCACTATGATAACTCATCTCGGCAGCACCCCCAATAAGGTCGCCTTTGTTCAGAGTATTCTGCGATATACCATCCTTCAAGTCTCCTGTCATCGTACATCAACTTGAGTATTCATCATTACAGTCACAATCCCTAGTCCTTTAATAGATATGATCCCCTTCCCCCAAGTCAATGTCATCTTCTTCCCGACCACCCCCGCCATCATACTTTGAACAAAGGAAGTTTGAGTCCCCCCACCCAACAATCCATGTTTTCTACCCTCCCAGTATGTCAGCTACACAGGTAGTCCTATCACTCATTTTTTATCAACCTCGTGCTCCTATCAAGGAAACATCATTGCCTTACTAGTTGCAGGTCTCCCTCTGTCGACACCATTCCATCTATTCCAGAGGATAGACCCAGAGGTCCCTGCGCCTTGGACTCACCACCATCTAGGGTGAGTTCCTACGAACCATTTTAAGTGGAGTCCTCAGTGCCTCTCTGAATGGTTGTTTCTCACCTGCTCGACTTCAACACCTTGATCACACCACTAAGATTCATGCAGGGTATACATCCCTTCAGTTATTGGTCGAAGACCCCGGACTTCCCCCGACTCTAGCACATTGGTGAGTCACTTCGGAACACTTAGTTATATGTTCTCGTGGATATCCGGGTTGCGTTGGCGACAGTATTCGGAAGCCATCCACTCATACGCTTCCTTGAGTACCCAGTTCATTTACAGTCCAGTGTACCATTGAGGTTAAGACTCTCCATCATCGTCTCCACCCCATTATTGGATATCTTTAGATCCAACAGCTCATCATTTCCTCTGGTACCACACTCAGCAACACTATATCAGTTCGTCAGCTTCAGTATGGTCCGACTAGGCATATATCCCAGAATTGTGTTCCCTCTGGACCCTTATGATGTACACAAAAGTTTTCATGTATTGTTCAGATCCTCCTTTTTGGGATTCATTGTTATTTCTATATCTTGATATGAGCATGGGTATGCTCGCCTCGTCCATATATTGAGATTATTCCTCATTCATTATTGAGGTCATGTATTTTCAGTTTTTGCAGTTGATACGAGACCGTTGTTCTGGACTCTAATTCATTTCTTCTCTTCTCCACACCCCAGGAAAACCATTCAATACCTATGATGTCCATCGGCCATACGATGAGCTCCTGCCCTCACACATCAGGGGGCAATCTCTTAACACCCAAAAAGTGCTCACCACCTCATCTCCCTCATTACATGGCTAATTTGTCTATTTTTTCCACTATATTTGCCTCCAAAACCTCAAAAAACCATTAAATGGCCACCAAAAGGAAAAAAAACCCCTTTCCCCCCTCCAAATAATTAAATATCCTCAAAAGATAGCAAAAACCCTTTAAAAAGGCTCTAAATTCCCAAAAATCAAGTAAAAGGGAATAAAAAATATAAAAAAGAAGAGAAAAGAGGGAAAAAGAAGCAAAAACCCTAAAACAATTGACCTAAACCATATGTTGCCAAAAACCATGGGTCAACACTCCACCACTAAAAAACCTATAAATAGGTGATGGAGGCTCCCCATTTCATATCCACAATCTATCCTATCCTCACGCTGCCAAAATCACTCGTGAAACCCAAGCTCACCATTTGAGCTAGTTTTCCCATTTGAATGCCCCTTTTGGCCCACCATCCAAGCACCTTGGAGAAGGAGAAGGAACCCACTGGAGCACGGAAGCAGCCCTCCTAGACTACTGCAAGAGCTCCACCAACCTCCATATCTGAGGTAAATGTAACTTTGGTCATATCATAATGCAAAAGAAAATTTTCCATTATATTGTCATTGTCTTTTTATTTATGTTGATGCACATGTTAGCTTAGATTTTATACTGTTTTACTATTTAAGTTTATTGTTTATTGAACTACTACTAAGGAGGCCCTTCTCGTTAGTAGGTGCTCATTTGCACTAGCTAGGGTGAAAACCCTAGCTACAATTTCCCTTGCAAGGTTATTATAATGAAAATGCTAAGATATGGAGAATAAAACCAACCTTCAACCGTATGTTCAAAGTAGAACCCGGTTGAGCTTTCAATCTCTACACTTGAACCTGCAGATTAGTCTCAACAACAAATACAAGCAAGTGCATATAATATGTGAAAGATATTAGCATAATCAACAACATGATCCATGATATCATAAGAAAATGTAACCCAATGTAATTTAAACAACAATCACAACATCAATTGGACGAGAAAATGAGTATTTCCATTAATAAATAACAAGAAGTACATGATACGACCTCTTGCCGGAAACCAATATGAACCAAGAACTAGGTCTCTCCAGTTGTTCCTCCACCACTTCAATCCCCCATGCAATGGAAAACTCAAACTATGAAAGGATTTTGGTAGGTGAACATAAGGACTTCACAACAACAAGGATCAATGAGTGTAGACTCAAGTCACGAGCTCAATATACCATAAGAGCTCAATATATAGCCTTCCAAAGTTAAGTGAAAGGTCGAATCGAGTTGTTTCGGGGTATATGGAGGGCCAAAGGTCACCCTAAGACCGTTTTTTGGGAGTAAAAATTAATTTTTCTATTGTTTTTACCATGTAACTCAATACGCGGGCTAATTAGGTGCAGTCTGTGTGTACGGTGGATATAATGGAACAACAAGCGTACCGGAACAAAAATAGTGAAACTTGGTTCCTAAAGGGAAAATAATGGATCTGAGTCAATACAATGGATATTGAAGGCCAATCAATGCTGATGCTCACAGGGTGGAAAATTACGCTGTAACAATTTGGGAGGGTCGTACTGTATTTGGAAATCGATTTTTGTCCCCTACCCTTGGGGGTTTTGAACCTTGAATTGACTAGTAAATTTCCCTATTTTCTCCTAATTGTAAATGAATGTTGAAGAATTATTTTGTCATGTCCCAAAATTTTGCATTGGGTCACAATGGCCTAAGCCCCTTGGCCATACTCATGATAGTTTGTCAAATTGATGCTAAGGGTCAAATAATTGCTAAGAATGATGTCCAAGTTAGAAATAATGTGAAATTAGATCCAAATGGACAAGGTGGGTCACATTAAGAGAAAATCCCAATTCAAAGTTTGTAATATACCCATCCAAATGAATTGTCATGGAGAAAAATTACTAGTTCCCTAAGTTGGGGGTGGAAGCATTGGAATTTGAAATAAAGGGGGCTAATAAATGATGTTTGGACATTAGAATGGAATAAATATTTAATAAAGGAGCTAACTAAATAAATACAAGGGAAAATCAAAGTGGAAATTGATCAGGAAGACACATGGAGGATGTGGGACCCACACAAGCTAGATTTTATATGCCACGTGGCATCCTCCTCTTGTCAATTCGAATCCATAAGGATTTCAACGTTCTTGGGATGATTTGGAAGGCTCATACACTTGAAAATATGCATCATAGGTCGAATTGGGATGGAAGTGTAACTCCCATGGAAGAGGAAGAGTCAAAGGAAAGGTTCTTGGACACTTGGACTAGATTCCCTAACTCTATGACAACAATGATGAAGATGCTATGACACCTATGACACAAATAAGATCTGAATGCTGACATCTGACATATATGACATGTCAGGGCTAAAAATAGCCTCCAAGAAGGCACCCAAGTGACTTAGGGCAGCCAAAGAGACACCAATTCGAATTTGGAGAAGGAGGGGGCTAGAATTGGAAGGACAATTGGCATACTTGGGAATCTCTTCCATAATTGAGTTGGCATGAAGCTATTGGGAGGAATTAGACCCATGGAGGACCTTAGAATTTTATAAAAGACAATAACAAAGAAGGATGGTATCTTTTGATCATTTTCATAGTTTGCATTTTGCATTTGGAGAGGAGAGCTAGTGGGGTGCTACTCTACTTGCCTTAGCACCAATTTCGAGGGTGAAAGATTCTCATCCTAGTTGCTAATTGGAAAGGCCATTTAGACCTTTCATTTGGAGCTACAATGGAGTCTTTTGTTATAGGTTGAATCTACAGGGCATCTCATGGTCACATCTCTTTCAGCTTGCTTCTACAACCATTCTTCTATTTCTTGGCATATTCTTGCTCCTTGAGGAGAGGCTCACTTGTTGAGGTGATGAAATCTTTGGGATGGCTCTTGAGGCCCCATATATTTCTAATCTGATATATATACTCTTTTTTTACTGTTTGGAATACTTTTAGGTCTAAACTCAAAAATATTTGATGTAAAAATGCTAAACTATGAACAAATGGTGTAATTTCCCCAATACCTTGTTATTTGTGTAAAATCTATGTCACAGTAGGATCTAGCTACCATGGATTCCTCACAGCTGAAAGATTAAATTCATTAAGGAAGCTGAGACAAGTGCAAACTATTGTAGAAATGAACAAATGATCAAATTCCAGAAATGCACAAATGATCAAAAGATGAGATATTATTAACTGTCCAATATTACAATGAGATTGGATCATCCTTGCATAGAAATAGTAAGGAAAAATATCCACTTGGAGTGTCCACACTTAGCTAGATTATATTTATCCCAATCCCCCCTAGATTAACCAAATGGTTTCCAAAATAACCCAAACAGGATCAAACTGTGCATGTGAACACTGGGTAAGCATGGGGAACCAAGATGGAGCTCACACATGTGAAGGAGATGTTTGGGTGGAAGTTAGGTAGGCTAGAATAGGACAAAAATAAACAAAAATGGGATTAATGACCAGGTTCAATGTATGGGAGCCTATTGTCAAAGAATATCCCTTAGAGCAAGGGATAAGGGCGTCTTAGGCATGCTGGGGCAATAAGTGCTTGGATAAGCATGCTTAACAACTAGTTTGACCACCTCTTTGGCCCATACTTTGGCCCAAACCTTGTAATCTTATTCATACTAGCCCATACAAGTTCTAGAAACTTTATAATAACCAGTTTCATAGCTAGGGAGGCATTATTAACCAGTTTAGCACCTAATAACCATTAATTAATTAATGATTAGGGTACTAAGGTATAATATTGCTCTAACAATTTTCACTTGAAGTGGTATCAAATTCGAATGCTTTAGTCAATTTTTTATGTATTCATGTTGTATGGAGTGCCATTAATATTCTTAAGAAGTTTCATATTCATTATACAAGCATTTGGAGCAATATTCTTAAGTTTCATAACCATTTGTGAAGATTTACTATCATTTCCCCCAAGGTCGAAACTAGTCTTTTGTATCTGATTTGAGAAGGTTTTAGAATAATTAATAAACTGAATGTTGATGAATATGAGACCATATTTATGTCCCCTAGATATCCCCTAATTCTTTTAAGAAATTTGAGAGGGTACCATAACATTTGGAGAGCCATTTCCAACACCTACCCATTGGGGAATTGAACCCCTAACTGCGAGTCAAATTCCCTACATTCGACAGAATTAAAAGGAGAGTTTCAGAAGCCTTTCAAAGACTCTAAATCCTCCATGAACCTAATAATAATGTCCTAATACCATCCATATACCTTCTGTAACAATTTGGGATCATTTGGAGCCATTTGGAGATCAAGAAGCCAATACTAGTTAAGAGAAATTGCTAGTCAAATCCCCTACCTTGGCCAGAATTAAAAAGAGAGTTGCACAAGTCTTTTGAAGACTATAAAGAATCCATGAACCTCATAATCATGTCCTAATACATTCCATATACCTTCTGTGACAAGTTGGGATCTTTTGGAGCCATTTGGAGATCAAGAAACCAATGCTAGTCAAAGGTTGAACTAATGGAAAAAGTTAAAAATTTCACCACTTTAATAAATTTCAAAAAAGGAACACTACAGTGGTATCAGAGCATGGTCCTTGAACCTATGAGTTAATATCATACATTGAAGAATAATTTGCATCCATGTCTTACTATTATGATGAATCATTTGAGTACAATGCTTATGAGTAGTATGTAGATGATTGTGAGCAATACGAAGCAGAATGTGAATGGTTTGAGGAAGAGGTGCCATCATGCAACACTTTTTAAAATTTCATGAGGAATGAAGATTATTATTATGACCCTATGTATGATAAAGATGAGTGTGTCACACTACCAAAGGATAATCCTAGGGATGAATTACAGAGATTGAGAGCAACATATAAAACCTTGCCCCAACAATATCAAGTATATCTTGATTGGTATAAGGGAAATACAAAAAAGGCCCCTCCTTTTCAAGACTTTGTTGATTGGGTGTTTGCAAATAGGCCCAAAAATGAATATGTGGAGTTAGTGAAGAAAGGTTTATGACATTCTTGTCAAAAACCTAGGAGAGAAAATCATATCTGTGTGAGTGAAAAGATCAATGAAATATCTGAAGCTTTAGGGAATGCATGTATGTCCTACTTGAGGAGAGTTTTTGGGATTTCTTCAAAAAGAGTTTCCAAATATATTGATCTTAAGGAAACCAAGGGGAAAATGCACCAGCTTGCTTGAAGGAGAAAATTGAGGAGACCCATGAACCACCTAGTTCTGAAATAGGTGAAGTAGAAGTAGTACATGAAGAGGATTGAAAGTCACTCCCAAGTGACTTTGAAAAAGATGAAGAGACATCACATGAGCATGAATAAGATTCTATTGAAAATATTTAAGGTAATTTCAAGACACATTCTACGTTGGAAATGAAACAAAGAGCATCTACTGATGGATGCTTGAACTATGAAGGATTACCTAATGATGGGTGCTCACACCTCTATCTTGGTGACATAGAGATCACTTTTGAAAGTGTTGCTGCAATCCAAACTTCCATTAATCATGAAAATGAAGACCTTGTAGCAGTTGAAGAATAAACAAGATCAACTTCCCCATCACCACTTGAGCTTCATGAAGTTGGTCCAAGCAAGAGGGAAGAAGATGAGGAGGTTCATTTGGAAGAGCCTCATTTTTTTGAAGGGTCCTTGAATATGAATGAAAAGAAGATCCAAGAGACCCTTAGCATGCTCCATGACACTCAAGCATTAGTGTCAACTTCTTGTTGTAAAGTTTCTTCATTGAAGGATCCATCCTTCCTTGAAGACATGGAGAAGATTCAAAGAGCAATGTGCAACATCAAAGGTAATTTCATGTCTTTGCTTTTTGATAGAAACAATTTGGTTGAGTTTAATGAATTATTACATGGTGCATACTTGAAGAATAATGAGGATATTAATAAACTCAAAATTCAAAATGAGCAACTTCTTGAAAGGTTGTAATATACTTGTTCTTCCTCCTATGTTTTAAATTGTCATATGGTAGATTACATGGAGGATTCTCATGACATGGTAGATCATGAGAAACATGGATATTTTCATGTGCTTGATGTGTTTGAATATGAGCTTGAGGATATCCAAGCGCTTGATGTGGTGGAAGAGGAACTTGAGCTTCCTCTTAGAAATGGTGACACAATTTTTAAAGAAATGTATGATTCCACTACCTTGGAACCAACCTATGAGGAAAGTTTTGCACTTTTGAGGAAGGTGCATGATCCTACCATTATGGAGAATTCACATGAGGACACTTATGCAATTTCTGATCATTTGGGTGAGTTGGTTATGTGAAATTGACCACATAAGATCCAAAGGGATGATGTAAACCTCACAATGAAAGAATTTAGGAATAATAGAAGAAGAGACAAGCAATAGAACTTAGATCCAAAGAAACTCTGATTGAGGAAGAATAATTACACATGTTTTTATTAACAGAATAATGAACTGGTAAATATACAATGTTGAGTATGAGGATTCGAATTCACTAGGAGGAATTTGAATTGGCCTTCATGCACAGATCCATAATTAGTGGAGAGTCATCAATCCCTAACTAGGAGTCCACCTTCTCATCAGTGAAGTCATCAATGCACAAGTAATGATCAACCGGGACTCAAACTGAGTCAAACTGAATGTGGTTGGTGTAACTGGCACATGGAAGCACTAATATAGTGAAGGAGGCTCAGTGGAGGGCGCCATAGGTTCTAATTGGAGTCAGAATGGTCAATCTAGTCTCACTGGAGGTCCAACAGAGTGATAAACTCAGTAAAGAGTCAGTTAATCCTTAAATCAAGAAAATAACTGAAGATAACTCAATATAACTGAATATAACTGGACTGGTAGGTGAAGAAGGCGCCCTTGTCATGCAGTGGAGAAAAGGAGGGCGCATTAGTCACTGGGAGGCCTAGAAATGATCTAAAGGAAGCTACAGGGGCTAGTTTGCTGAGGACTAGGTGTTGGGACTGATGACCTAGAATGCATGCAAACCCTAATTTTGCATGCATGACTGAAAATGAAAATGACTGGAAAGCTAGTAGGACTAGGATGGAATATAGGAATATCCTAACAGGTTCATTATTCTACATCCTACACTTCCATATTTTGCAACATTCATCCTAATGAAGTATGGGCGAAAGGTTTATTTTTTATGGTGCCACATGAGAACATGAAACTCCTATCTCTCCTTTATATGATGAAATTGTCAGGGCCATTTCTCATTTACAATTGCAGCAGCATTCCTTGTTACCTTATGATGAAACACATCTACATGGATGCACTTATGATGTTTACTTGAGTCACTTGAAGACTCATGATTTTCCTTGCTCCTTGCTTAGTTCAATTGATATTGGAGGAACTTCATCCACTACTTGGGTGAATAGATATATGAGTGGAGAAAATTATTATTTGAAGCAACATCCTTTGTTATTTCTTGATGATACACATGTTCATGGATGCACAAATGGTACTTCTGTGAGCCCCTTGAAGGCTCATTGTTTCCTTTGTTCCCTACTTGGTTCAGATTTTAGTGGAGGTTCTTCATTCACTTCTTGGATGAAAGAACACATGGCTGATTATTTTGATGCATCTTACATCCTTTTGGATTAGCATTATAGGACATGGGATCCTCACCTATGTCATTGGAGCATATTTGATTGGTCACTTGAAGCTTGTATGCACTTGGCAAATGGTGGTCTACTTACTTGGAGGTATAAGCACTTCCATGATTCTTTGATGATGCACCTCCTTGATGTACATTTTTATTATGTTTTTATGTCCTTTGATGATATATATTTTGTACTCATTATTTTTGGCAGAATGCATACAAGAAAATGGGATCTAGGAATTCTCTTTCCTAATGGTATGAGTTGGAGGGCACTCCTAATTGTTGGAGTGCAATACAAGCAATGGGACCCTCGGATAATTTTTAGTATAATTGGTTTCAATTTTTTTGGGGAAACAAGTAGTATGGGGGATGGATTCCCCACTTAATAAAGTGATTTTAATCAGAGTAGTGCAGCAGCAAGCTTGGTGGTTCCTCTCTAAAATCTTCATGGAATATCGAATACTGAAAGTTGGGCAACACAGTGGCAACTTCAATAATTATGCAGTGGTATCAGAAGGGGGTTTCCAAAATATAAAAGAGGTAAAGAGTAATTATGCAAACATGGTTTTGATGGACTTAATTAAATTTTTTTTGTTTAGTGGTGATGTTACAGGGGACATCAAAATGAAAAATAAAACCCACATCTCCTTTCTTTTGGAAACACACAATTGTAGTGCATGGGTGGTTCTACTCAAGGTTTTAGAAGAGAAGTTTTGGGAAGCAAAATTTTGGAAAGAAAACAGGTTCTTCCACATACATGTTTTGAAATTGCTTGAGGAAAAGCAATATTGGGAAGATAGGATTTGTCATGTCCCAAAATTTTGCATTGGGTCACAATGGCCTAAGCCCCTTGGCCATACTCATGATAATTTGTCAAATTGATGCTAAGGTCAATAATTGCTACGATTGATGTCCAAGTTAGTAATAATGTGAAATTAGATCCAAATGGACAAGGTGGGTCACATTAAGAGAAAATCCCAATTCAAAGTTTGTAATATACTCATCCAAATGAACTATCATGGAGGAAAATTACTAGTTCCCTAGGTTGGGGGTGGAAGCATTGGGTTGAAATAAGGGGGCTAATGAATGATGTTTGGACATTAAAATGGAATAAATATTTAATAAAGGAGCTAAATAAATAAATACAAAAACAAGGGGGCTAATAAATGAAGTTTGGACATTATAATGGAATAAATATTTAATAAAGGAACTAAATAAATAAATACAAGGGAAAATAAAAGTGGCAATTGATCATGAAGACACATGGAGGATGTGGGACCCACACAAGCTAGATTTTCTAGGCCACATGGAATCCTCCTCTTGCCAATTCGAATCCATAAGGAGTCTAAAGTTCTTGGGATGAGTTGGAAGGCTCATACACTTGGCAATATGCATCATAGGTCTAATTTGGATGGAAGTGTAACTCCCATGGAAGAGGAAGAGTCAAAGGAGAGGTTCTTGGACACTTGGACTAGATTCCCTAGCTCTATGACAACAATGATGAAAATGATATGACACCTATGACACAAATCAGATCTGAATGATGACATTTGACATATATTACATTTAAGGGATAAAAATATCCTCCAAGAAGGCTCCCAAGTGAGTTAGGGCAGCCAAAGAGACACCAATTCGAATTTGGAGAAGGAGGGATCTAGAATTGGAAGGACAAGTGGCATACTTGGGAATCTCTTCCCAACTTGAGTTGGCATGAAGCTCTTGGGAGGAATTCAACCCATGAAGGACCTTAGAAGTTTATAAAAGACAATAAAAAAGAAGGATTGTAGCTTTTTATCATTTTCATAATTTGCATTTTGCATTTGGAGAGGAGAGCTAGGGGAGTGATACTCTACTTGCCTTAGCACCAATTTCGAGGGTGAAAGATTCCCATCCTAGTTGGTAATTGGAAAGGCCATTCAGACCTTTCATTTGGAGATACAATGGAGTAGGTTTTTACAGGTTGAAGCTACAATTCAGCTCATGGTTACATCTCTTTCAGCTTGCTTCTACAACCATTCTTCTATTTCTTGGCATATTCTTGCTCCTTGAGGAGAGGCGCACTTGTTGAGGTGATGAAATATTTGGGATAGATATTGAGGCCCCCTATATTTCTAATCTCATATATATACTCTTTTTTTACTACTTAGAATACTTTCAGGTCGAAACTCAAATATATTTGATGTAAAAATGCTAAACTATGAACAAATGGGGTCATTTCCCCAATACCTTGTTATTTTCATTTGAAGTGGTATCAAATTCGAACGGTTCAGTCAATTTATGATGTATTAATTTTGTATGGAGTTCCATTAATATGCTGAAGAAGTTTCATATTCATTATACAAGCATTTGGAGAAATATTATTAAGTATCATAACCATTTGTGAAGATTTACTATCATTTCCCCCAAGGTCGAAACTAGTCTTTTGTATCTGATTTGAGAGGGTTGTAGCAGAATTAATAAACTTAATGGTGATGCATATGAGACCATATTTATGTACCCTATATATACCCTTATTATTTGCATAAATTGGAGAGGTTCCCATAGCATTTGGAGATCCATTTCCAACACCTACCCATTGGGGAATTGAACCCCTAATTGCTAGTCAAATTCCCTACATTGGATAGAATTAAAAGGAGAGTTTCAGAAGCCTTTATAAGAATATAAAGAATCTGTGAAACTCATAATCATGTCCTAATACCATCCATATACATTCTGTAACAATTTGGGAGCATTTGGAGCCATTTGGAGATCAAGAAGCCAATACTAGTTAAGAGAAATTGCTAGTCAAATCCCCTACCTTGGACAGAATTCTAAAGAGAGTTGCAGAAGCCTTTTGAAGAATATAAAGAATACACGAACCTCATAATAATGTCATAATACTATCCATATACCTTATGTGACAATTTGGGATCATTTGGAGCCATTTGGAGATCAAGAAACCAATACTAGTCAAAGGTCGAACTAGTGGAAAAAGTTGAAAATTTCACCACTTTAATAAATTTCAAAAAATGGACACTACATATTTTGAGACTGTCCTGTTAAATTTTCAGAATTTACTTCAATCTGATCTAGGATCTTAACTGAGAGAACAACATGTACAGCAAATCTATAGCATATCAATCATGGACACAATAATGCAAGCACACAAGAGACATAGAGTTTACTTGGGGAAAACCATAAAGGTGAAAAACCCCAATAACTTCCTCAGAGATAGATAGAGCAATGATACAACCAGAATACAAGAGATAGTCTTCTCATAGCAGTAGAGCCTCCTCCTCCACAAGTGCGCCACTCTCCAAAGTGTGAGTGAGAGAATAGAATGTGTAAAATGAGAGAGACACACTCTCTATTTATACACTAACTTGACTTGACGTTTACTCAACTAGGTTGGCCTCAATTTAACCACTTAAAATAATGTTGACTGGGCCGACCCCCACTAGGGTGGTCTAATAACCCTTTGACCCACATGACTTATATAGGGCCAACCCCAACAAGGTGGTCTAATAACCCATAAGTATAAGTTATGACACTTCCGTATAGAGGAACAAGAACATCTCTATAGGAATACAACCACTTCCGTATAGAGGAATAATAACATCTCTATAGGAATAATATACATATATGTGAAATACATTCTGAAGTTACATATACATCAACACTCCCTCTTAACTAGGAAGGTATTTCTCGACACAGGTCTTCTAGCACAAGTCATCTTCTCTGGATCATCGTCACTGGATAATCATCATCGAGCCATCATCATCGTCACTGCTGCTGCTATCTCAATCAATATCTGAATCTACTCGTCATAGGAAGTTCTACAGAGCCAGTCCTTTTTCATACTAGATGTAGGCCCACCACCTGCAGGTCTTCGTCATCACTGGCCATACTGTGGAATCCTCAAGACTTATTACGTGCGTCACAAAACCTTAAAAGAGTCTCTTGACTAACAAGAACCCTAAAGAGCATCTGAGGCCTTTTTCATCCTGTCCAGATCTCTAGGACTTATTACATGTGACCCCACCACAAAACCTCAAAAGAGAATCCCAGGACTGATTACGAGCACAAGGCTCAACCTATCGGATCTCCCAGGGCACAAATTACATGTGGTCACCACAAAACCTCGAAAGAGAATCCCAGGACTGATTATGAGCACAAGGCTCAACCTATCGGATCTCCCAGGGTACAAATTACATGTGGTCATGGCAAAACCTCGAAAGAGCATCCCGGGACTGATTACGAGCACACGGCTCAACCTATGGGATCTCCCAGGGCACAAATTACATGCCATAGGACACAATAATGCAAGCACACAAGAGACACATATTTTACTTGGGGAAAACCATAAAGGTGAAAAATCCCAATAACTTCCTCAGAGATAGATAGAGCAATGATACAACCAGAATACAAGAGATAGTCTTCTCCTAGCAGCAGAGCCTCCTCCTCCACAAGTGCGCCACTCTCCCAAGTGTGAGTGAGAGAATAGAATGTGTAAAATGAGAGAGACACACTCTCTATTTATACAACTTGACTTGACCTTTACTCAACTAGGTCGGCCTCAACTTAACCACTTAACATAATGTTGACTGGGCCGACCCCCACTAGGGTGGTGTAATAACCCTTTGACCCACATGGCCGACCCCCAATAGGGTGGTCTAATAACCCTGTGACCCACATGACTTATACAGGGCCGACCCCAACAAGGTGGTCTAATAACCCATCAAGTATAAGTTACGACACTTACAATATGAATGACGACACTTCCGTATAGAGGAATAATAACATCTCTATAAGAATACAACCACTTCCGTATAGAGGAATAATAACATCTCTATAGGAATAATATACATATATGTGAAATACATTCCGAAGTTACATATACATCAACATGTCCAAGCATCCATAAGCCTAATTTTTGTTTCTTAATACGTTTCAAACATATTCATACCCAATTCAGAATCATTTGGAACCATTTGGAAGCATTTGAGTCATTACTAGTATAAGGGTCGAAGTGGCCAAAAAGTGCAATTTTTCCATTTTTTCCAAATTTCTTAAAAAGGGACACTAAAAGTGGTATCAGACAAATGTTCCTTGCACCTGATGTGAATGAACATTTATGAGTACAATAATCCAAATAAATCATCCCCCACCCTTAGAAACTGAAACTGAAAGTGCTTTTGGTGAAGAGGTAGAAGAAAGAGAAGAGGTGTATTTTGTTGAGAATATGGCTAAGGATGAGAAAGGAAATTCTGATATGGAGGAGAAATATGAGTTTAGGAAATTCATGAAACCTTTTTTTGAATATATGACAAGGTAGATAATGCAAGGATTCAAATTGATGGCTAGTCAAATTGGTAGCAAATTGGCCACAGGAGGCACTAGCAGTTCCTCTAGTGAGGAAAAGAAGACAGTGGGTGGAAGCATTTTCTCAAGAACAAGGCCTCATAATTGAGCTCATGAGTTTTAGAGCTCAACAATATCTACCACACCTAAGTTTATTGAGACCAAAGAATATCATAACTCTCAAATTGGCATGAAGGAAATTCTAGCAGAATGGTAAGAGTTGAGTGAAGATTGTAGAAGAACATTACCATTTGATCAATTATTTACTATCTCAAACAAGCTCAAAATGAGATGAGGTAACATAAGTCCCTTTCAAAATAAATAATTGAATTATTCCATAGGTAAAATGCCCCTTCCTACCTTTGATGGTTCATCTCAAAGTTATGCAAATACTTGGATACAAAAACTAGATGTGTATTTTCAGTTGAATCCAATGATTGAAGAGGATGCTATAAAAATGGCTATTTTGCATCTTGAGGGAGATTCCAATGATTGGTAGTTAAATGGAATTAAAAACTTGGGACATGATCAGGTTACAGCATATTAAGAATTTGTTATTAGGGTATTGGAAAGATTTGAGCAAAAAGACCCAGAAATGCCTTTCAAAGAACTAGCAGAGTTGAAGCAAAGTGGAACACCGGATGAGTACATGTTAGAATTTAAAAAATTATCAGTTAAGGTGGCTGATATATCTATGGTCATATTAGTATTTCTCTTTACTGAATGTTTGGCTGAAAATTTTAAGGTTTTAGTTAAGTCCCACAAACCTACTTCATTTAAAGATGCCATGAACTTGGCAAGAGATCTGCAAAATGTGCTATCCAAGACAAGGTATCCTCCCAAGACAAAACTTCCTTCCCAGTTCATATTTGAAAAGAAGCCATGGAAAGAAGATGCAATTGGAAAGGATAATAAAGAGGGACCAAGTAGGGAAGAACTCAGAAGAAAGAAACTCTGTTACACATGCTTCCAACCATGGGTACCAGGACATTAATGTGCTAAGGGAAAAGCACAATTCATTGAAGTATTTTATGATGATGATGAGTATGAAGGGGGTATGAACGAAGGAGGACATATTTCAGCCCAAGAAGAGGGATATGGCACAGCATAATAAGGGAAACAAGAAGAAGCTCATCCATTACCTAACAAAGGGAGACTAGTAGAGCTTTCAGGAGTACCTCGTTTCCACACTATTCAATGCCAAGGAGTGGTACAAGGACAAAGGGTTTCGGTATTGGTAGATGAAGGAGTGTTGGTGTAATTTATGTCTATTAAATTTCCAATATTAATTATCAACCGAGGTTTGTACACTTAGAGTTGTGACACAATATGTGATGAGGTAGAAGGTAACCTAGGATGTTTGTTATGCAAGTCCTATGAGATGTACAAACTGAATGGATAATGTAATGAAATTAAATGATCTAAATAAATAACTTTCAAAATGAAAAAAAAAAACGAGTCACTTACATTCATAAAGAATCTATCCTTTTATTTATCAAACGATACTACATACAACACTTCATTCAGGCACTACATACGACATTACATTCAAATAAAATCATAACTAAGAATGATCTAAGACTGGGAAAGATGATTTAATCAAAGGCTATGGGCTAATAAGTAAATGCTACTGCTATTCTATATGAGAAAACTATTTCAAAGGCTTGTAAACTCAAAGATTCTAATGACAATAGTGAATTAATTCCAACTTCTGAAAATTAACTTCTAAATACATTCATTATTTAGAAATTCTATTCTAAATATTTTAATTCTAACTCTATTTTGACAGGAAATCAAAGTATTCTACAAAATAACTCTTTTAATAATTATCTATTGAGAAAGAAATGTAGAGCTATGATATTTCTAATCAAGAGAACTTTTGAAGAAAACAACTAACAATGCTAAGTTAACTTTCAATTCTATTCTGTTGAAAAAGCTTCAAAACTTGTAATCAAACCCTATCTATCTAAGTATCAATGAACAAGACAAAACTACTACAGTAAATTGAACCATAAACTAGTCTAAAACTTATAACTAAATTTATATAAAAAGCAGAACAACACTACTCTGTTTCTATAATAAATCTGATTACAAACTAATCTATTTAATCACACTTCTACTGTCAATACAAAAATACTCTATTTCAAAAGGAGATCCTAAGCAAAGCAAACCTACTCTACTCTATAATCAAAGCATGAAAGCAAATTCAAGACTACTATATTGCAAGTCGAAAGGAAGTTAAACTACTTGCATTTAAATTAAAGAGCTATTCTCTATTGCACAGTAACTAAACGAAATTGAAACATAACTAGTTCTTTGAGAATGAATGAAAACTACAAAAATACAACTATCTATTGGATCCAATGTGCAAATGAGGTATAAATGAATTCAAGTGCATAAGCAATAAATGAAATTCAAACCCTATCCTACGCTACAAGTGACAATACTTCATGCACGAAATAAACTAGAACGCTACTGTGCGAGATAAATTAATCACTACTTGTACGAGATGAATTGAAATGTTATCTATGAAGTACAGTAAACACTATCTACGAAATTCATTTAAATGCTATCTATGAATTTAAAGGCTATCTACGAAATGCAACAAAACACTATCTACGAAATACACGAAACGAAGATCTCCTTTCCTACTTAACAATCTATGATGAGCTCATATAACTTAACACATAGCACGCATGAATGAAATGAAATGTTTATACAACAATACAAGGTAGCAACGATTTGAACATATACAGGGAAAAAAAATATTCACGCACAGCAAGAACAGAGGACACAATACTTAGTTGAATGTTGGTAATAGAAATAAAACACAAGGAAACCAACTGCTGCTGAGGGGCCCTCCCAGGAACAGTGGTCACTTCTTCACGAACTACTCAGTCACCAGAGCATAAAAGCTAAATTGAACCAGAAACAGAGAAATTCCATATTATCAATTCAGAATTTGTACATTATAGTGTCTCTCCTCAATACCTATGAGGTAGAATTTATACATGAAAAAGCCAGTGGGGAAGGATAGAACCGAATCCCCAAATCCCTGGACCGTTAAAACTAATTTTTATATTTAAAAAAATGGCCATTTACGTTTTCTGGGAAATCTGTTTTGAAGAATCATGAACTGCTCTCAAATAGCATTGAATTTCCACAAAATTCTTGTGCCGGAATTTTAAATTTTGCCTCTGTTTGCCCGCAAATCCAACCCAAAATTTGATGTTTATTAAAAACATGTTTTTGACAGAATTTTTGAATTGCAAGCTGCTCACATATGAACGGTTCTGGGTGAGATCTGATAGGTAAAAATCCATGTTGTAGATGCTTTCTTCAAAACCCACCTTCCTGCTTCTAGCATGGAGATTCGGAAGTAGGCAAACCAACGATTTCAAAGGTGCGAATGATAGTCCGAATGACTGGGCGTGTGCGAATGGCAGTCCGAATGGCCTGTAACTGTAATTAGTTCAAAGAAATCTGGATTCCTGGGATGAATTGATGCTAGGTTGTTGGCCATATTGATTGTTGAGTGCTAGGTTCAGGTTGTGTCTGAAATCTATTGGTTGCATCACCATCTATTTATGAGTTTGCATGACTGTGTGTTGCCATAATATGTGCTCCCTCCATTTTCACGTGCGTGAGTTCATCCTTTGCGACCTGCACAAAACAAAAGTTTGTTAGTTATAAAAGAAACAACGTATTTAAAGATTAATACATATCATATAAATTAAATATGATTCGTTTCATATAGTGAAAGCAACGACGTGCACATATGTATAAAAATGGCTATGTTGGATTAAATCCAAAAGGGTAACGTCATAGGTTATTATGTAATGGCTTTAAGAAGTGTAAATTCATTTCATATTATACCATTTCATGAGCTTTACATTTTTTAATTCATTTAATTGTTTATGAATGGTTTTAACTTTATCATAATGCATTTCAATTTTATTTAGAAGTATTTTGGATTTAAAACATATATTATTTATTTTAATGTTTTACCCATTACTTTAAATGTAAACCATTGTAAACTATTAAATCAGGGTTTCAATGTTAACTTATGAGTCATATTCGTATTTGCAGGTATCTCAAGACTAGCAAGAATCGGACGATAAAGATATTACAGTGTTAACGAGAGCCGAAAGACAAAGCCAAGACAAACTTAGTGAACCAATAAGAGACATGCAAGCAAACCCAATGCAGAGCTTGAGACTGAATGGATTGCCGAAATGTCGAATATTGCGTTTAATACATCAAAAGTAACATATTGGGCTTCATTTACATTTAAGAGTTTTAATTGATGAAACACAATAAAAGATAGCCCTTTTAAAGATAGATGTATTGAATTACGGTCAATAGGCCGGGAAATTAATGTAAATAAAATCATTATAAAGGACAATTCTAGATCCCAACAAGGAGCCACACATAACTTTATTGATACATCCATGGTGGAGAGGAGAAAGCTACCTATTGAACCATTCGATGGCTTCACAGTAATCATTCCAAGTCACCATACTATGGAGTGCAAAACATGGATTCCAAAGCTACAACTCACCATAGGTAATTACACTTTTTTTTATAGCTTTTATGTGGTTGATGTTGCTGATACTAATGTGGTATTGGGAGTGCAATGGTTGTACTCTATAGGGGGACATACAGTGAACTATCAAATCTCTAAAATGAAATTCAAAGATTCGGGAAGGAAAACAAAGGGTATTGAGAGGAATACACACCTATCTGAATCAAGTAGTGTCCTCCCAAAGTATGAAGTCTGCATTGAGGCATAGGGATATTGAATGGGCTGATGAATATTGCATCACTTCCCCCAAGCCAAAAATAAATATTTCAGAGCATCCAAGGGAGATGAGGCAGCCACTACACCAGAATGAAAATTGTTTTAGAGACCTTCCTCTTGGAAGGCCACCTGTTGGGATTTTCCTATACTCCATCCTAGTCCTACCAACATTATCATTTTTTTCATTTCAGTCATGCAGGCATGCAATTGCATGCATCCCAGTCATCAGTCACATCACCTAGTGCTTAGTCTTCTAGCCCCGGGAGCTTCTTTCTGGTCTTTTCTAGCCCTCCTAGTGCTTAGTGCGCCCTCCTTTCACCTACCACATGTGAAAGGCGCCCTCTCTCACCTACCACTCAGTTACACTTGGTTAGTTCCTTGATTTATGGATCTGCTCCTTGATTTAGAGACAAATGGCCTAGTTAACTCACTGAAACACTCTAATGGACCTCCAAAGAGCCTAGATTGACTATTTTGACTCCAGTTAGCTCCTCATGCGCCCTCCATCAGTGCTCCATGCATCAGTTACACTTTCTACAACCAGTTAGACTCAGTTTGACACATGGTTGATGGTTAATTGTGCTTTGATGACACTCTACTGATATGATGATCACTCCATGCAGGCTAATTCGAATTGCCACCTTGGCATTCGAATCCTCTCCACCATTGTATTATTTACTGTTCATATTATGATTAATGAATTAGTGTGTGATGTTATTCTGCTTCTATCTGAGTTCTACTGTATCATAATTATGTTGCTCCTTTACACTGCATTGGCCACTCTTCTTCTATTTTCCTGCTTAATCTTAATATTAATCTTTCTTGTGAGGTATACATCAGCTCTTAGATCTGTTGTGATGATTTTCACATGGTATCAGAGTATAGTCTATCTCCATTCTTGAGAGTTTTTTGCAGGTAACTTGAAGTTACAGAAGTTCCAGCAGTTCCTGCAGTTTCACCTTGTATTTGCTCCAGTAGTTGAGATGAGCAATTCGAATACTCCTCTCACTCCTAGAATCCTAAATCCTTTCAATTACTTTGATTGGAATATTGATATGGAAATGTCCTTGAGAAGCAAATCTATACACAGGATAACAATGGGAAGAGAAACCGAACCAAATTCAGCTGTGGAGAGAACCAAGCATCTGAATCTATTAGATGAAGCCTTTGGTTACATGTGCATTCATATTTCTAGAGATCTACTATTTCAACTCGAAGGGTTGAAGACTCCAAGAGAGTTATGGCTGAAGTTAGATGTCATGTCCCAAATTTGGAATTGGGTCACAATGGCCTAATCACATTAGCCATATTCATTAGAGTTTGTAAAATTGATGTTAAGGGTCAAATAATTGCCAAGGAGGAAAATTACTAGTTTCCTAGGTTTGGGGTGGAAGCTTTGGGATTTGGAATAATGGAGATAATAAATGATGTTTGAACATTAGAATGGAATAAATATTTAATAAAGGACCTAAATAAATATATACAAGTGAAAATCAAAGTGGCATTTGATCATGAAGACACATGGAGGAAGTGGGACCCACATATGGCTAGATTTCCCCACTACATTTGGCCTCATTCTCTCACCAATTCGAATTCAAGGTGAATGGTAACATACTTGGGGGGAGTCCAAAAGGTATTATTCATGGAATGACTCATCCAAGGTCGAAATATAGAGGAAGAGTAACTCCCATGGAAGAGGAAGAGGCAATTTGGAGCTAGTGAGACACTTGGGCTAGATTGTCTAGCTCTATGACAACAATGATGAAGATGCTATGACACCTATGACACAAATCAGACCTGAAGGCTGACATATGACATATATGACATGTCAGGGCTAAAAATAGACTCCAAGAGGGCGCTCAAGGGTGTTAGGGCAGCTAAGATGCTTCCACATGTGATTTGGTGGAAGTGGGAGACTAGGAATTGTTGTACAAGTGGCGTTCTTTGGAATCTCTTCCCAACTTGAGTTGGCATGAGTCTCTTGGAAGGAATTCGACCCATGGATGCCATTAGAACTTTATAAATGTCAATAACAAAGAATGAAAGCAGCTTTTGATCATTTGTAGAATTTGCAATTGCATTTGTGAAGAGGGAGAGCTAGTGGATGACTAGTTTCTTGCCTTAGCCAATTTCGAGGGTGAAAGATTCCCATCCAAGTTGGTAATTGGAAAGGCCATTCAGACCTTTCATTTGGAGCTTTAATGGAGTCTTTATTTGCAGTTGTAAGCTATAGGGCAGCTCATGGTGTCTTCTATTGCGGCTCACTCCTTCAACCATTTCCAGTTTTGATGGCATATTCTTGATCCTTGAGGGAGGGCGTTTTTGGTGAGCTATTGTACTCTTTTGGGAAGCTTTTAATGCCCCATTTCTTTTGTAATATGAATTAAATACTCTTTTCTTCATCTCCAAAAAGTTTCAGGTCGAAATTCCAAGTAGAAATGTATAAATCTCATTTTTAATGGAAGAACAATGCCATTTCCCCACTACCTTGTTGTGAGCCAATGTATTGATGATGATTTCGAATGAATGGATGATTCTATGATATATTTGTAATCAATATACTGCCATGGATGTATTATACAAGTTTCATGTACTGTACTTGAGCATTTGAAGCATTTTTACTCAGTTTAGTTGTATTGGGAGGTGAAATAGTGCCATTTCCCCAAGGGTCGAATTGGGGATTTTTGCAGTTGAATGGGAGAGGGTGATAACAGTTGTAATAATCCATTAATGGTGCATATGAGACTTTAATAAAATAATTAACATATTACATACCTCTGTTCATAAATTTGAGTGGGTTTGGAGGCATTTGGGAAGCCATTTTCAGTGCTTACCCCAGGGGGATTTGAACCCCAAATTACTAGTAAAATTGCATAATTGGTTCAGAATCTTAAGAGAGTTTGCAGAGGTATTTTAGTGGACATATGTCATCCATAAACATCATATTCAAGTTATAATATCATTCATACACCTTCCTTGAAGATTTGAAGGCATTTGGATTCAATTTGAGACCTAGAGACCAATACTAGTCAAAGGAAAATCACTAGTAAAGTTACCTACATTGATCAGAATTGAAAGAGGATTTGTAGAAGTATTTTAAAGGTCCAAAGGAATCCTTGAAACACATATTTATGTTCTAATACCATTCATATACCTTCTCAGAATATTTGGGATCATTTGGGGCAAAATTGGGACCTAGAGATCAAAACTAGTCAAAGGTCTAACTAGGAAAAAAAAGTGAAAAATTGCCATTTTAATAAAATTCCTAACAAGGGACATTACAGTGGTATCAGAGCATGGTCCTTGCACCTGTGGATTAGGAACATACATTCAAGAATAATTGGCAGCCATGTCTTACTATTATGATGAATCCTATGAGTACAATTCTTATGAGGAATATGCAGATGCTTATGAGCAATATGAAGCAGAATGTGAATGGTACGAGGAAGAGATGCCATCATGCAATAATTCTTACAATTTCAAGAGAAATGAAGATTATTCTTATGACTTTAAATCTGATGAATATGAGTGTGTCACACCAACCAAAGATAATTCTATGACTGAGTTCCAAAGATGGAGAGCAAAATATAAAACCTTGCCCCAACAATATCAAAAATATCAAGAATATTTGGCTTTTAGCAAAAATACACAAAATGCCATGTCTTTTGAGTACTTTGCTGAACATGTTTTTGAAAATAGGCCCAAACATGAAGATGTGGAGTTAGTAAAGAAAGGTTTATGCCCTTCTTGTAAAGAACCTTGGAGTGAGTATCATACATGTGTGCATGAAATTATGTCCCACTTGAGGAGAGCTTTTGGGATTTTTTCAAAAAAAGATTCCAAAGATATTGATCATAAGGAAAACAAGGGGAAAAATGCATCATCTTGCTTGAAGGATAAAAATGAAGAGACATCACAAGAGCATGAAGAAGATTCTATTGAAAATATGGAAGATCATTTCGAGACACCTTCTAGCTTAGACATGAACCAAAGAGCATCTACTGATGGATGCTTAAACTATGAAGGAGTACCTACTGATGGGTGCTCACACCTCTATGTTGGTGACATAGAGATCACTTTTGAAAGTGTTGCTGCAAGCCCAAGTTCCATTAAGCATGATAATGAAGACCTTGTAGCAGTTGAAGAAGAACCAAGATCAACTTCCCCATCACCACTTGAGCTTCATGAAGTTGGTCCAAGCAAAATTGAAGAAGATGAGGAGGTTCATTTGCAAGAGCCTCATTTTCTTGAAGGGTCCTTAAAGATGAATGAAAATAAGATCCAAGAGTCCCTCAGCATTCTCCATGACACTCAAGCATTGGTGTCAAATTCTTGTTGGAGAGCTACTTCATTGGAGGAAAAATCCTTCCTTGAAGACATGGAGAAGATTCAAAGAGCAATGTGCCACATCAAAGGTAATTTCATGTCTTTGCTTTTTGATAGAAACCATTTGTTTGAGCTTAATGAATTGTTACATGATGCATACTTGAAGAATAATGAGGATATTCATAAGTTCACAATTCAAAATGAGCAACTTCTTGAGAAGTTGCAAGATACTTGTTTTTCCTCCTATGTTTCAGATTGTCAAATGGTAGATTGTTTGGAGGATTCTCATGACATGGTGGATCATGAGAAATGTGAAAATTTGAATGTTCTTGATGTGTTTGAAGATGAACTTGAAGAGATCCAAACACTTGATGTGGTGGAAGAGGAATTTGAATTGCCTCTTGATGAAGGTTATGCAATTTTTAAAGAAGAGCATGATTCCTCTACATTGGAACCAAACTATGACAAAGAGTTCACACTTTTGAAGGAGCTGCATGATACTACCCACATGGATCCTTCCCATGATGAAACTCTTGAACTTTTTGATCATTTGGGTGAGTTAGTACATTCTCCTACATCCTACAATTCCATGTTTTGCAGTATTAGTCTCAATGAAGTATGGGTGAAAGGGTTCTTTTTGATGGTGCCACATGAGGAGTATGGAACTCCTAGATTTAACTTTTATGATGACATGGTTGGAGCACATTATTATTCATATTTGCAGCAGCATAATTTGTCACTTTATGATGATTCACATCTACATGGATGCACCTATGATATGGATTTGAGTCACTTGAATACTCATGGTTTTTCTTGCTCAACACTGGGTTCATTTGATGTTAGAGGAATTTCATCCAACACTTGGATGAATAGATTTATGATGGGAGAACATTTTTGTTGGCAGCCACATACTTTGTTACATCTTTATGATTCTCACATTCATGGATGTATGGGTGAGACTTCTTTGATTCATTTGAAGTCTCCTTGTTTTTTCTGCTCATTATTTGGTTCAGATTCAGGTGGAGATTCTTCATTCACTTCTTGGATGAAAGAATACATGGCTGAATATTTTGATGCATATCACATCCTTTTGGAGCAGCATTATAGGACATGGGATCCTCACCTATGTCATTGGAGCAGATTTGATTGGTCACTTGAAGCTTGTATGCACTTGGAAAATGGTGGTCTACTTGCTTGGAGGTATAAGCACTTTCATGACTCTTTGATGAAGCATATCCTTGATGTACATTTTCATTATGTTGTTATGCACTTTGATGATATATATTTGGTACTCATGATGTTTGGAAGAACGCATACAAGAAAATGGGATCCAGGAATCCTCTTATCTAATGGTGTAGGTTGGAGAGCACTCTTAATTGTTGGGGTGCAATACAAGCAATGGGACCCCGGAATAATTTTTGTCTCATTGGTTTCATTTTTTTTGGGGAAGCAAGCAGTATGGGAGATGGATTCCCCACTTAATAAAGTGATTTTAATCAAAGTAGTGCAACAGCAAGCATGGTGGTTCCTCTCTAAAATATTCATGGAAACTCAAAGACTCAAGGTTTGGCAATTCAATGGCAACTTCAAAGAATTATACAGAAAGCAGGTTCTTCAACACCCATGTTTGAAATTGCTTGAGGACAAGCAATATTGGGAAGGGAGGATTTTTCATGTCCCAAATTTGGAATTGGGTCACAATGGCCTAATCACATTAGCCATATTCATTAGAGTTTGTAAAATTGATGTTAAGGGTCAAATAATTGCCAAGGAGGAAAATTACTAGTTTCCTAGGTTTGGGGTGGAAGCTTTGGGATTTGGAATAATGGAGATAATAAATGATGTTTGAACATTAGAATGGAATAAATATTTAATAAAGGACCTAAATAAATATATACAAGTGAAAATCAAAGTGGCATTTGATCATGAAGACACATGGAGGAAGTGGGACCCACATATGGCTAGATTTCCCCACTACATTTGGCCTCATTCTCTCACCAATTCGAATTCAAGGTGAATGGTAACATACTTGGGGGGAGTCCAAAAGGTATTATTCATGGAATGACTCATCCAAGGTCGAAATATAGAGGAAGAGTAACTCCCATGGAAGAGGAAGAGGCAATTTGGAGCTAGTGAGACACTTGGGCTAGATTGTCTAGCTCTATGACAACAATGATGAAGATGCTATGACACCTATGACACAAATCAGACCTGAAGGCTGACATATGACATATATGACATGTCAGGGCTAAAAATAGACTCCAAGAGGGCGCTCAAGGGTGTTAGGGCAGCTAAGATGCTTCCACATGTGATTTGGTGGAAGTGGGAGACTAGGAATTGTTGTACAAGTGGCGTTCTTTGGAATCTCTTCCCAACTTGAGTTGGCATGAGTCTCTTGGAAGGAATTAGACCCATGGATTCCATTAGAACTTTATAAATGTCAATAACAAAGAATGAAAGCAGCTTTTTATCATTTTTAGAATTTGCAATTGCATTTGTGAAGAGGGAGAGCTAGTGGATGACTAGTTTCTTGCCTTAGCCAATTTCGAGGGTGAAAGATTCCCATCCAAGTTGGTAATTGGAAAGGCCATTCAGACCTTTCATTTGGAGATTTAATGGAGTCTTTATTTGCAGGTGTAAGCTACAGGGCAGCTCATGGTTTCTTCTATTGCGGCTCACTCCTTCAACCATTTCCAGTTTTGATGACATATTCTTGATCCTTGAGGGAGGGCGTTTTTGGTGAGCTATTGTACTCTTTGGGGAAGCTTTTAATGACCCATTTCTTTTGTAATATGAATTAAATACTCTGTTATTCATCTCCAAAAATTTTCAGGTCGAAATTTCAAGTAGAAATGTATAAATCTCATTTTTAATGGAAGAACAATGCCATTTCCCCACTACCTTGTTGTGAGCCAATGTATTGATGATGATTTCAAATGAATGGATGATTCTCTGATATATTTGTGATCAATATACTACCATGGATGTATTCTACAAGTTTCATGTACTGTACTTGAGCATTTGAAGCATTTTTACTCAGTTTAGTTGTATTGGGAGGTGAAATAGTGCCATTTCCCCAAGGGTCGAATTGGGGATTTTTGCAGTTGAATGGGAGAGGGTGAGAACAGTTGTAATAATCCATTAATGGTGCATATGAGACTTTAATAAAATACTTAACACATTACATACCTCTGTTCATAAATTTGAGTGGGTTTGGAGGCATTTGGGAAGCCATTTTCAGTGCTTACCCCAGGGGGATTTGAACCCCAAATTACTAGTAAAATTGCATAATTGGTTCAGAATCTTAAGAGAGTTTGCAGAGGTCTTTTGGTGGACATATGTCATACATAAACATCATATTCAAGTTATAATATCATTCATACACCTTCCTTGAAGATTTGAAGGCATTTGGAGTCAATTTGAGACCTAGAGACCAATACTAGTCAAAGGAAAATCACTAGTAAAGTTACCTACATTGATCAGAATTGAAAGAGGATTTGTAGAAGTATTTTAAAGGTACAAAGGCATCCTTGAAACACATATTTATGTTCTAATACCATTCATATACCTTCTCAGAATATTTGGGATCATTTGGGGCAAAATTGGGACCTAGAGATCAAAACTAGTCAAAGGTCTAACTAGGAAAAAAAAGTGAAAAATTGCCATTTTAATAAAATTCCTAACAAGGGACATTACATTAGAGGCCCTCTTTGGAAAACAAGATCAGTTAAGAGGCCATGTTCTGGAGAATGAATTGGTTTCCCTACAACCAAGCAGCTTTGAGACCATTCAAGACTTCTTCTCGAAATTCAAAGCTTTAGCTATGCAATGCAAGCAGTGTGGCATTGATAAAAAGGATGAGCAATTGGTTCTCTCCATTCTGAGTAAACTAGGATATGAATTTTCTGTCTTTGTATTTACCTTCCACTCTGGGTGAATGTCAATCCCTGATTGGAAGATTCCCTCCTTAGAATCTTTTACTACAGCTCTCATTCAAGAACAAGACAAGTTGATCCAAATGGGTTCCATCAAGGCCTCCAAAGATCAAGATCTTTTAGCTAGAGAGATAAATAGTGCGAATGTGAAAGGGAGGCATAAAAGCAAGGACAAGAAGCCATCTGAACCTAAGATGAATTCCAATTCAAGTCCATCAAAGGGGCCTCCAGCTCCAAGAAGGAAAAAAAAAAAATCTGATGGATCTAAGTGTCCCTATTGCAAGAAAGGAAACCATCCAAAGAAAGCTTGCATGCACAAGAAAATTGATCAATTAACCAAGCTTCTTGAACAGAACAACATTGCTCTTCCAAAAGATGCAAGAGTGTTTGATTCTGGAAGTGAATTTGATGGTCATGAGAAATGTCATGCATTGATGGCTGGATATTCGAAATCAAAGGCCCTCCTTATAGATTTCGGAGCCTCCAACCACATGGTTGCTTATGAAGAATCATTTTCTTCTTTAGATCTCAAATATGGCCCTACTATTCACATGGGAGACAACTTTGAGATCTCTGCCAAAGGGATGGGTATAGTACACATGGAGAATGGCAAGTTCAAGAATGTTCTATTTGTCCCCTCTCTGACAACAAATTTGTTTCCTGTATATCAGATGACTCACACTGGATCACCAAAGAAGGTGATCTTTGGTCTCGACACAGTTGAGATTAGCAAGATCTCTATTGGGAAGACTATAGTGAAAGGGTTTGCAAATCATGCCTCCAAGGCATATGAGTTCTCACATTTTCTTCCCTTCTCTCTTCCTACTCCTTCGAAATCTGATATAGATCCGAGTGACTCTTATTCTAATGAAGATCAAGATCAAGATCTTGATGTTGAGATCAAGGTTGAAGAACATTCAGATTAAGATCCAGAACCAACACATGTTTCCAATCCAGGGCCAAGGCCAATATGGGCTCACACAGTCCTTGCATCTATTGGGAACATAGTTGAGGATTCATCTGATCACAGAACTACCAAATCTCAGTATCATGCCAACCTTGCATTATGCCATCTACTTCTTCCTGAGAGATGTTGCATGATGGTGGGGTTCGATCCAAAATATTTTGGAAATACTCATCATGAGCCATTCGTTCCAGTAGCAGAAAGGTTTCCTGAAAGACTTGCTTCATCAATACATCTTCTACATGGTGGGAAGCACATCAAAAGACCAGATCCAGATATAGCATTTGCATTGGCATCCTACAGAGGATCAGCTTGCCAAGTTTTTTGCAAAATTTTTCACTGAGGAAAACTTTTTCCTTCTCTGCTTAGTATGATGGTTCTTTGATTTCCTTGTTGTTCTTTTGAGGGGGGGTATTTTTCCCATGAGGTTTTCCCCATTTCCTCGGTTTATGGACAGTTCTTATTTTTTTTATCATTGTATGGGTGACCTTTGGTCCTAGTTACCAGGGCCCAAGATGGATTAAGGGGGGGTGTTGGGATTTTTCTATACTCCATCCTAGTCCTACCACCATTATCATTTTTTGCATTTCAGTCATGCATGCATTTTTGCATGCAGCCATGCAATTGCATGCATCTCAGTCATCAGTCTCAGCACCTAGTGCTTAGTCTGCTAGCCCCGGGAGATTCGTTTTTATCATTTCTATCCCTCCTAGTGCTTAGTGCGCCCTCCTTTCACCTACCACATGTGAAAGGCATCCTCTCTCACCTACCACTCAGTTACACTCAGTTAGTTCCTTGATTTATGGATCTTCTCCCTGATTTAGGGACAGATGGCCTAGTTAACTCACTGAAACACTCTGATGGACCTCCAGAGAGCCTAGATTGACTATTTTGACTCCAATTAGCTCCTCATGACTCCAGTTATCTCCTCATGCGCCCTCCATCAGTGCTCCATGCATCAGTTACACCTTCTACACCCAGTTAGACTCAGTTTGACACATGGTTGATGGTTACTTGTGCTTTGATGACACTCTAATGATCTGATGATCACTCCATGCAGGCTAATTCGAATTGCCACCTTGGAATTTGAATCCTCTCCACCATTGTATTATTTATTATTCATATTATGATTAATGAATTAGTGTGTGATGTTATTCTGCTTTTATATCAGTTCTACTGTATCATAATTTTGTTGCTCCTTTACACTGCATTGACCACTCTTCTTCTATTTTCCTGCTTAATCTTAATATTAATCTTTCTTGTGAGGTATACATCAGCTCTTAGATCTGCTGTGAGTATTTTCACACCACTTGATAGAGGAGGAACAATTTTGCAGCATCTTAAATTGAAATTTATTGAGAGCAAGCAATCTTGGGTGGGGAGGACTATAATGTCCCCATTCAAATAAATCTCAAGAAGAGAAAATCCCACCAATCTACTAGTTTCCTAGGTTGGGGTGGAAACATTAGATATGGAATAAGGAGACTATAAAACCACAAATGGAAATTATATTGACTAAATATATTAAATGGGGAATAAATAAATATTTAAGATAATAAAATAAGGTGGCACTTGGTCATGAGGGCACATTGGAGGTGTGGGGCCCACTTAAGCAAGATTCCCCATGCCACATGGCATTCCACTCTCACCCATTTGAATCCTAGGTAAAGTCCAACATTATTGGGGGAGTTGGAAGGGAATAATACTTGGCATGACTCAATTAGGGTCGAATTTGAGAGGAAGACTAGCTCCCATGGAAGAGGAAGAGGCATGTTGGATTTATTGGGAAGAGTAGCTCACATTTTTTTACAATTGTGTTCTTTACTATAGATGTATTTATTTAATTACATTCATGAATCCTTTCCAATAGAAATTGTCATCCTACTCATTTGGCTATTCTACATGGTTTTGGGGAAAATGTACAAATAATTATAATAATTTGTTCACAAGAGTGAACTTTAATTAACAAGGAAAAAAAAAATTCTCCTTCTGAAAGGATGTTGAGTCTACATCTTCTAATTGTTGTTGATCATCGGTGATATTTCAGGTCTCAGTCTATACACTCGCATTTTTGGATTTAAAATCTTAGAATAATTTTCATTCATGAACTTAGGTACATGAATATGAAAATGATATACTGGAAACATTACTCACTCCAATAATGCTTCTTTTCTTTGTTATCAACATTTCTATCTCTAAGTCCCACACATTAAAAAAAAACATACAACTTATCCAATTAAAAAAATTTTGAACATTAAATCAATCTTTCAAAACTATAAACCACAATAACTTGTACATCCATGTAAGGGCGATTTCTTGTAAAATTCAGGTTATAACTTGCCCCTTAGATTTTCTAGTCATTTGTCTTGTGTCCCTTTTTTGTATAGTGTCAATTTGTCGAAGTCCAATGCACCTTGCTAGAATTATCAAATAAAACATGCTTCATTTTAAAGGTTTGTCATTAACAACAAAATGGCCTTACTTGTCGATGCTTTAATTATTTTCTACTATTTCAATTCTAATTATTGAGAACGTTTCTTCGTTCCTACAACTAATTTGTTAGCAAGATTATAGAATTTTAATACTTGAATGGTTATAAATCCCTAGATAAAATTACATTGCTAACATTTCAACTAATTCAATTTACAATATAATGATGTCATTGAAGACCAAATTTCAAAAGATAATATTGAAGAAATTCCACAAGTAGTTTGTGTATCAAGGATATTCCATATCACACACACTATGTGGATAGTAACTAGTTGAACAAATAGCCATCAACGCTTACAAATTCTGGTTGATACCAAACATGTCTCTTTACTTTGCAAGATTATAGTATTTCCATAATCGAATGGCCATGAATCCCTAAATAAACCTACAATGCTAGCATTTCAATTAATTCAATTTATAATATATAATGATGCCATTGAAGACCAATAGTTCAAAATACAGTGAAGAGATTCCACAACTAGTTTTTGTACCAAGGATATTCCATATCACACATGCAAGAACTATGTGGATAGTAACTAGTTGAAAAAATGGCCATCACTGGTAAGAGATTCTAGTTGATACCAAATATTTATCTTTAGTTGGATCTTTAGAAGGGTTACATTTCTTATTTCTCAACCTATTTGAAGAACTAATGATTGATGCAAACAACTTTCTAATTCGTTCCAACATCCCCTTTTGTCTTAAGCTAGAGATCCCTTTAACATATTCCTCTTACTTTCCTTGTTACCTTATTGGTTTCACTACAAATATACATAAAACTATAATGTTTCATACTTTCCATAAAAATGTTTTGTTAACATGTTTGTGGGGATAATAGCTATCTCTTCTTTGGAAGAATTGTGAGTTGGTACAGTTAGGCTTCCAATTTATTTTCAACAATTTAGTTAATTAAGGAGTGATGTGTTTCCTCGTGATAGTTAATGGAAATACTAAGATACGATTGGTGGGATGCTACCATATCATCAAGTGATCGAAGAATGACCTTTCACATTCTCACTTAGACAGTGGCCTTGTGATACCCCCAAGACATTATTATTTAATTTTGATTTAATATTTGTGACAATTATTTTTGTAAGAGTTATTTAAAAACTCAAAAACACTGAGTGACACTTTGCACAACAAACTATTGATTTTATTATTTAATAAAAGAAAAAGGCACTTGGAGAATTCATCTAAATGAGGGGTCACCACCATGGCACAAAGAACATGTGTAAATGAAGCAAGGCAGATTTTTACCAATCAAATCCAATCTAAAGGCTCAACTACCGACAAAATACTAAATCATAGGGGTTGAGGGATTGATTGAAGATTTGATTGGGATGGCACAAGACCTGTGCAAAACTATATATATTGGTGCACCGAGATAGCACGGGATAGCTTGTTGTGCATTGAGAAACTGTGTTGAGTGTTTCTCTTTCATAAGTCCATCATTGCTTGTTACAGACTCTGAGAGAGAGATTCACTCGCGTGGAAGTGTTGCTTGGAATTCTAATACATGGTGGTGATCCAGCTCGGGGGTGGAGTCGGGCTAACCATGGTGTTCTTCTCTCCTATGGTTGGGAGGAGCTAATTCTCTAAGCAACCAGTTTCATTGTTTCAAGTAAGTATATGCTTTTATTGTGTGGATGTATGAACAATATTAATAGTTTAAGTAATTTTTCGCCATTGCTGGTACACTGCGTATTTGGCGGGTGTATTTATATAAACTAGGTCTGAATTGTATCTTATTTATTGAATGGTTAATATTATAGTTTTTAAATACCTAATGATTCACGCTAGCAAAGTAGAAAGAATATATGTATAATGGGAAAAAAATTTGTTCTGTGCATTTTATAAAGTAAAAGCTCTCTCTGATTGAACTCTGTTTATGTTAGCAGCTGAAATCAAATTCTAGAAAAGAAAATATTAGACCATTGAAAGCCATCTCACCCTTCAGTGCCAACTCAGTTTTCTCTATCGGTTGGTAGATAGAATGTAGGTGATGAATTAAATGCAAGAGACTTCTCAATGAAGCAATCTCTCCACCGACATCCATGGAAAAGCTCTGGAAGCCTTGATTTCGAGAAAATCTTCGTTGTATTTTATTTTTGTAAGCATTCCAATGTGTGTGTGGATGGATTTTGTATTAATTGTTCTTTTGCACAGAACACTGAAGTGAATAAAAACAGAAAGCATGTTTATGCCCAATCTGGAGTTTCTCTTGTGACTACATTTATGTATATGCTATGTTCTAATATTTGATGTTGTGTGTATATGTATGTGTATTCTTAACCTCTGTGTAAACTGTCCTCCCTTTTAATTGGTCAATTTGCTTCTCTTAACATTCATATCTATTGTTAGTTATTGCAATCTACGGGTTTCCTAAAGAATTGTTGTTGAAAGTAATATGAAATGAGCTTGGGGGATGAAGACAGTGAACATAGAACCAGATTTGTAATTGCTCTGTTCTCAACAGTTTAAATATTGAATTATTGTTACGGCATAATTTTCCACCTTGTGAGCATCAACATTGATTGGCCTTCATTACTCATTTTATTGACTCAGATCCATTATTTTCCCTTCAGAAACCAAGTTTCCCTATTTTTCTTCCTGTACAGTTGTTGTTCCATAATAGCCAACGTACACGCATGCTGCACTTAATTAGCCCGTGTACATCGAGTTACATGGTAAAAACAATAGAAAATTACTTTTTACCCCCAAAAACTGGTCTTAGGTTGACCTTTGGCCCTCCATATACCCCAAACGACTCGATTCGACCTTTCACTTACCTTTGGAAGGCTATATATTGAGCTCTTATGGTGTATGGAAGAGAGGAGAAAGAGAGATCAAGATAACTCTAGTGGATTTTTGCTGTGACTTGAGTCTACACTCATTGATCCTTGTTGTTGTGAACTCCTTATGTTCACCTACCAAACTCCTTTCATAGTTTGAGTTTTCCATTGCATGGGGGATTGAAGTGGTGGAGGCACAAGTGGAAAGACCTAGTTCTTGGTTCAGATTGGTTGCCGACAAGAGGTTGTATCATGTACTTCTTGTTATTTATTAATGGAAATACTCATTTTCTCGTCCAATTGATGTCGTGAACGTTGTTTAATTTGCATTGGGTTACATTTTCTTATGATATCATGGCTCATGTTATTGATTATGCTAATATCTTTCACATATTATATGCACTTGCTTGTAATTGTTGTTGAGACTAATCTGCAGGGCCAAGTGTAGAGGTTGAAATCTCAACGGGGATCTTCCTCGAACATTTGGTTGAAGGTTGGTTTTATTCTCCATATCTTAGCATTTTCAGTATAATAGCATTGCTTTGGGAATTGAGTCATTTTCTGGTAGTCATTTGTCTGTTTTGGTTTGCCATGATCCATAGGAAGTTTTTCTCCGTAACAGAAATGGCGACTCCATTGGGGAAATATTTCCATTTTGGGGATTTTTAGGCATTTGTCCTAATTTTGAGTTGTTGTTTGTCGAGCTTCTGTGTCATTGATTGGCCGTTGGGATTTACATTCGAAAACTAGATTTTGGGGGGTTGTTTGACTCTTTTTGGGCTCATTTTTCTTTCACTGTACGCGGGTCAACCTAGTTTTGACTGCATCTACCCGCCTCTGTGTGAACTGTAGCCTACGTCTACCCGCTAATGTTCTTTGAACAGTCGCGTATAACTCTGAGATTGCTTTTTTTTGGCCTTGGTTTGTTGTTGGGTTGGTTCTGAGTGTTCCTGAGTCTTAGTTGGCCTGTTTCATGACTGTTCCATTCTCTGTTCGTGACCAGAAACTCTTGTTTCTTTAGTTTTTGAGATTTTTGGTTTCCCACCATGTTTTGTTTTTATAGCTCATTAGCTTGGCTGAGCCTTACTGTTTGGTATTTGTTGGGTTGTCTACTTGATATGCTCTGCATTTCTTTACTGAATAGTTAGATTTTGCTTTCATTTTTTCATTTTCATTTATATTGAAAAAATACAAAAACATTGTTTTGCATTTTCCTTGCATTTATAAGAGAAAATACAAAAATATTTTCTTTATGTTCTGCATTTTGCATCAGAGTGCTTGTGATTTCATCTAGGACTTGCTTGTGCATTAAAATTTTAAAAGATATTGCATTTTATTTCGAACCATTGGATTGATTGTCATATTAGTGGCATGCTCTTTTATTGAATAGATAGGTCTAGTGTTTTTCGATTATGCATACCATTGAGTCTTATACATCATCAATTTCACAACCATATCCTTTGAGTAATTACAACCATTAAAATCAATGGTTAATCTTAAAATTGATTCGAAACTATTTTCTTTTATAGGGTGCACCAACTAGCTTAGGTTTAGATTCTTGGAATAGATCATTGTGAGTAAACAATCCAAGACTATTGAACCAACATTATGTGTCTGACCATGGAGTGGTGAAACCCATGGTATATATCAGTGTTCTCAGGAAGCTCTATTAAATCCAGAGTTAAGCACGAGGTCACGGGAGGTTGGTTGCGGAGATAGCCCTCCAATACTGGCTGAACGTGGGATATATTTTTAGGATTTGTTCATGTACGAGGGCTCTTGGGGGATTTGACCCTCTTGAATTTCAGGATTAGTTACCCTGCCCATATGACAGATCTCACCTGCGACTGTTCGCCTGAGTATTGGTTATATTGTGGTGACCTTAGTTGCTTTACCTAGGTATCACATAGGGCATTCGTTGCGGTTATTCTGTGATTGTCCTGAGTCAGATAGGGGTTGGACAACAAAGTTGACTGTTGTATAGGGATTTGACCCTGTGCATGCAGTGAAGTCTAGGAACCCTTATAATTGATTATGTTACCTTTGGTTATAGTTTGGGAGTCTCTAGCCTCTCCTAGGAGAGACATACCGACTGTAGTGTCGGGAGATCCCTTGAGCCAGTCCTGTTTGTGTGCATTTGGTTGGAGTTTCTTTAGGTGTGTGCTCTTTGATCATTAGTTGGTTGTTAGGGGGCATTTAGATTTGTTGTTATCGTGGATCAAGATCTACCTCTCCTTCGGTCTCGTCATTTGGCTGGTCTACTAGCCGACGAGGTAGCATGTCCTTTTTATAAGAGACATCGGAGGATCCCCTCCGATCCTTTTGATATTTTTGACGAACTTCAAGATTACATTATGAATTTTGCATCTGGCACAGCAGGAATAATTCCCGTGACTTTGTGAGGTGAGGTCGATGGACAGAACGCTCCTTCCACCTCTAGGGAGGTTGGAGAGGAAGGTTCACCCCCACATGTCACTTTTTTAGGTTTTGGGCCGAACCCACCCCCGGAGTCAAACCCATCTCATGGTACACACACACAAGGTTTCCGATATGGGATGTCAGATCTTGATAACACTACAAACCCTTCGACCACTAATCCCTTTTCAGTTGGGATGCCCAGTCTTAATTTTGTTGATGTATATGTAACTTCGGAATGTATTTCATATATGTATGTTGTATGTACTCCTATAGAGATGGTATTATTCCTCTATACGGAAGTGTCGTCATTTATATTGTAAATGTCGTAACTTATACTTGATGGGTTATTAGACCACCTTGTTGGGGTCGGCCCTGTATAAGTCATGTGGGTCGAAGGGTTATTAGACCACCCTATTGGGGGTCGGCCATGTGGGTCGAAGGGTTATTAGACCACCCTATTGGGGGTCGCCCCAGTCAGCATTATGTTATGTGGTTAAGTTCGAGCCTACATGATTTATGTAAAAGGCAAGTCAGGTCAAGTATAAATAGAGTGCGGGAGGCACTCTATTTTATCACTCACTTCTCACTCATGCACTCAAGGAGGAGTGGCGCACTTATGGAGGATCTGCTGCTAGGATATTTCTATCTCTTATGTTTGGGTTGTATCATTGCTCTATCTATCTCTGAGGAAGTTATTGGGGTTTTTCACCTTTATGGTTTTCCCCAAGTAAATCTTGTGTCTCTTGTGTGCTTGCATTATTGTCTCCATGATTGATATGCTGTAGATATGCTATACATGTTGTTCTCTTAGTTAAGATCCTAGATCAGATTGAAGTAAATTCTGAAAATTTAACATGGAATCAGAGCTAGCCTGAAAGAAGGCATGATATGGCATGTATGACACTTGTTGCACTTACGATGCTAGGGCTTGATATAGCACAAACCAGTCATCGTAGCACTTTCGCTATAAATCCGTTTTGGTGAAGTTTTCAGATCTAAAAATTTTACAGGTCGAAGCTCAGATCCCCATGTACCTTTTGTCCAAAGTACAACCTCTAATTCATTGTACTTTGTGATTTATGATCTGTACAATATAGGGTTTCTGCCTCTTCCAGATCTGAGTCAAAATCAGGTGACCTTGGGAAAAAGGTCATAACTTGGGATAGGAAGCTCCAAATGAAATTTCGTAAAACGTGATAGGTAGTACACAGACTGCACTATCTCAGAAAAAATTTTTAGAGGCGGAAGTTGAACCAATGACACGTGGCACGCCGTACAAGTTTGCTCTCCTGTATTATCCCATAAAAAGGTCACGTTGCGACACTTGGCATAAATATCTCTCAGAGAATCCAATTTAGGTCATACCTATCGGGATGGAAATATAACAGGTCAGGATATCTCAGGAAAAATTTTCAGAGGCTGAAGTTGAAACAGTGACACGTGGCACACCATACAAGTTCGCTCTCCTGTATTATCCCATAAATATGTCAAGTTGCGACACTTGGCATAACTCTCTCTCAGAGAATCCAATTGAGGTCAGACCTGTCGGGATGGAAAGATAATAGGTCAGGCTATCTCAGGAAAAATTTTCAGACCCTGTGGATCGAAAAGTTCGGAGTTACACTAGAAACAATTAGGTACATATTTCTGTCAAAACATAATTATTTTTGAGTACCTTCATTCATGGCTTCCGAAATTTAGGGCTTCGAAGAAAGTTGGAATTTTTGTAATAGAAGACCACGGCTAGATGCTACTCATCAAAATTGAAATTTAGAGACCAATATCAGAATTTTTGGTTTGGCAGAAGGTCAGGCTTGATCAGACCCTAGTTCGGGACTTTGATCAGAAAAGTGGAAAATTAGGGCTTCTGTAAAAATGGGAATTTTTGAAATCTGTGACCACTGCTGGAAGCTCCTCAAAAAAATAGAGCTTAGAGATTTGGATCAAACCTTTTGATTGGGTAGAAGAGCGGGCTTCATCAAACCCCAGTTGAGGGTCATGTCCAGTGAAACTGGAAGTTTCAAAGGAAAAATTGAGGAGTGAAACTTTGCAGTTTTCAAATTCTGAATATACCAGCTTGATCAACTCATCAAGGCACATATTTCTATCCTTTCGGAAGTTTGAAATTCAAAGTTTGAATTTTTGGGGTTTCTCTGACAAACCCATATCCAACTCTAGGTCCAGTTCTTGCAAATCAAGTGGATTGGGTTAATTCTAGAAGAAGATGGATTGGTCACCTGCATAAGTGAAGAAGTTCCTATTTCAGAGGGAGATGAGGCTAAGGCCTTACATAAGAATATTACAAGCAATATCGACAGGTATGACTCATCGAGGTATGTTTTGATATTTGTTCATGATTAAGTTTATGGTATGTTTGTCTTCATGTTATTATGGTTAGTACAATCTTGATTTTAGATTTGTCGTATCACCTTACCAAAATTATGAATGCATGATAGAAGATATTCATTGGTTAGGGTGTTGACACTTATGCTTGTACTAATGCATTATGGTGTTGTATGAGGTTTATGTTGTCTGCTAACATAAAAGGTACACCAAGAAAGACAAATCATGTTCTACTTCAAAAACGTATGATCATGGTGACATGAAGACAAGGATTCATCCATTGTCATGGATCACATAGAAGATCTACTTCGAGGTATGTATAACTTGGTTCTACAATGGTTAACTTATGAGACATGCAGGTTACTAGCACAAGTCATTGAAGAGAACCAGAAGACATTATGCGGGTATAACTAGCTAACATGTTAATCCAGGTATGTTTTTCCTATATCAAGCTAGAATCCTACCTTGTGTTAGGATCTTATACTGTTGTGTTGTTGATAATGATTATTCATGAAGTCATAGGTTTGAATAATCATGGTTGTATGCATATTATGTTTCTTACCATAATTGATGATATGACTAACCAGAAGAATCATGAAGGTATAGGTTTGAATAATCTCAGGTTTTATGCATTTTATATCTCTTATCTTGATTGATGATTCAACTAACCAGAAGAGTCCTATGATCAAATAAGAATATGTATGAATAAAAGAAGACTTCCTTGAAACCTTGATTACTAATGTTTATTATCTGTGTTTGAATTGATCCTGACTATACATGCTTGAGATTATTGTGTTTTGATAATATTAAGATTATACTAATGAATGTTTGATTATGTATGAGACCTAGAGGATAACACAATGATGATACTAACAAACATGCATAGGGATCGAGAATGTATATAAGTTCTAGGACAGGTAATCCAGGAAGCAAAGATCAAGAGGGAGCACACTCCAGTAGTTTCTACAAGGATGTAGATATTCAGAGGGAGTTGACCACTTCTCACAATCCACATCAGAATGGAGTTACAAAGATTCAGAGGGAGTCCACCCAACAAACAAACAAAGATAAGTATTTGAATTGTCATTACTTGCATATTTTATTGTTTAAATAATATTGTTCAATAATGTATATACTGATGTTCCTAGAATTAGGTTGTGTATTATGCATATTAGAATAGTTGCATTGATGAACAGTATACTACTAATATGCATGGGTAAGTGGCCTATGGCACTGTACAACATTCCATTGCTACTTATCTAGAATGAAACCTCTTTGCTGACATATTGGGAGTTGTGCACACTCTTAACAATGTTTTGGTAGAGATTGGAAGGCATCTAGAAAGTTACGGGATATGGATAAATGTTGTATTGAAGCATTGGCTAAGATAATTGCATGACTGTATGACATATTTCCTTATGTGTAAGAATTTGTTCTGAAAACTATGAGATGTTTTCTAATCATGCAATTTAACTTGTTGTGTAGGAAAGATCGTATGCTATCACCTACAAAAGAAGAACTACAACATTTGTTCAGCAACAAAATTATCTATTGAAGATATTGAAGTTCCCAGGATATGGGAAGAATGCCATGATCCATCGATCATGAAGAATGATGTTTGGGATGTAGTCCCAAGACCTGAAGGGAAGTTTGTTATGACTTTCATACGGATCTATCAAGATCAAGCATGCTGCAGACGGCAGCATAGAGAAATATAAAAGTGATGAAATAGAAGATGCACCAGATGGATTTCAAGACAGCATGGTGTAGTCATATATGTGTGCAGAACTTGGTATGGTAGGATAGACAGCTTTCTATCCAGTTTGGGCTTTACCAAGAATAAAGCGGATTCCAACCTTTTCTACAAGGTTGAGGAAGGCAATCCAGTGATACTACTTTTGTATACGGATAACCTGTTTGTATTAGGTGAGGATAGATTGATTGCCGACACACAGCGGAAGCTTGCTTTCGAGTTCGAGTTGAGGAACTTGGGGATGATGCACTATTTTTTTTTGGCATGGAGGTGTGGCAGAGTGATGGAATCTTCCTTGGACAAGGGAAGTATGCAGTAGAGATCCTGAAGAGGTTCGGGATGGTGGACTGCAAGGCTATGGCCACACCTATGGCATCGAACCTGAAGCGTCTGTGTGATGCTTCATCTAAGCCGATTGATATCACTATGTATCGTCAGATGATTGGGTCCTTGATGTACCTGACGAACACGAGACCAGATATTTTCCTTGTAGTGAACACATTGAGTCAGTTCCTGATAGATCCGAGGAGTGTTCATCTGGTTGATTGAAAGCATGTTCAGAGGTACCTGAAGGGTACAGTGGATTATGGGCTCAAGTATGAGGCGAATCAAAAGTTTAACCTACAGGGTTATGTTGATTCAGATTGGGCTGGCAGTGCTGCAGATAGGAAGAGCACATCTGGGTGCTGCTTCAGTATGGGATCAAGTGTGATCTCTTGGTTTAGCAGGAAGCATTCCTGCGTAGCATTGAGTACAGCTGAGGCGGAGTATGTTGCAGCCTATTGTGAGGTAGTATGGCTACAGAAGCTACTGTCTGAGTTATTTGATCTCCCGTTGGATGCTACTGGTATCTTCTGTGATAACCAGAGTTGTGTGAAGCTATCCGAGAACCCATAGTTTCATGACAAGTCGAAACACATAGAGATCAAATATCACTATATAAGGGATATGGTGCAGAGAGGAGCTGTGAAGCTCCTGTATGTTGCGACGGACGAGCAGATTGCAGATGTGCTGACGAAGCCACTAGCCAGGGTGAAGTTTGAGTACTTCAGAGAGAGGCTTGGCATTCTTCAGATCAAGGACACTTCGAGGAACAAGTAATGGACACATTTGCTGAAGCCATTCCAAGCATGTTGGAAGGAGGATCCTTCACATGGCTATGGATGTAAACGCTGGATGATGAGCATCAGGATGATGTTCTAGTTTCTGCTTGAATATGATCAATTGGATCATTTTTATATGTATGTATGCATCATGTTGGATGCTGGATATGATCAGTTGGATCATTTTTATGTATGTATGTATGCATCATGTTGGATGCTGGATATGATCAGTTGGATCATTTATATGTATGCATCATGTTGGATGCTTGGACCATGTATCTGTGTATGCATCAGGTAGATGCATTGTATGATCAGGTGGATCATGTATGGTGATATGTATCATGTATTTATATTTGTATCAGGTGGATACACTATATGATCAGGTGGATCATGTATGATGATATGTATCAGGTAGATACTTGGTATGCATCAGGTAGATGCATTGTATGATCAGGATGATCATGGATGACGAGCTTCAGGATGTTGCTCCAGATGACATGCAGCAGGATGTTGCAGTGATGATGATCAGGATGATCATGTGTACATCAGGATGATGTATGGTGAGTATCCGGTTGATACTCTATGGCCGTGGATCAGGTTGTGCAGATGAGCATATAATTTGGCCCTGGGAGATTTGTAGATAGTCTTTCGAGGTTTTGCCTATGGCATGTAATTCGTTTCCCTGGGATATCTAGCAAATGCTCTTTCGAGGTTTTGCTCTGGGAGGACATATAATTTGGCCCTGGGAGATCTACAGATAGTCTTTCGAGGTTTTGCCTATGGCATGTAATTCGTTGCCCTGGGATATCTGGTAGATGCTCTTTCGAGGTTTTGTCCTATGGCATATAATTTGTCCCTGGGATATCCGATAGGTTGGGCTGTGTGCCCGTAATCAGTCCTGGGATGCTCTTGCGAGGTTTTTCCATGACCACATGTAATTCGTGCCCTGGGAGATCCTATAGGTAGAGCTGTGTGCTTGTAACAGCCCTGGATGCTCTTGCGAGGTTTTGTGGTGACCACATATAATCTGTCCCTGGGAGATCCTATAGGTAGAGATGTGTGCTCATAACAGCCTGGGATGCTCTTGCGAGGTTTTGTGGTGAGGTCACATATAATTTGGCCCTGGGAGATCTGCAGATATTCTTTCGAGGTTTTTCCTATGGCATGTAATTCGTTGCCTTGGGATATCTGGCAGATGCTCTTTCGAGGTTTTGTGACGCACGTAATAAGTCCTGAGGATTCCACAGTATGTCCAGTGATGATGAAGACCTGCAGGTGGTGGGCCTACATCCAGTATGAAAAAGGACTGGCTCTGTAGAACTTCCTATTACGAGTAGATTTAGAGATTGATTGAGATAGCAGCAGCAGTGACGATGATGATGTCTCAATGACGATTATCCAGTGATGATGATCCAGAGAAGAAGAATTGTGCTAGAAGACCTGTGCTGAGAAATACCTTCCTAGTTAAGAGGGAGTGTTGATGTATATGTAACTTCAGAATGTATTTCATATATGTATGTTGTATGTACTCCTATAGAGATGGTATTATTCCTCTATACGGAAGTGTCGTCATTTATATTGTAAATGTCGTAACTTATACTTGATGGGTTATTAGACCACCTTGTTGGGGTCGGCCCTGTATAAGTCATGTGGGTCAAAGGGTTATTAGACCACCCTATTGGGGGTCGGCCATGTGGGTCGAAGGGTTATTAGACCACCCTATTGGGGGTCGGCCCAGTCAGCATTATTTTATGTGGTTAAGTTCGAGCCTACATGATTTATGTAAAAGGCAAGTCAAGTCAAGTATAAATAGAGTGCGGGAGGCACTCTATTTTATCACTCACTTCTCACTCATGCACTCAAGGAGGAGTGGTGCACTTATGGAGGATCTGCTGCTAGGATATGTCTATCTCTTATGTTTGGGTTGTATCATTGCTCTATCTATCTCTAAGGAAGTTATTGGGGTTTTTCACCTTTATGGTTTTCCCCAAGTAAATCTTGTGTCTCTTGTGCGCTTGCATTATTGTCTCCATGATTGATATGCTGTAGATATGCTATACATGTTGTTCTCTCAGTTAAGATCCTAGATCAGATTGAAGTAAATTCTGAAAATTTAACAAATTCGAATGTTACATCCACTTCATCGGGTAGTCAAGCTAACACCAGCCTTGGTGTTGGGGGCACTGCTCCCTCTGGGGGTGGTCCACCCTTTTCTGCTCCATTTCAATTTAAGTCTGGTCATGTCCCTTCAGCTTCTACAACCATTAGGGGAGGACCACCTCCCAGGACTGCCCCTACCTTTAGTGGGAACACTTCTCATAACACGACTCATATTCCACAAGTTAACTCGCATGTTTCTACGCATATACCCATGACTACGACCACGTCTGCTAACCAACATGTCCCTCCTAACATTGGAGGTGGGCACATTCCCAACACTTGGGGTAGGAACATACCTTATACTGGGGGGTGGGCACATTCCCAACATTGGGGGTGGGCACTTTTCCAACACTAGGGGTGGGAACATACCCTACACTTATGGTCATTACTCGACTGCTCCCGCTACGACTAGCACCTATATGCCCCATATTTATGGTGGTAATACTTCTTATAATGCAGCCGATTCCGACCCTTACTATGAACCTCCTCACTATGGTGATGTTGTAGCCACAATAGATCCCATGCTTAGCTAAGCATGGGAGCCCCCAATTTTAATAAACGCAAAGGTATTTGGGTGAGTCATCTTGAAAATTTTAGATTTTTATTTTACCTCTAAAATTATCCCCCCATGCTTTTGGTCTGCTTGTTTGTAAGGGTTTGATTATTTCTTCCAAAGTGTTTCGGTCTAAAAAAAAAAGCCAAAATTTTGAGTATTTTGTTGACTGTTATCATCATTCTGAAACCCGACATGTGGAGAACCCGAAATCCGCAAGCCGACAGGTTCGGGTTGCGGGACTGTTGTTCTTAAGTTTTGGTTTTGCTGATTCCGAAACCCACAACCCGATGGCTGTGGGTTGCGGAATCATTCTTTAATAGGATTGAGAAATAATTACCCCAAAACCCGAACCCCGCAATGGCAACATTCGGCCTTCGGGATTGTGATTTTTTCGTTTATTTGGTGTGTGCTCCTGAAACCTGCAACCCATAATTTCAGGATGCGGCTTTCAGGATGGTTATTTTTACGTCACGGTTCAATGTTTCCAAAGCCCACCACTTGCACAGTCGGTTTTCGGCTTTCGAAAATCCTTTTTTTACTTCCGTTTGCATACCCGCAACCCACAATCCGTACTTTCGGGTTTCGGCTTGCGGGATCTTTGAATAAGAACTTCATGGAAATTTTTGAACCCGGTTCCGCATTCCGCTCCAATTAATCTCCATCATCCGTTTATTATTATCTCATGGTCATGTTGATTTTGGGTAATCAGTTAAGTCGGGCTTTTCCATCTTGTCTTTTGAAACCTGGTTCTGCCAAATTATCATTTTTCTATGTAATTCATCACAGCGGACACCATTACAAGTTTATCAGTTACTTCATGTTGGATGGACGCCATCTTTCTGCCTTAAGTTTGCCATGTCTGGACTCGAGCTTTGACATCTTTTCATTTTTGTTCCACCTCTTAATGATCGGATTTGTTACATGCGAAGAATTGATAGCCCGTGTACTGGAACTCCTAGTCGAGACCTTTTTTCACATCAACTTTATCACCATAACCTTCGTCTCCATTATTAATCACCAGTATAATTATTGATGGAAGATTGCTCGTAACAATGTGATCGTAAAGGTAGTTCGAAATCATGTGAGTAGTAATTGAACTTGTAGTTCGCACAAGCTTTGATCCAACTGGCACATACCTCGACTTTTTTCATTACAATTGAAGTAATTACAATGAATTGACTCGATAAGTTTAATCATTGCAGATTGCCCCGCCTAATTATCATCGACCTGCTTGTTGGCCTTTAAATAGAAATTAACATGAAATCTCCAGTTCATCCCTTGCCTTCTGGAAGATATAAGACTCTGTGTGGAATTTTTGCGTCCTACTATCTAAAACTCATTCAGAATGAGCAATATTCATGCAGACGGTGAATTTTCTAATGTTCAGGTTGAAAATGAAGAACTCTACCCCTTGTTGTATCAAGAAATGTTGTCACCACCGTTTGATGCAGGTGTTCCTGATCTTAGCAGCAGTAGCAGTGAAGAAGACTTCAAAACTTTGTCTGCCTACATTCACAACTCCGAAAAGCAAAGGAAGGAAATTTTGGAGGTATCAACTGATCTTGATACTGATGTTATACAGGATTTTATAATCAATGAAGAACCTGACATGCTGACTACCGTTCCTGAAGTAAATCCTCTGATGGATTTCTCTGTTTTTGATAGTGGGTTCTCGACCCCGAATTTCCTACAGTGGATGCTCTGCAAGCCACACCACCTGTCGATGATAATGAACAATCTATGATTGAATTTTCATGGTGCCACGAGACCTTATCTAATTAAAGAGAAAGTCTTTCTTTTGTGAAAAGGTGGCGGAAAATCTTTTAAGCTTGAAAATAGCAAGATTTCTTAGATCGATGGTTAAATCTAATTTTGTAATCCCTATTTTGTAGAATTTCTCCTTTTGGAACTCTCATGTAAATCTAGTATATAAGGAGGAATGCTTCCCTTAGTAAAGGGTTGGGAATTTTGGAATTGCAATTCAGCAGGAGTTCGGACTGAAGATACTCTGTTTATCAGAGTCATTGTAATTTTTGTGCAATACTTCTCTATTCAGGAAAGTTATCTTTTAATTCACCTCCTAGTGTTCTTCAAATTTCTTTGGGAATTGCTGAGTTATGGTTTAAAATTTGTCATCGGTTATGTGTTTAATCCTTTGCAGGACATTCGTTAATGCATAAAGATCTCTCATATTGATTTCTCTGTATGTATGGATTATGCTCAAAATTATTCTATTAAATTTCTTTAATTGAATGTTTTCATTTCTTTTATATTTCTGCAAATGATTCAATGCAAATAAATATGTATAATCAAATGTTATTTTTTCAATTAACACAATGATTACGGATCAGATATTTGACTAGGCTTAAACATTTTGAAGAATTGTCACTTAATTTTCATTAAATGATAAAACTTTAAATTTACAAGTGAAGAACCCGAAGACATTTCTGTTTAAGGTACTTACTACTTGTTCATCACACTTCAATTTTGATCTGCACGACATCAACTTCTCCTTTTAGGTTAGATCTAACTTAGAATAGGTTCTTTCCTTAGGTAGGTTAAGTTAGATTTCGTTAACCATCTTTCATACTTTGTTTTCCGTTATAGGAAAACTGATCTTCTGAGATCAAATCCTTTACTCATATAGTGCCAGCGGAGGCCAAATATCCATGGGTGATTACCACACCAAACAGCTCGAGGATAGAATTGCCCTTGCGCAGGGTCTTTTGAAGCCTTTGGCTGGGTTTTCATCCCTTGTTGTGTACCTTGGAACCCATTCCAGCACCTCGCACTTACCTTGCACCCTCGAGGCATCAAAAAATGGCGCTAGAAGGAGGTCCACTAGTAAAACATGCCTAAGAAGACTACTAATAAACCTCCTCCAGCAAGTACTTCAATGATTCAAACCTGAAGCTAGACTAGGGCTTCAACATCTGAACAACCAACTAGTGCACAACCTATGATTCTCCCTGTCGCATCCACACAACCTGCGATTATACCTGTCACACCTGTAACACAACAGGAGAACAGAGGAGATATCATTTTCACGTCACCTACAAGGGGACCCATCTCGTTAGAGAATATATTGAAAACATCTGCCGATAGGGTTTTAAGAGCAGAACAATGACTTGCCAATCAAAGAAGACGCGGCCTAGCAGCTCTAAACTTAGAAAGTACTTTGCAGGCTAGCGATCGGGAAGATCAGCAAGTTCCCACATCACAAACCACTGATCACCAGGTTCATCATACCAATAGTTTTAAAACATAGGATCAACATACAACTGATCAACAATCTGAAAACCAAGACCTGGTTAATCGACCAGATTCTCCTGAATATAACCGTGAGGCTACTCTCGTAGAACACAAGGTCGACCAAATCTTGGAGCCGCTGGTCCACCACCATCCCCCCCTTCATCTTCATCATCTTCCTTAGACGAAGAGAATTCTTCTAGTTCGTCATCTGAAGAAGAAGAACGAGAACCTCCAATGGCTGGGGAAGGGCAAAACAGACTTTGGCTTGATTAAGGTGCAGTTTTTATATTAGGCGATCAACATAGATTACCAAAGAATCTTGAGAAATGGTTGCCTAAATACAACCCTAATGATAAGATGCCTACGTTGGACCACATAGAAACTTTCATGCAAGCAATCAGGCTTAGAAGTGTGGTATATGAGGATGTAGTATGCAGACTCTTTCCATACACCTTTGAGGGTAGAGCGGCCACTTGGTATTTTACTTTACCAGCCCAATCTATAACTTCCTGGGATGAATTCGAGAAACATTTTACCCAGAAATTTGGGAATGACAAAACACTGCAAGATCTTGTCCTAGAGTTATCCTTCATGAAAACCAAAGGAAAAGAAAGGGTAAAAGACTTTAACCAAAGGTTTTCATATCTCAAAAACAGAATTCTTACCAATCTTCTTCCTGCTGAAGAATTGTTGGTGGCTTATTATGAAAAGGGTCTGCCTCCCCCTATTGCAATATGGGTCAAAAGGGCACTAAAGGGTACTTTACTGGAAGCATTTGATGAAGCAATCCAAGTCGAGAAGGACATCTTTTGTCTGGAAGATAGCCCTAAAACTTCAGAAGGACAACCTTCCACTTCCAGGAAGAAAATTGAGACTGTCCCTAAACCCATAGTTCAGAACAAGGATTCATTTGATATGATTGACATGAAAAAATTCCTTCAGAAGATGTCAAATGAGATGGTGGATTTGAAGAAGAACACTAATGATAATCAGAATCAGAACAGAGGTTTTGTAAGGCCACTGTTTAGGAGACCTTACCAGCCTCCACAAAATCCACCACCAAATCCAGTGGATGCACTCACAAACGATGAACTCTTTTCTATTTTTAGATCATTGGCAGCAGAATCTCAAGTCACCCCTAACACTTCCAATGATCGGACTACCTCGGATCCTCCACTACCTGAAGAAGAAGCAGAAGATGATCCACATGTCGATGCTGTGGGTTGCTTTTCGGAACTTCCTATTTGTGAAGAAGAAGAAGAACCTGAGGCGGTGTTTAATACACAACATCCTTATAATACAAGGTCAAAACCACAGCCACCTCAACAACCTTCATCTTCTCCCTCGGTTCCCACAAGAAACAATCCTTTCCCACAGAAGGATACAGTCCTCCCTCAAATGGAGTACAACCTGGTTGAAGACTTAAAAAGAGTCAAAGCAAACATCTCTCTGTTTGAGCTACTCAAAATTCCTGCTATGAGGGATTCTTTACCTAAAAACATGATAGTCAAATAGCCTAGAGAGTCACAGAATAATAATCTAGAATCTGTCACTAAGACTGTTGATAAAAAACCAGCAAGTAAGAGAACTCCTCCTTTCTTGCTTACTTTTGAGATTTTCAACTGGAAAGTACACAACTGCATGATAGATTCAGGAGCGTCATCAAATGTGATGCCCCTCTCTGTTTGCAGAAATTTGAATGCAACATGGGAACCCTGTCCAACCCAGATTGTGCAACTTGACAGATCCAAAGTCAAAGTGGTTGGTCAATTGAGAAATGTTTTGCTCACACTGTCAGCTGATCCCAGGATCCATCAGACAGTTGACATTGTGATAGCTGACATCCCAGAAGCCTATGGGATGTGGTTAAGCAGGGACTGGTCAGAGAAACTTAAAGGTTACTTTGCAATCAACTGGTCCCATTTATGGTTTCTTTACAATGGTCAACCAAATAAAATTAAGATCAGCAGAGAACCTTTCATGAAACAGACAGTCACTGATCTTAATGATTCAAATGAACCTGCTGGTTATCTCACCTCTCATGCAGAGCAATTTACATTCGATACCTTTTTCAGTGAATTCCCAGCTGATGCCTCACTAGAAGAAAGCATCCGAAACGAATCACATATCACTTAGTTTACTTCTGTACCTTTTTCTGGTGAAATTGTGCATAATGTATATAATGTGAATATGAATTTTAGATTAGATCCTGTCTCATGGAATTTATTTTTTGATGGCTCCAAATCCAAGGAGGGAGCTGGAGCAGGTTGTGTTCTTATCAATCCTAAAGGAATGAAAATCATGATTGCTTGCAGGTTAGAATTTGATTGCACTAATAATGTAGCCGAATTTGAAGCTCTTGTGCAGGGGCTCAAGAAGGCCATTGATTTAGGTGTACAAGCAATATAATGCTATGGAGACTCCGAAATTATAGTCAAGCAAGTCAGGAATAAAATAAACTGCTTATCTCCGTGTTTGGCTAATTATCAAAAGTTGGTAAGGGATCTAACCAACTCAATTTTGGCATTCAATATTAAATCAGTTCCCAAGTTACAAAATTTTGATGCAGACCTGTTAGCAAATACAACTTCTAGACTAATCCCGCCAGAAGGTCTGTCTCATCAAACTTTGTCAATCGAATTGATGTACAGACCATCCATTCTGGATACTGTGACTAATTGGAAAGTATTTGATGATGACCGATAGATACTCGACTTCCTCACTGCTCATGATACGTTTCAAAACATGGCCATCAATGAAGCAGAACATGAAAATTCTCTCACTAATTCCTCAAACGTCATCCCAAAGTCCGTCATCAATCTAGAAAGGTTTTACGATTTGGATGACAAGTTCAAATCTCAAACTAATTGTAAAACTCAAAGCTCATCCTTGAATTATGAGCGGGTCAACCTAGGCACTGAACAGGAACCTTGTTTCATCAATTTGGGAGTTGATTGTACCCCTGAAGAATGCAAAGCCATTATTGCATTGTGCAAACAATATAAGGATGTTTTCGCCTAGATGTATGACGAGTTGAAAACGTTTGACACTAGCGTCATGTTTCATAATATACCCATGAAACCTGAGGTTAAGCCATTTCAACAAAAGCTGCAGAAGATGCACCCTAGTTTGGAGCCTTCTGTAAAAAAGGAGCTGGAGAAGCTGCTCACTGCTCGAATTATCTTTCCGGTCAGGCATACTCAATGGATTTCTAACTTAGTACCTGTCCGTAAGAAAAGCGGGGAAATTCAACTGTGTGTCGATTTCAGGAACCTAAATTACGCTTATGAGAAAGACAACTATCCCGTTCCACCAATGGAGAAGATTCTTCAAAAGGTAGCAGGGTCAGAGATGTTTTCCCTCCTAGATGGTTTTTCGAGGTATAACCAGGTTATGGTTGCCCTGGACGATCAGTTGAAAACAACTTTCAGGACCCCATGGGGTACTTTTTCCTACAGATGGATGCCTTTCGGGCTGATCAATGCAGGAGCTACTTTTCAGAGAGCTATGGATATAACTTTCTGAGGGTTAATGCATAATTCTGCCGTGGTTTACCTTGACGATATCACTATTTACTCTAAAAAATGACATGAACATGTGTTTGCTTTGAAACAAGTTTTTGATCGCTGCAGAAAATTCGGTATTTCTCTCAACTCGAAGAAATCTATTTTTGCAGTAACAGAATGAAAGCTTCTGGGCTTCATTGTTTCGAAAGAAGGTATGATTATCGATCCTAAACGTACAGAGGCTATTTCAAAGATTGGTTTACCAGGCTCACGCAAAGCAATGCAATCCTTCTTAGGTAAGATTAATTTTGTACGTAGATTTGTACCAAATTTTGCTCAGATTGTTAAACCACTACAACTTTTGGTCAAGAAAGATGTGCAGTTTACTTGGTCTCAGGAACAGAGAGATGCGTTTATTCGAATTCGAAAGGCCATTGCAGAAGCTCCTACTCTCATGTCCCCAGATTTTGATAAGGATTTCATTCTTTATACTTTTGCCACTGACTTTTCTTATGCAGTTGTCTTAACTCAAAAGCATGACAATGATATTGAAATCCCGATCTCTTTTATGAGCTCAACATTCAAAGGTGCAGAGCTTAAATACTCGCAGATCGATAAGCAAGCCTTTGTGGTCTATAAATCCGTCAAACATTACAGACCCTACTTGCTGAAATCTCGAACCAAAGTCATTGTTCCATATTCTGCTATCAGAAATGTCCTCATCCAGAAAGAATTAGGGGAAAAGAGGGCCCATTGGATGACCGCACTACAAGAATATGATCTTGAGATTAGACCGGCTAAAATTGTAAAAGGCCAAGGCCTTTGTCTTCTTACTGCGCAATCCAACGACCCCACACAGCAGCAGTCCAAATGGGATCATGAGGAAGAAATTCCCTCAGGTGTTGTTAATGTTATCGATGCCCCAACATCGGAATGGTACGACGATATCAAATTTTTCCTGAACCATGGGTTTGTCCCGAAACCATTGATTTTAAGAAAAGAAGAGCTTTAAGACTGAAATCTGCTCCTTATCAATTCATTGATCAAGTCCTTTTTAGAAAAAATTATGATGGAGTATTTCTTAGATGCTTGGAAAAACATGAAACTGATGACATTTTGTTTCAATTTCATGCAGGTCCTGCTGGAGGCCATTTTTTAGGAGAGACTATAGCACACAAGATTCTTAGGGCTGAATATTATTGGCCCACCTTGTTTAAGGATGCTTATGCTTATGTCAGGAAGTGTGAGCCATGCAAGAAATGCACAGGGAAGTTTAGGAAACCTGCATTTCCTTTAAAACCGGTTACAATTCAGTTTCCATTTCAACAATGGGGACTTGATTTTGTTGGGCCTATAAACCCTCCCTCATCCCTCCAACATAAGTATATCCTCACAGCCACATACTACTTCACTAGATGGGTGGAGGAAGCTCCTCTTAAACAATGTAACGCTTCCCAAGTAATCTCTTTCCTTGATAGCCAGATCGTCACACGCTTTGGCGCTCCAGAGTACTTAGTTTTCGATATTGCATCCTACTTCTCTTCAATCGATATAACTGAATATGCCTTTGAGATGGGGATTAAGCTTAAGTTTTCTGCCAATTATTATCCTCAAGGTAATGGTTTGGCTGAGTCATCGAACAAAAAATTGATAAACATTCTCAAGAAGACTGTAGCTTCTCATCACAGAGATTGGCACGCACAGTTGTATAATGCATTATGGGCAGATCGGATTACCCCAAAAGCAGCAATTGCGAATTCTCCTTACTGTTTGGTTTATGGCAAAGAAGCCATACTTCCCACTAATCTTACCATTCCTTCACTACAATTATCCTAGTCTGTCCAAGAAAATGATTCTTCTCCCCTCCAACAAAGAATTGACACCCTCTTGAAGCTAGAGGAGGACAGGGAGATAGCCAAGAACAAGTTGTATCATCATCAGCAGATGGTGAAGAGATGGTTTGATGAAAAAACTTCATCTGACAGGGAATTTTCTGTTGGTGACCTGGTTCTAAGGTGGGATAAGCAACATAAAGATAAGAATCAGTACACCAAGTTTCAGCGCCTTCGGCTAGGACCTTTCATTATTACAGAAAATATTGGTCCCAGCACTGTTCGATTACAGATGCTAGAAGGGGTTGTGGACACCTTCCCAGTGAATGTGTCTCTTCTAAAAAAGTATTTTGTTTGAACAATCTGAGGCACTTGTACATAGGTGTGGTTTGTTTTTCAATCATTTATTTTATTGCATTGACATTTTGATTGGTTTTCTTGTTTTGTTTTGGTTTTCATCAATAAGGCTTCACACTTGTGGTAATGGCTTATGATCGCTTTTCTTAGCAACAATTGCTTCTAAAGTTTCAGCATCGTTATCAATCTTACTTTCTGGATTTTGATTAGAATTTGCTCTGAAGAATAAACAGTCGAATAAGTGCAGTGCTTTTGGATACTTTTCACTTTGATCATTATCTTTCACCATGCTTTATTTGTGTAATTGAGGTATGGAGGATGGTCATCATTTCTCTATCTAGTGTTTCATGGTTGAACGACATATCATAATAACCTGACCAATTCCGATTGCTCATGAATCCTTTTACAATCACTTTGAATAGTAATTTTGTTTAAAATTATAAGTTACAAGGTGGGTGGTCTTGTTATCAAGCCATCCCATTAGGTTCATAGGTGTTTAAAGTGGAATGACATCTTCACATCAAGCCACCACACTTGGAAGATGACTTTCAGTTTTGCTGGAAGGTGGAAGATCCTATTACAGGTCGGTCCATTCATGATCCGCAAAACACTGGTGAGTAACATTATCACTATATGGTCACCAAGCCATGGTAATTCCTTTTAGCCTATGCCAAAATAAACTGTTTTTTTTTTCATAAGATTTTGTTGTATACAAGGACAGGGGGGTCTTATCACAAGCCAGCCCTACTATGATCATGGGTTTGACCTAGGACTGGAATTATCACTATATGGTTACCAAGACATGATAATTTCTTTTGGTCTTACAACCGGAAGACAAGGAGTCTCATCATCGAGCTAGCTTGACCAGTTTCCAAATCAGGCCTGTGAATGGCACTGTTTTATCTAATCACCAAGTCAGTACACTGGTCTTGTATCAACTAGGTTTTATGTATATATATAAAATAATAATAATAATAAAATTATATATATATAATCCATAGAGGATCATTGGATATACATATAATTAATAAACCAAGGCGATCTGCAATTAAGATATCCATAAGCATTTCTAAGACTGTGCCCAAGTTCAACACAAGCTGGTTTTCAATGATTACATCATGGTAAAGATTTGGTATTACTCTCTAAATATCCTTATCGGATGAGTGTTATATTTAAAATGGTCATTGTTGAGATCTATCCATTTTCATGTTCACTGTTTGTTGGCTGTTATCCTTTGAGCATCTTCTTTGAATTGAGTTTCAAGAAATTGGTTGATTAACATGTTATCTTTAGTTGGATTTAATTGCAGAGATAGCTGGTTCTTCCCAGCCAGTCGCCATTTGTTGTAGCCACAACAGATCCCATTCTTAGCTAAGCATGGGAGCCCCCAATTTTAATAAACGCAAAGTTATTTGGGTGAGTCATCTTGAAAATTTTAGATTTTGATTTTACCTCTAAAATTCTCCACCCATGCTTTTGGTCTGCTTGTTTGTAAGGGTTTGATTATTTCTTCCAAAGTGTTTCAGTCTAAAAAAAAAAAGCCAAAATTTTGAGTATTTTGTTGATTGTTATCATCATTCCGAAACCCAACATGTGGAGAACCCGAAATCCACAACCCGACAGGTGCGGGTTGTGTGACTGTTGTTCTTAAGTTTTGGTTTTGCTGCTTCCGAAGCCCGCAACCCGACGGCTGCGGGTTGTGGAATCATTCTTTAATAGGATTGAGAAATAATTACCCCGAACCCCGCAATGGCGACATTTGGCTTTCGGGATTGTGATTTTTCGTTTATTTGGTGTGTGCTCCCGAAACCCGCAACCCGTGATTTCAGGATGCAGCTTTTGGGATGGTTATTTTTACGTCGCAGTTCAATGTTTCCGAAGCCCGCCACCCACACAATTGGTTTTTGGCTTTCGAAAATCCTTTTTTTACTTCCGTTTGCATTCCCGCAACCCACAAATCTGTACTTTCAAGTTTTGGCTTGCGGGATCTTTAAATAAGAACTTCATGGAAATTTCTCAACCTGATTTCGCGTTCTGCTCTGGTTAATATCCGTTGTCCATCTGTTAAGATCTCGCGGTCATGTTGATTTTGGGTAATCAGTTAAGTCAGGCTTTGCCATCTTGTCTTTTGAAACCTGGTTTTGCCAAATTATCATTTTTCTTTGTAATTCATCACAGCGGACACCATTACAAGTTTATCAATTACTTCATGTTGGATGGACGCCATCTTTCCGCCTTAATTTCGCCATGTCTGGACTCGAGCTTTGACATCTTGTCGTTTTTGTTCCACCTCTTAATGATCGGATTTGTTACATGTGAAGAATTGATAGCCCATGTACTGGAACTCCTAGTTGAGACCTTTTTTCACATCAACTTTATCACCATAACCTTCGTCTCCGTTATTAATCACCAATATAATTATTGATGGAAGATTGCTCGTAACGATGTGATTGTAAAGGAAGTTCGAAATCATGCGAGTAGTAATTGAACTTGTACTTCGCACAAGCTTTGATCCGACTGGCACATACCTCGGCTCTTTTCATTACAATTGAAGTAATTACAATGAATTGACTCGATAAGTTTAATAATTGCAGATTTCCCCCGCTCGATTATCATCGACCTGCTTGTTGGCCTTTAAATAGAAATTAACATGAAATCTCCAGTTCATCCCTTGCCTTCTGGAAGATATAAGACTCTGTGTGGAATTTTTGCGTCCTACTATCTAAAACTCATTCAGAATGAGCAATATTCATGTAGATGGTGAATTTTCTAATGTTCAGGTTGAAAATGAAGAACTCTACCCCTTGTATCAAGAAATGTTGTCACCACCGTTTGATGTAGGTGTTCCTGATCTTAGCAGCGGTAGCAATGAAGAAGACTTCAAAACTTTGTCTGCCTACATTCACAACTCCGAAGAGCAAAGGAAGTAAATTCTGGAGGGATCAATTGATCTTGATACTGATGTTATACAGGACTTTATAATCAATGAAGAACCTAACGTGCTGGCTACCATTCCTGAAGTAAATCCTCTGATGGATTTCTCTGTTTTTGATAGTGGGTTCTCTGACCCCGAATTTCCTACATCGAATGCTCTGCAAGCCACACCACCCGTCGATGATAATGAACAATCTGTGATTGAATTTTTATGGTGCCACGAGACCTTATCTAATTAAAGAGCAAGTCTTTCTTTTGTGAAAAGGTGGTGGAAAATATTTTAAGCTAGAAAATAGCAAGATTTCTTGGATCGATGGTTAAATCCGATTTTGTAATCCCTATTTTGTAGAATTTCTCCTTTTGGAACTCTCATGTAAATCTAGTATATAAGGAGGAATGTTTCCCTTAGTAAAGGGTTAGGAATTTTGGAATTGCAATTCAGCAGGAGTTCGCACTGAAGATACTCTATTTATCAGAGTCATTGTAATTTTTGTACAAGACTTCTCTATTCAGGAAAGTTATCTTTTAATTCACCTCCTAGTGTTCTTCAAATTTATTTGGGAATTGTTGAGTTATGGTTTCAAATTTGTTATCGGTTATGTGTTTAATCCTTTGCAGGACATTCGTTAATGCATAAAGATCTCTCATATTGATTTCTCTGTATGTCTGGATTATGCTCAAAATTATTCTATTAAATTTCTTTAATTGAATGTTTTTATTTCTTTTATATTTCTACAAATGATTCGATGCAAATAAATATGTATAATCAAATGTTAATTTTTCAATTAACACAATGATTACAGATCAGATATTTGAATAGGCTTAAACACTTTGAAGAATTGTCAGTTAATTTTCATTAAATGATAAAACTTTAAATTTACAAGTGAAGAACCTGAAGACATTTTTGTTTAAGGTACTTACTACTTGTTCATCACACTTCAATTCTGATCTGCACGACATCAACTTCTCCTTTTAGGTTAGATCTGACTTAGAATAGGTTCTTTCCTTAGGTAGGTTAAGTTAGATTTCGTTAACCAGCTTTCATACTTTGTTTTCCGTTATAGGAAAAATGATCTTCTGAGATCAAATCCTTTACTCATAGAGTGCCAGCGGAGGCCAAATATCTGTGGGCGATTACCACACCAAACAGCTCGAGGATAGAATTGCCCTTGCGCAGGGTCTTTTGAAGCCTTTAGCTGGGTTTTCAGCCCCTGATGTGTGCCTTGGAACCCATTCCAGCACCTCGCACTTACCCTGCACCCCCGAGGCATCAACAGGTGCTTATAACACATATATACCTTCGTACCCTTACACGAGTCAGGGTGGAGGCGGTTATCAGCCATATGGTCATGGTCATGGTTCATATCATCCCTACGGTCTGCAAGGTCAACCTATTTTGGGAGATTTTAATCCAACCGCACAACCACAATTCTTGTTTCTTACTCATTTGAATCTACCAGATCTTTCGAAGCTCATGAATGATCCGGTGTGTCACGATCCTTCTTGGCCTCTAGTCCCTACCAAGCTCCCTTATGACATTCCAAAGTTTGAAGGGAAGAATGGTGAGGATCCGGGTGATCATGTCACTACTTTTCACCTTTGGTGGTCCTCGAATTCGTTAAATCACGACTCCATCTGTTTGAGACTATTTCAACGCGCCCTCATGGGGGTAGTCGCGAAGTGGTATGTCGACTTGCATGGGGGAACTTATAGGGGTTTTAATGAGATAGCCTTGGTTTTCTTAGATCGCTTTCAATTGTTGATTCGTTATGATACTGGCACTGGACTTGTATCTACCTTCCGTCAGAATAAGGCCACACGAATATCTGATCACATTCAAGAGTGGCGTCGGCGGAAGAGACTAGTGAAAGCCAACATTCCTCCAAACTTTCTATTGGAGTGGTTCCTCAAGTCGTTGCTTCCCTACATATCTAAGGACATTTCGGTGTCTGGCATTATGACTGAGGAGCAAGATATATTCAAATCCCAACAATTAGATTTACTCTACACTCAATTTGGTATCCTGTACAATATTATTCCTGACGCACCGTGCTCACGTCATGAACCCAAGCCTGTTCATGGACCACATGCCTATGGCATTGTTGGATCCACAAGTAATCGACCCGTAGACTTGGTTACAAATCAAATGCAAAATTTGTCTCTTATCCAATCTATCCCTGGACAGGCTCATGCCTTGTCCACTTCCACCCAATCGGTCGATGTCCATTCTATATAGTCGGCAAACCCATCAGGTAACCAGCAACCTGGTGGAAAGAAGAAGGGGAAAAAAAATCATAAGGGTGGGAATAATGGGAATAATGGAAGTAATCGAAATATTCCTAGGAAAGAGAACGCCAATCCTCCTTGGGGAGGTGGAAATGATGGTGGGGACCGTAAGCCGAGATGTAAGGTGAAATTCCCTTGCAAACTTTGTGGGGAGGATCATCTGACTCACTTGTGTCCTCGAATTGAAGAAGCATCGAAGCATCTTTCACAGAGCCCAGCTGTGTTGAAATATCCCCTTCCGCATCATCAGAATATGGCTTCGAATGCTCCTGTCGCTGGCTATGGGACTAATGAAACTACGACGTCTTCTTCTCATGTTGGTGGTTACGAATGCATGAACATGGTTAAATCTGAGGTTAGTGTTGCTACTCGTCAACGCAATTTGATTCGATGGCACCTTCATCGATAATGCACCAATCGATAATGCACTGAAAATGATTCGATGAAAATGATTCGATGGCACCTTCATCAATAATGCACCGATGGATGACAAGATTCTGAACGGAAACAGAAACTTGGAATGCTAAAGTGGAAGGCAGGCGTGGTTCGGACTGGTCCAAATCGAAGGCCATCAATCGTGAATCACTTGGGTCAATAGCACCAATGGAAGAGAGCAAAGTCTTGTGCTGTGAAGGACAGTTTTTCAAGACTTCTAACGCAGACATGGCTGCGGGAGACTGGGCTAAGTCATCTACAATGTTGTAATTTGACGCAGCGCGCGCATTGGGATTATTGTTGATGCGACGAAGTGGGAAGCGAGGTGCTTTGGAAGCGCCATCTAGTGGAGCTGGAGGTATACCTAATGTCTGATCAGTGGGATGAGCATTAGTGTTTTTGTTGACGGGAGGGGCTTAAGGGGTGGAGCCATATTGGTTCCGACGGATTTGGAGGTTGACATCAGCGGATGACATCATTAACAAGTGGTGGGTACCTGAGTCTAACATGGGTTGATCAGGAGCGGCATAAGTGATCTGTTGTTGTGGTGGCACATTGCCTTGAGGGGGAGCCAACGGCTAAGTGTTCACTACGCCTTGGGTTGGTAGGGGGTTTTGCAGCACCAAAGGTTGATGCTGAGGTGGTGGAGGGTTGGGTGGCACCTGAGGAGCCTCTTGCCCTTGGCGATGGGCATCATCAGTCCAGAGTTGCCGAGCTCACTCCAAATGTGGGAAAGCATGTGTGTAGTGGCCATAGATCCCGCAAATAGAACAAGGATGGTTTGTTCGCAAATTATGGTTTTTAGCCTGCTTGGGTGGCCGATCGGGGTTCTGGTTGGCAGGTGCCGCGTTATTGTTGTTTGGGGGATTGGGAGGTTGACCACCTTGGTCAAGAGGTTGGTTGTTCCCACAGTTACGGCCTTTTCCATGGTTTTGTTGGCCCTGTTGGCGCTGGTTGTTTTGCTTCTGCTGCGGGTTCTGTTGGGCGTACACTTGCCCTTGGGTAGCAGGTGGATTCTGGGGTTGTGCAGGTGCGGGAGCAAGCTGCGGTGGATAATAAGTAGGTGGAGGCTGCGTAGGGGCTGAACCTTGTGGGGGTTGCTGATATGTCTGCAGAACAGGTTGTGGGTTAGCCGCAGGGGCTGCCTATGGCAGGTAATAAGCAGGTTGGGCTTGAGAGGTCACAGGAGCTAGTGCAGCCTGTGGGTGGTAATATGGATGAGGTGCGATCAGGGAGGCGTAAGCGAGAGTCACATGACCGAAGCACTGAGCTGGACATGAGGGTCCATGGGAATGGCGGTGATGTGCCATGGGAGCATACGAATTGGTTGCTCCGGACTGAGATGTAGCCCACGAAAGGTCGGGGCCATGGCTAGGACGTGCTATGGAAAAGGGTTGAGGATGCAAGGCAACACAGCCAATGATGCCATCTGTGGCATGGGATGCCCCCAGTGCATCGTGTTGGGAGGAATCGCCACGAGGGGCGTCAGGTATGATGGTATATAGATAACCCGACTGGGCATAAATGAGGTCAAATTGCTGGGCTTTGAGGATGGCCTCTTCTTCAGAATGGGGTCGTTCGGATGCCACATCTTTGGCAATGACATGAAGGAGGGATTTTAGGAACCAATCTAAGAAGATACAGTCGTCTAACTTGATTTTGCAGAGGCTGCGGCGTCGATGCCACTCATGAATGTGGTCAGTGATGTTCTGTCTGCAAGACAGTAGGATCTCAACTCCCGCGTCATAGCGGACAGGTAACTGAAAGAACTGCAGGAAATTCAAGGCAAGGGAAGTAAAGGTGGCATGGGTCCCATGGGGCTGCTCGATGTACCACTTAGCTGCAAGGCCAGTGAAGGTGCGCTGTAACAGACGGAGGCGGACAGAGTCGTCCACTATGGAGTTGGAGGAACACCATAGATGGAAGGACATAATATGGTTCTGGGGGTCCTCACCTGCCTTGCCCTCAAACTTAGGGATGTCAGAGGAGAGATTGGTGGGCAAGTGAGGCCACGCAGGGTCGTGTCTGATGGGATCGTTAGTCAGTATGGCTAGGTCAGGAAGGTTGAGACTAGCCATGAATGGAAAACTAGTAGAAGGACGTGACATACTAGTAGGTGTGACCATGTTGGGGCCAATGCCCCCACGTGGAGGGGCTGGGTTCAGGATGTTTCCCCCAAGTGGAGGGATGAAAGTGGTTTGGGACGGTCTTGCACCGCCAAGGGTAGTGTGAGTCACTGGAGGAGTGGGAATAGGTATGCCAGCTACTGGAATGGGTGTAGTAATCAGAATGGTAGATGTGGGCCCCATGGAGGGCATACCCAAAGCAGGTGTGGTAGCTGGTGTGGTGGTGGATGCTCCACCAATGGTCCCTACAAAGAAAGGGGTGGACGTCACGCCAGCCATGGGGCTGGTTGGTGTAGTGTAAATGGGGTTCTCGGACTCTGCCTCAAAATTAGAGGTAAAATAAGGGGCGTCAAGATCAGGTGACAGAGTTCTATGCCATTGACGAGTGGAGTCAAGGGACAAAGCTCAAGATCTATGATGAGTGGTATCAAGTGATGAATATCTATGTCTATGACGAGTGGTGTCAAGTGAACCGTGCTATGGGGGCTCGCCCCGGAGGCGTCGAGAATGTCTCAGGGACTCAATGGTGATAGATGGTGTCAAATATCTGGGGGTTGTGTTGAGTGAAAAATAGCTCAAAAACCCTAATGCAACCGAGTGTGCAGAAGGAGAGCTCAAAAAATATGGCACTCAGGCCAACAACCAACTCAAAACACTTATGGTAACAGCTGTGCTACAATAAGTGGAGTATCAACAAAAATGGTCAGAATACCAACAAGCAGCAGGTTTCCTAAAAAATAAAAATAGTGGACTCGTTAGACCAAAAGGAGGTAAGGGAGCATGCAAACACCTAACTAAATAGTATTCTGACTCAACTAGACATATCCTCTGCAAGGTGATGAAATCCAAGTCAGACAATATGGATAGTAGAGCCAAGTGGCTAAAGATATCCCCCTACCGGGAGGGACACCGGGTAGTCAACCCTAGAAGAAAGGAAACTAAGATACCTCGTTCCTAACGCGTCCAGAAAAGGTGAATCTGCCGTTTGGTTCTATCGCCGCAGTATCCCCATACAGGGATACCCCGAGAACTGTGAAAGGTAGCCTTCGGTTACTGAATGGATTGCAGTATTCCACTCAGGCCTCCGGAACCAGTCTAGCGACTTCAACCCTCCTAGGGGAGAGGCCCTCTGATAAACTGGTTGTGACCGTGCCAAAAAATACTAGGGGATTTTGGTTCCCTAATGGACAACAGCTATGTCTCAAGTGTAAGCAACCGAGGGGTGTTATTTGGATGCCTATCCCCCCGATCCTACCTAACTACAAAAATTCTTATGTGTTCCCCAAGTGGGGTTAGAATGTTGGTTGTGTTAAGTAGTTTTTTAGGGCTCACTTGAATTAGGTGACAGAGTGTGTGCGTGTGAGGTGATGAACCCAAGTAGAAGTGCCACGGGGTGGGAAACTTTCTAACTAAAAATATCAATGCAGAATTTGAAACTTTAACATGCAAAATTTTCTCTTTTTCAATGGAACAGAAATAAAACTGCAGAAAAAGCTGTAGGGAAGGATGGCTGCAAGTAGGACAGATGGTTGTGCAGGTGCAGAAAATAGTGCAGCAAAGTGCTGGGTTCAAAACAGGGAAAAAAGTGCAGAAAACAGACCGTGGGTCTGTGGCAAATCTGGGCGGTCGAACCGTGGGAAACAACTCAACAGTCGCGGACAGGTTGCGGGATTTTGGCCGAAAGATGCAGTCGGACCGCGAGAAATGAGTCGAAAGCCGCAGGTGGGTTGCAGGAAAATGGCTAAAAGCCGCAGGCGGGATGCAGGAAAAAGGCAGAAGGACGCAGGCGAGTTGCAGAAAAATGGCTGAAAGCCACAAGCGGGACGCGAGAAAAAGGCAGAAGGAGACAGGCGAGTTGCAGAAAAATGGCTGAAAGTCACAGGTGGGATGCGTGAAAAAGGCCGAAAGGCACTGGCAGGTTGCAGAAAAATGGCTGACAGCCGCAGGCGGGACGCATGAAAAGGGTTAACAGTTGTCGTCGGATCGCATCAAACAGGTTAATAGCCACGGTCGGATCGCAGGTAACAAAATTGAATCCGCCAGAAACAGTCTGAGAGCCACGGTTGGATCGCAGGTAAACACCTAAAAGACACGGTCGGAACGCAACTGCGAGGGTAAAAGATACGGTTTACGGCAACTGAAAGGGATAGCCGAACAGAAAAATATTACAGAAAATTAAAAAACGTTTGAAACTTAAAAACTATAACCAAAAATTCAAAGGAACACAAGGGGAGTCGCCAAAACTGTAGCTAGGGTTTTCACCCTAGCTTGTGCAAATGAGCACCTACTAAGGAGAAGGGACTCCTTAGTAGCAGTTCAATAAATAGTAAATGAAAGACAATACATTAAAATGGAAATTATTCTAAACATGTGCACGAAACATAAAAGACAAGAAATAGAAATGGTTTTTTGTTTGTATTAAAGATTATACCTCCAATGTGAAGGTTGGTGAAGTTCTTGCAATGGTCCAAGAGGGTTGCTCCAAACTCCAGCTTTGCTCCTTCTCTTTCTCCAAAAGGTTGGAAATGGGCCAAAAGGTGCACTCAATGGTGAAAGCAGCTCAAGGGTGAGCTAGGGTTTCAAGAGTGATTTTGGCAGAGTAAGGGTGTATTTGACTGTGGATATGAAATGAGGGGCCTCCATCACCTATTTATAGGTTTTTAGTGGTGGAGTGTTGGCCCATGGTTTTGGGAACCATATGGTTTAGGTCAGCTGTATAGGGTTTTTTCTTCCTTTTCCCCTCTTTTTCCTCTTTTTGCATTTTTTATTCCCTTTTTAGAGGGTTTTTGCTATTTTGGAGAAATTTTGGATTATTTTGGGGGGAAAAGGGGGTTTTTGGCATTTTGGAGGCTTTTTTAATGGTTTTGTGGCCTTTTGGAGGCAAATATGGTAGGAAATATGGACAAATGAGTCATGTAATGGGGTAGATGAGGTAGTGAGCACTTTTTGGGTGTTAACATGCACCACAACCGAATATGGAGAATGAGCCTCCTCCTCCTCCTGATACTTCTTTGCATATCGAGAATCCCACTACTATGCCGCGGATACTGAAAGGTGTTCTTAAGCGCTTGGTGCACAATCCCAATGCCTGAGCCGCCTAGAACTACTCCATTGTAGAAGATTTGGGCCAAATTCCGTGTGCCATGTCAGCTCTTGAGGTTTTACAGGCATGTCCTTCATAGAGGAACCCCCTTTTATCTGCTTTGGGAGTTCAGGATGAGAGTAGCCTTAGCATCATTAAATTCAACACTACTGATATCTAGCCTCGCTTCCCTTATCATGTGGCTTTTCAAGACCATTTGAGGTGCTTAGATAAATTTGTTAAACGTACAGTGGTTGACGAAGGTGCTTCCACCTTAATAATGTCGTTGGATTGTTGGAAGTCTCTTGGCTCTCCTCCCTTGTCAAAATCTATGACCATGCTCACTGCATTCGATGGTCAGTCGTTTAGGCCGCATGGTATTCTCCCTTCTCTTGAGGTCCACTTGGGTGGGAAATCCGTGCCTATTGAAGTCAAGGTGGTTGATGCACCCATCAACTACAACCTTCTTCTGGGTAGGAATTGGATCTACGCAATGAAAGTGATCGTGTCCTCCATGTTTAGAGTTATTTGCTTTCCTCATGAAGGAAGAATTGTGACGGTCGATCAGGTAGACTTCCCTAGTTCTAATTCGATAGCATCGCCGGGAACTGTTGTTCCCAATATCAAATATTCTCAGCCGACAATTGGGAACATTGGTGTAGGATTATATCCATCCTTGATGGGGTCATTCGAATTTCTTGCACCAATCTCTTTTATTGGAATCGTTTCCGATAGTGCGCCATCCTCATTGAATAATATACCTTTCTAGACCTCATACTTTAATGATTCATGGACTTTACCATCTGCGAGTCCCTCGTCTGGAGATGTTTCGCACATTGGAATGGCTATGCCATTATCTGCAGCTGAGCTTGCATACCGTGAAATTCAACAAGCCACTGCAGAGTCGGATCCCTTCTCTTCACGGATAGAAGAGTAAGATCCCATTATGTTGTCGGCATGGGTAGTTGATTCATCTTGCTCGCACAATTGTATTGATGGTACTTTTCCTTCGGATGAAGCCATCATCGAGACCATGTGTGGTAGTGAGAGACCTTTGGAAGACTTGCATCATCACTCTTATTTTCTTCCCAACCTCGATCTTATTGAGGAATAAGAGTTTAGGACGAATCTTGCAGATTTACGCGGAGGGGAATATGGCTAATATATCCCCAACCATACCAATCAACATCTCTCGCACGCCTGGAAAGATAGAGAACGTTTATATTGGTGCTTATTGTTCTCCAGATGAGATCCGCATATACACCAAATTATTCAAGGAATTTTGGGATGTTTTAGCCTGGTCATATTAGGAGATGCCAGGAATAGACCCTAGCATTGTCGAACATGAGATTAATACATATCCTAATGCTAAGCATGTTCCAAAACGAATTCGTGCTGTGAATCCTAGAAAGGCAGTCGCGATTAAGGCAGAAGTGGAGAAACTACTTAAAGTTGGTTTTATCTACCCGGTTCCCCTTACCGAATGGGTTTCAAATCCTGTTCCTATGGATAAAAAGAAGGGAACCATTCGTGTATGCACAGACTTTAGAGATCTAAACCGAGCATGTCTGAAAGATAACTTCCCTACTCCATCCATAGATCAGATCTTGGATGCGTGTACAGGAAGCGAATTTTTTTCATTTATGGACAATTTCTCAGGATATAACCAGATCCAGATTAAGCCCGAGGATCAACATAAAATTGCTTTCATATTTCCTTGGGGTACATTTGCGTACCAGAAGATGCCCTTCAGCCTTAAAAACACCGGAGCTACATTTCAGCGTGCCATGGCCTACGTGTTTCATGACCTGAAGTGTATAGTGGAGGCTTACTTGAATGATCTTGCTGGCCATTCTCGTAAGAGAGTTGACCACCCCAAGCACCTATGCCTCATTTTCAAAAGATGTCGGTGTTACAAGATTTGATTGAACCCCAATAAGTGCATCTTTGTTGTGAAAACGGGTCGTCTTTTAGGATTCATAGTTTCGAAAGAGGGTATAAGAGTCGATCCTCTTAAGTTTGAGGCAATACTTCGGTTGCCTCCCCCGCATACCTTAATTCAACTTTAGAGCCTCCAAGGGAGAGCCACTTTTCTACGACGTTTTATAGTGAATTATGCTACTATTACCAAAGGTTTTGCGCGAATTTTGAAAAAGGACACACCGTTTATCTGGGATGAGCAAGCCTAGCAGTCTTTCGACGCTTTGAAGAAGGCTTTGGTATCGGCCCCTCTGCTTAGTCCACCCGACTTTGGTAGAGATTTCTTGCTTTATGTGGCTGCATCTCTTGAGACGACTGGAATGGTCTTAGTTCAAGTAGATGATGCGCTCCAAGAGCATGTCGTCTATTATCTTAGTCGAAATTTAGTAGACGTTGAGCTGAGATACACTCACATGGAGAAGTTGGCACTTGTGACTATTCATGCAGTCCAACGTTTACGACATTACATTATGCTTAGGAAAACCACTGTCATAGCACACATCAATCCATTTCAGTTCTTGATTTCACGACGCTTAATTGGGGGGAAGTATAATAAATGGATTGTTATTCTTCATGAGTTTGATCTCGATTTTGCTTCGGCGAAGTCGGTGAAATCCTTGGTTTTCGTTGAACTCATGTCAGATTTTCCACAAGTTGATGAGGACATCGTCCATGAGGAATCCTTTGTGGATGAGCACTTATTTCTTATCTCATCGGTGGACCCTTGGTATAGGGATATTATTGTATACCTACAAACTCTGAAGTTCCCTTCGCACTATTCATGGGATGAACAACAACGTGTGAGGCATCAAGCTAAAGATTATGTCATCGTCGGTGACACTTTGTATCATCGAGGAAAAGACTCTATCCTCCGTCATTGTTTGACTCATGAAGAAGTGGAGTTAGTGCTGAATGTCTGCCACGGTGGGGCGTGTGGTGGTCCCTTATCTAGGCTTCCAACAACCCAACGTATCATGCGAGCTGGTTACTTCTGGCCTTCGATCTTTAAAGATTGTATGAACGCTATGAAGAGATGTCACCCTTGCCAGGTGTTTTCTCAAAATATACACTCGCATCCTACGCCCCTTCATCCGGTTGTCACCGTCAGTCCCTTCACTAAGTGGGAGGTGGATTTCATGGATTGCAAACCAGCTTCGGCTGGGAGGCATCACCATATCATTGTGGCCATGGACTACTTTTCCAAATGGGCTGAGGCCATGCCTACCGTAAAATTCGATTGTGCTATTGCATCCCACTTCGTGTTCAATTAGATTATCGCTCGATTCGGTATCCCGAAAGAGATTGTCACTGACCATGGCAGTCACTTTCAGAACAAAATGATGGCGTATTTGTCACTCAAGATTGGGTTTCTTCAAGATCATTCATCTTCATACTACCCCCAAGCGAATGTGTTGTAGATATTTCTCCCTACGGATAGGTAGAAACTCTCTTAGGTTAAAGTAGACTTAACTAACTCTAAACTAAGACAAAAAGATAACAAATGCTACCTTGAATTCCTAGATCTAAACAAACATCTCAATATTATATTGCTGAAAGAAATGGAAGAGATCTGACTGACCTTTGATTTAATTGCTCGTCTTAGTCGATGCTCCAATTATCAAATCCTTGTGAATGAATAATGGTTGCTTGATGTCCAAGCCAACTCCCAACTCCAAGTGCTTTCTCCTCTAGCTATCTCTGCAGAAGTCTGAAGATCATAGGTTTGATGCCCCAAAAGTCCTCCCTTTGGCCCATGGAAAGCTTCTCTCTTATAGCACATGGGAAGGTTAACCAAAGAGAGAAGTGTGGATATATGGAGTGTTTAGTGGATTAGGCCAGCTAAACAGAGAGAGGAGTTGAGATCGAATCAGAGGTGGCAATCCCAATGATATGTCTCGAAAGTCAAGATCCCAAAATCCAAGGCAAAAGGTTAATTTTGGACTACCGCGCCCCTATAACTGAGCATAACGCGGTAATACCACATCCCAGAGAAGGAGCAACGCGCGGTAGTGCTGACTACCGCGCCCCTGTAAATGTGTAGGGAGCGGTAGTGCTCACAAACAGGGCTAAGTTGGGTTGGCAGATGGCAGAAAAAGGTTTTGCTTTCAGTGTTCAGTCAGTGTTTTTCACTCTGAATGTTCAGATGATCTTTAAGGGAAACTGTCATTTAGGTCGCTAGTGCAAGGATGCAACACTAATACATAATGTGTAATATTGAGGTATAACAGAATCGTCAGGTTGAGGTAGTCAATAAGTCCTTGAAGACCATTCTCCAAAGTACCATCCAGCAAAGCAAGAGAAATTGGCACATTATGTTATATCCTGCTTTATGGGCATATTGAACCACAGTTAAGACTGCCACCGGTTTCTCACCATTTCAGCTAGTACATGGTGTGGAGTCTATATTTTTGATTGAATGTGAAATCCCTTCATTGAAACTAGCCATAGAGCTCCTTCCTGATACATCAGATGTGGAGCAATGTTTGATCCACCTTGAGCAGCGTCGAGATGGTGTTGTGGCTATAGATGCCAACAAACGTCGTGTCAAGGTTTAGTATGATAGGTCTGTCCATCCCCAGCAATATGTTGAAGGTGACTTGGTCCTCTTGTATGACCAAGCTAAGGACCCCTTGGGGAAGGCAAGTTTAACCCCATGTGGCATGGTCCTTACGTAGTGAGGCATGTCCTTGAAAAAGGAGCCTACGAATTGGAAGACTATGAAGGGAATGCCTTGAAGGAGCCTAGAAATGGGCTCTACCTCAAACGATATTATGCTTGAGCTTCTAGCTCGAGCTAATACTTTTGTATACTATTGTATAGTTGCTTTTGTACATAGTTTAGATTTCTTTTAGTTTTTCGAATCTACTAATTCGCTTTTGTTTGGTTGATAGATGTCAGTGGAATCTCCTATGTTCTTGGGATTCACGGATGGTGCTAGCCTTCATACGCAGCGACTCACTTCTATTGCGTGGATTATTTATTCACCTGACCATCAGATTGTGTCTTCAGGAGGTGCTTGTCTTGGTCCTACATCCAACAATGTGGTTGAGTACAGTGCCATAGTTGAACTACTTCGGGATTCCATTTCGCATGGTATCCAGTCTTCAGAATTCTGCCTGGATTCACAACTGGTTGTGTCTCAATTGAATGGCCGGCATCGTGTGAGGGATCCTACATTGCTGCGGAGGTTCTTAAGGGTAAGACTCTTGGAGTGTCATTTTTTTTCCATTATATACATTCATGTTGCAAGTTGTTTTAATCATGTATCTGATGGATATGCTAATTGTGTCCTAGATTGGCATTCGTCACATCAATAAAGAAGTACACAAATAAACATTCATTCACACATTTGTACTTACACATATAGTAGAACCGAAGAATCATAGTTTTTAATAAATAATATGTCCAAAAGGTGGTGTCACAGTACAAAATTGGAGCCCGTAGCTCTCAAAAATATACATAATCGATACAAAATATGGGCCTCTGAGATATCTAATCCCTAGGAGACGGCCTAGTTGCCTCGTCAGGATGTGTCTAAATATAGTAATGTACTGCATTGGCTATGCGTCGTAGTAACCGCACCCAGGTGCTCGGTACTCCTACAACATGTCGTTGTATCGCCTCTGGCAGATGCTCCACCTCAATCATGGGTACTCTGGTAGTCATATGGGACAAGTTGACCAATACTATCTCTAGCGTGCGCTCTGCTGCAGCGCCAACCACCTCTCCACCCCTGCCCCGACGACAATGTCTCGGGTATCCTTCTGGTCTTCGCGGACCAACATCTGCGAGCAAACAGTGGAATGTCAATATGTGATACTACACCAAAAATATTTTTTCAATTTCATATATAGTAAAAAATCCCCAAAAAATTAAATACGCAAAACATAAAAAGAGTAACATACCGATGTCTCTGAATGCGGCCCCTGGAGGGAGCGGCATGTCGTGGTCGCCCCAGTAGTCTATCCCAGCATATGGGTATTCATCGATGGCGATGACCTGTCGATCCCACCAATGGAAGAACTCATCTGAATATGGTGATGCCTGCCGGCCACCACCCTGTCGTGTCAACACTTCAGCCCATCGGGTCAAGGCTGGGTCACGGAGACTGTGTGGAGGGACTTCAACCCTCGGATTGAGCCCCAGAACTCTCGAAGAAGAAGAAACTGCAAAGTATACTGCCATACCCGAAGTTCTTTGCCTGCCCATGTTTGCACTCCGTTAACTGGGTCTTCATCGATACCAGTAACGTTGTGCACTAGTCATACACTATAGGCCTCATGCACTTTGCTGCATAGAACATCACCGGCCTTGAATCCTGATGTAAAGCTGTTGAACCTGTGATCCTCACTAGGGTGAGCACTATGATATTCATGCTCAAGCTCACAATGGCCCCAATGGGTACCTGAATCCCCACCTTTTGGGTACTGGGAAGACAATACTGGTCTATATATTCAGGAATGGTGATTCCACCACCTACAGTGCGAGATCGGAGACTAGCCACGTCCCCTCAGCGGGACAACCCTGTAATAAAATATATGTCATCCACCTCTAGTGAGAGTGTTTGACCATCCAAGTTGAAGTTTTGCGCGTCTACATCCTAGTAATCAATCAACCAATGGAGCAATTGGTTTTGGGCCCTTAAACCCCCAACGCTCCATAATTTGTAAATCCCACATACTTGTAATGCTTGTTGCGCAGGCAAATCTTGGCGGACTTTCTCATCCACAACATCATCTTCTCTTTCCCTCCACTCCAGAACCATCCTGGAGGAAAAAACAAAAGTTTTTAGGTTTTAAACATTTAAAAAACCTTCTTCACAGCCGTATCTGCGGGCAATTGAGTAGACAGGGGCGTCTACCCGTAGTCAACGCATGCGTTGAACACATCTAGTAGGCCCTACCCGCGACCCGCAGAGCTATAGCGCCGTGGAGAAGTAGGGCTTGTCTAATCAAAAAAATTGACCACTAAAAATTGAAATAAAAGCTATCAAATGAAAGAGGAGGATGAGATGACTAACCTGCTCCATACGGCTTGCGAAATGGATGCCCACAGCTTCCGAAATCAACAACTGAAATCTGAGGTGAAAACTAACCAAAAACTCCAATTTGGGTAAAATGTGAAAATGGAATAGTAATAGTAATTTTTTATTACTATTTATAGTTTTAAAACTCACTTTCCTATAGTTTTTACCGTTTTAAGCTGTTTTGGACTAATATGTCGTCCTCGAGTACCATTTTGAATAGGTTTTTCCGATGAGAGTTGATTTTTGACCGTTTTGCGCCTACAGCAGGTATATTTTACACCCATCATATAGGTTCGATGTCATTTTCACCGGCATTATGCATTTGACCTTCGACTATTTGTCATTAACCCTAGGTGCAACCCCGCTTTTTAACCGACACAGAGCCTTCACATTGTTCTAGAAGTGTCGTTAGAGCCTTTTTATGCCTTTTGGGTGCCCATGTCGTTGTCTCTCCTTAGGATCGGGAGTCCTTGATAGTTACTCCATGACTTTGCGATAAAGATTCATACTCTAGTTTGTCTTATGCTGGCCACCTCCCATAAGGACTCCCCCATTTGTATATCAAGTTGTGATTGTATTGCATCATCCTGCTTGCCGCTTGAGCCTTGTGTCGACTCCTGCTTACTCAATTGTTAGCCTGGTGCCTAAGCACTTTCCTTGTCGAGCCCTGTAGAGCTTTCATTTTCCTTTCGCAATTTGATGACCTTTTAACCCTGAGGGAACATCCCCCTGAGTGTCTACGTCCTGCACATGCTTCCTTGCATTGATCATAGGCATGTTCCACTGCTTGGGACTAGTCTGCTCGCTATTTGACACTCGTTCCCTCACTTGTTGTACTATAAGCAATTTTATTCTTTTTCAAGCTTTCCCAATATGAAAAATACTAAAAAAATCAAATATTCCAAAAAGCCGGATGGGAGAATCGTTACTCCTTTTTGTTGGCAGTTGTTGTGTCACCTTTGAACAGAGCATTCATTCCACTCCATCCATTATGAGTCGGGACTATATTAGGACCTTAGGAGCTGTACTCGTTTCTCAAATTTTACTCGACCGATTGGTTAAGATTCCAGTCATTATGTAGCCCTTTGTTGATGCCTCCTGCATCGCACAGTGTTGTCACTTGAGTCTATGCTACCTGAGTCTATCCATCTGCTCATGCTCTTGTTCAAAGGAAGTCCTGAAACTAGAGTCGGCCACTCCTCAGATCTCTTGACTATTGCATGTCGGTCATCCTTATTGAGTCAGTCCATTCGTTCGAGTTCTTCCAAATCTTTCAGCGTAGCTGTTACCTCGTGTTGGTTGATGGGGGATGTCTTCATGTCCTCCTTCCAGTGAGTTTCATTCCGTCAAATTCAACTCATTTATTTTGGAATTGAGACTTAGAGTCGATTGAGTACCTTGAGGATTGCAGTCATTAGTGGTAGGTTCTCTCGCCATCGACAGTTTTGGGAATACGTCAATGTACCCTAATCTTTGGATTCATCTTAGTGTTCGACCTCAACACATCTATTCACAGTTTGATGATTGTACTATGTTGCTTGATGCCCATTTTCATTATTGTTGGGTTATCTCGCATCTGTTAACGGTATACATCATTGACCGGTAATGAGATGATGTCACATCAGGTTCAACCTCAACACCTTTATTCACTTGATGGGACTTGCACCATAGACGATTTGTGTAGAAGACCCCAGACATTAGTAGCATTTAGTATGCTTCTCATGATCGTGATTGTACTTATGAGATATCATTTCTCATATGTCAGCACTTTGTACCTCCAGTATTGCACCAATTGTTTCCTTTTCAATAGGAGACCATATCTTACTGTATGGGTCATGGCTATGACCACCTATGACATGTATTCACTATATATTTCCTATCATGGCCATTGTATTAGATTGTTGTATTGTACCGACATGTATTCCAATATATTGTTGTATTATGACGAGTGGGCTATTCTTTTCATTTGTGTCTCCATCACTCCACTTCTGAGATTTGTAATGTATTTTGGCCATCGTAGTACCTTCTCTGACCTCACACATTAGGGGGCATCTGTTACATCATAATTTTCCACCTTGTGAGCATTAGCATTGATTGGCCTTCAGTACTCATTTTATTGACTCAGATCCATTATTTTCCCTTCAGGAACCAAGTTCCCTATTTTTCTTCTTGTACGCTTGTTGTTCCATTATATCCAGCGTACTCGCAGGATGCACTTAATTAGCCCGCGTACATCGCGTTACATGGTAAAAACAATAGAAAATTTACTTTTTACTCCCAAAAAGCGGTCTTAGGGTGACCTTTGGCCCTCCATATACCCCGAAACAACTCGATTCGACCTTTCACTTACTTGTGGAAGGCTATATATTGAGCTCTTATGGTGTATGGACAAGAGGAGAAAGAGAGAGCAAGATAACTTTAGTGTATTTTTTCCATGACTTGAATCTACACTCATTGATCCTTCTTGTTGTGAACTCCTTATGTTCACCTATCAAACTCCTTTCATAGTTTGAGTTTGCCATTGCATGGGGGATTAAATTGGTGGAGGCACAAGTGGAAAGACCTAGTTCTTGGTTCAGATTGGTTGCTGGCAAGAGGTTGTATCATGTACTTCTTGTTATTTATTAATGGAAATACTCATTTTCTTGTCCAATTGATGTCGTGAATGTTGTTTAATTTGCATTGGGTTACATTTGCTTATGATATCATGGATCATGTTATTGATTATGCTAATATCTTTCAGATATTATATGCACTTGCTTGTATTTGTTGTCGAGACTAATCTACAGGGCCAAGTGTAGAGGTTGAAAGCTCAACAGGGATATTCTTTGAACATTCATTTGAAGGCTGGTTGTATTCTCCATATCTTAGCATTTTCAGTATAATAGCATTGCTTTGGAAATTGAGTCATTTTTTGGTAGTCATCTGTCTATTGTGGTCTGCCCCAAGCCATAGAAAGTTTTTCTCCGTAACAATTATATGCATTATTTGCTTCGAAACCTTGTGCACTCTTTTTTAAGTCGTGTTGAAAAATGAACTCTAGATTAGTTTGGGTTGAAACCTGTGCATTATTTGCATCGAAATCCTATGCATTCCTTGTTTTTATAAACGTTGTTGTATTGAAAAATGAATCCTGCAAGTAAATCGAAACCTCTTGTGATTAAAATTCTTAATTCAAGATTATGTGAATTCAAGTTTTAAACTTCCGAGTTATAGCTTTGAATTCCTCTGTTCTTCCCAATAAGCGTGACGTTGCTGCTATGTGAAGGAAAGAGAATGTGTAAACAAGATTTTCGTTACAGCCGGATTGAATGACTGTTGGTTGGGTGATTTATTGGTTTTGAAATGGCGGGTACATAGGATTAACCTTTGATAAAATACAAACCTGTCCACAAACCTCAAAACGATCCTGCTCCTTCTAGATTGTATCTATTTTATCTTTGGTTTGTGTTTACGTATCCATATATCTCAAAATCGTGGTCTTGTCTACGTTTGTGTTATTTCTGATTGTGTATTAATTCATCTTTTTAAATAAGCAGAGTCAATTAAGACTGCTTGTACAGTCTGAGTTAACCTTGTCCAGTCCGTTGTTTTCCTCCATGTTCGGTTGTCTCCTGGCTTTTGAATTCATGTTGATTTTCAAATCTATTTCCCCCCCTCCTTTTATCTGAGTATTCATGTGTTTAAACCTGGTGTACACCAACTCTATTATTTTGGTTTGTTTGGAGTCTGGGCAAAAGCAATGCTTCCATACTTAGCAGCTCTTGGGAAAACAATTGATGCATCGATAGCCTCGAAGCTCACGACAGAGATCTGTAGTTTGAATTTGGTGTTTTCCTTATAAGACGGGATGACCTCAGTTAGTTTCCAAAGCTCAGTGGTCTTACTGTAGAACCGCGCCAAAGAATTGATTCTCTGGTAGGGGAGGGATTCCAGTAGTTGAACGGGGGGTACCAGTAGTGGATATAGAAGTGGTGTTGGCTGATGTCAATTTTGGAAATACTTGGTACCATTTGTTGTTTATAAAAGTACTTTATGTACAAGTAAATGTCAATATTTTCATGTTTTTAAAATTACTCAAGAAAAAACTTTCTTCTACATTTTGAAATAAAATGAATATTTGAAATTAGAAATTTCATTTTAAGTCACATCCACTTTAAGTCACATCAATGTTCACCCATTGGTCCCAAGCAAAAATACACTATGGTGACATTAGGACTAGACAACTTGGAACTTTGTCGCTGACCTGGTATCCATTTGGATTCGTCACACCTCAAGACTGATATGGTTAGATAGAGAACACGTCAAAGTATATGTCATAAAAAATTGGAGAAAAAACAAGCTCGGGAACATAAAGAATTAAGTTACATAAAAAGGGGTAAAAAAAATGCACAACTACTGGCATCCCTCCCCTAGATAGAGAACAAATCAAACCCAAGTTTTGACAGGTGCTACAACGATAACTGGTTTAAAGAGGAGTTACTAGATGGTCATTGTTCTTTCCATCAATTTGGTTGTTTTGAGAAATCTCTTGCTTCCTGATATTTGATTGTTGCGTTGATTTTGCTTTTTTGGTGTTTGCGGGTTAAAATGTTTCCATGCTTAACATCTCCCACGAGTTTTTATCAGCGAGATCCACTCTTACTCGGGTAGGTTAAAAAATGATCTTTAACGGTTGTCTATTCCGCGTAGATCACTCTGCCATGTCATTTTTTATTGCATCGACGATTGATTGCCCAAAGTGTATCTATGCGAGTCTGCGACAGAGCGCCTTATGACATGTGTATGTTGGTTGAACTGATTTTTTGTGTAAAAAGTATAAATGCAACTTATAAAAACCAATGTGACCCTATGGGAAAATCCTTACCATTCACTCCGGTGAGACATTAGAGTCAAATGAATGGAAATTTGTCTCTAGTGTTATGTATGTAAATTAAAGAATTATGCATAGTTCTTTGTGAAAACACTTATACACCCAAATCGTGTCAATAAAAAGGCTGCTTTCATAAAGTAAAACCGAGATGGAATACTTTGGTAGAGTTTATGATGACCACATGTAGAGTTTTTTCTTTTTTGAGTGGAAGACCACATGGAGAGTTATGAACTATATTGTCATAGCTAAATAAATCTATTACGGTATTTACGGTAATAAAAAGGCAATAATACTTATGGTGTAAAAAAAGGTTTTAGAGAAAGTAAATTTGAAAAGGAATTTTAGTATATATATATAAAGTTTTTTTTTTTTAAACTAAAACATCTATGTCCTATATTGAAATAATAATTATTTCCAAGTTTCCAAAATAAGGTAAAATGTTAGGAGTGCTTTTAAAAATAGATATGTGTTATAGTAAAAGGATTTTTCTATTACTTTTGATTTGAAGGGGCTGCAGAAAATGGATCATGTGCATTGGGAAGTGTTATTTTTTTAAGTAAGGATCATTATTATAGTCTCAAAATGTTTGGAGAATAGGGGTTAAATACGAAGGGTGAGATGTTAGCATTATGGTGTGTTCTCACTGTTGCAAATTTCTTTGGTTTTCGAGAGTTGCAAGTGTTCGGGGACTCCCGTGTTACTATAAAATGGGCACTTGAAGAATACAATTTTAATATTATCTATCTTTACTAATGGTGTAGCAGAACAAGATAACAAATTAATCTCTTCAGTGAGATTAATTTTGAACATATTTATCGACAAAACAATACATTAGCAGACAAACTGTCAAAAGAAGCATTCACAGGAGAAGAAGGTGTTGTCTACTGGGAGGAGATGCCGGATTCACAGATTTCAGAAGCTGGAGCGGTCAGAATTTTTGAGCTCTAAAAATCTCTGTTACTGGAAACTTTTTGGTCTGTGTATATCTGATTTTCTGATTTCTGCCACTGCTAAAACCGTGTCTTTTTTGTCATGTTGGGGATAGCCTTGTGCTTAAGACTATAACTCTGTTTTAAGACTTAGTATTTTGTACTATTTGATTCATAATTTGAATACCAATGGTATGATTTTTTTTCGTTGAAAAAAAAAAAAAGATATGTGTTAGAAAAGAATTCTATATAAAGACACATGAATATATGTGGAAAGGTGTCTACTAGTGACATATGCATACAATGGTTCCATGTGGATATATTTAAGAGCTCACATCCAGCGACTTCGTGAGACTAATAACTTGTGTTGGAGATTATATTAGATAAAGTTAATGGTGGAGTGAGAAACATGGGTAGAAAAGAATTTTCTTATTTATGTATGGAACTGTTTTAAGAACTTGTATATAAGTGGGTATCTTTGGAAATGAATATTGGAAAATGAATGTATAGTTAATGATTTTTATGTCATAATTTTATAATAAAATAGATAGATGTTTTATGGAAGTAATTTTAGCATTGGGTTTAGAAGAGATAGGTACCTTTCTATTGGGAACCCGTATCAACCCTTTTCTTTATTTTCTTAGTATATTGTTGTTGGACGCATATGCTTTATAAGTTATCCTGTAGTATTTGTTGATCCATAGTTTGTATTAGCCCATGGTATTGACCCATAGTATTGGACACATATGCTTTGTAATTCGTCTCGTAGTATTATATGCCCCATGGTATTGACCCATAGTATTGGGCATAGACTTGGTATATAAGTGTGTGTTGAGGCCAATGAAGGTATCGTGAAGTTATTTGTATTGAGCTTTCTCAAATGAGGTTTTCCCCTCAAAGTGGCCTGCGATCAATAAAGGGATTCCGAGTTCTGTTATTTCTGCTATCTCGTGTGTTTTCATTAATTAATTATTGCAGGTTCTTCACATCTGGTATCAGAGCAGTTTCTTGGGCTCGTTGGGTGGAATTTCTGCCAAATTTTTTTTTCACATCTGTTGCAAGTTCGGAGCTGGGAATAATCCCTATCTACTTAACTATGGAAAGCATTTTGGCATAAGCCCTAAAAATCATTGTGAGGAATACCACAGGAACCCCAAAGTAACTAGCCCATTGAGAGGACCTGCCAGCGAAAAGGGAAACGACCCCTACCTGATTGACTAGTCCTACCCGTGAGGTAAACCAAGAGAAATCATTTGTGGCAAAGCAGTTATCAGTTTTACTTGAGCCGTGGAGTGAGGGGTACTTCCCCAATACACAAGCCGTCAGACAGCATTGGTGGCCAAGTGAAACCCCTGAATTGTTAGGAAGTCGAACATACCTGGGGTCCATATCTATTTTCAGCTAAATTGTTGTCGATCACTTCCGCGCCATTTCAGATCCATTCCAAGCTGTTTCAGATCCATTATGAAAGCCGTTCCAGATCTAGTCATTTCAGATCTATTCTGAAAGTCGTTTAAGATCCAGTCGGCGCCATTTCATATCCATCTATTGTTGATCCCTTCTACGCCGTTGCAGATCCATTTTTGGAGAAAAATAGTATAAAATTATGTTTTTTCACCATATCTCCCTTGTTTTAACTCTATTTCCCTTGAAACTTTCCGGACACCCCTGCAATCCCATTATGCATATTTCATTCCTGAGGACCCTATCCCTAATTCTACTTCCCAAAGCCATAAATTTCACATTTGTCTATTTTTAGGGTTTGTCATAACTTTTTCAATTTTCACCCACTCGCCTCCAAATTTTTCCACTGTGTTCATTCCCTATTTGTACTTCTTTGTCCCTCTTTGACAAATTTTCCCACTCTTTCACCCCGCTTCTGAAATCCTCATTTTTTGCTTCCTTGTCCATTCGAAAGTGTCCAAAACCTAGTCAAACCCAAATTACCCATCAGAGTTTTTCCCAAATCCAAATTTCCCTTTGCTAAATAAGCTTATGTTTGTGTTTTTCTACCCATCCCCCCCGGGAAAAAAAAAACTCTTGGTTATGGTTGTCACCTGCGCAAGAGCAAAAACCATGGAGGAAGCACTTGCAGCCTTCCAAACCAAACTCCAGGATTTAGATGAAAAATTTCTCAGCCTCCTTCTTGAGAATTCAACCATGAACAACAAACGACAATTCGATTCTTCATCAGACAATGGGTTCTCTTCTTCCAACAATTTCCGTGGTCCGAAGCTTGATTTTCTTCGCTTCAATGGTACTGATCCGACTGGATGGATCTATCATGCAAAACAATATTTCAGTTTGCATAATAATTTTTATGTCACCAAAGTTCCACTTGCATCCTTTCATTTGGAACAGGAAGCTCTTCAATGATATTGTTGGTACATCAAGGCTCATGAAGAGCCAAAATGGCTAGATTTTTGACAGCTCCTTTTGCAACGATTTGGTCCTAGTGCTTTTGATGACTTCACAAGAGCCCTCACTAAACTTCGCCAAATTGGCACTGTGAGAGAGTATCACAGAGAATTTGAGAAACTAGCCAATCACACAGAAGGATTGTCTGATGAATTCTACAGGAGTTGTTTTCAGGGTAATTTTTAAGGGCGAAATTTCGCCAATTGGCTATTTTTCGGACTTTTTTTCAAAAAATAAATTTGCTAGTTGGTCATTTTTAGTTTCTAATATCGCCTATATTTACATCAAATCTGTTTTTTTAGCATAATATTCGCCAAAATTTACAGATTTCAGTAATAAATTGTATGTTTCATATTTACTATTCGCCTACCTATCTATATACATTTTTTTTCAATCCAAAATAATCGCCTAGGATACTATACTTAAGTATAATATTAGAATCCTTAAAAATTACCCTGGTTGTTTTATCAGTGGTCTTAAGGATGAAATTCGCTCAGAGGTTAAAATGTTTTGTCCCAATGCAATGATGGAAGCCTTGGGGTTGGCTAAGTTGGCAAAAGACAAGATTGCAACCCAACAACTCTCCAAACCCACTTTTGTTCCCTTCCTAAATATGGGTTCTCAACGATCTCCCATCCTGCCAGCTCCTCGACCAACTCTTATCAAGCATTTGTCTGAAACAGAGATGCAAGCAGGAAAAGAAAAAGGGCTTTGTTATAATTATGATGAGAAATTCACTCGGGGACATAAATGTGTTCAACAAAAGATCTATCTCTTGGATATGGATTCTCCGCCTGTCTCTAAAATTGGTGACGAAGCTCCAGATACAATAGATGATCAGGTCGACATTCAGGAGCCACCTATTGACCCCCATCTCAGGACGACCAACTAGAGATATCTCTCCATGCTTTATCTGGCGTCACCACCCCCCAAACAATGCGGGTCAGGGGTTACTTCAAGAAGCTTCCACTTACAAAACTCATTGATTTTGGTAGCACTCATAACTTCATTGACCCTCGGATCACCGAACAGGATGATTGTTTTGTCCATCCTTGCTCCAACTTTGAAGTCACTGTTTCCCATGGGGGCACCTTACCTTGAAAGGGGAAGTGTCACAATGTGCGTATCTCTCTAGAATATTATAACCTGCGCTCTGACATGTTTGCCTTGTCCCTAGGTGGATGTGATGTGGTTTTGGGCGTTCAATGGTTACGCACACTTGGCCCCATCTTATGGGATTTTGCTGAACTTTGGATGCAGTTTTCAGTCAATGGGAAACAACACAAATTTATGAGCTTACAACAAGGGTCTCTCTGCATCATCAGTTCACATTACCTGGAAAAGATCCTCAAAAAGAATTCACATGGTGTCATCACTCAAATCCATTCCATTCAGATGCACCCATCAACGGTCTCCACTACTTCCTTGGATAGATATGCAGGTGTCTTTGCTGAACTAGTGGGCTTGTCGCCTTCAAGAGACCTTTCCGGTAAGAATTTAGCTGCATCTATATATCAGCAGGAAATGCTGGCTATTTTTCATACTGTATAGAAGTGGCAGCCATACCTATTAGGGAATTATTTCTGCATCAAGACTGATCTCCAGAGTCTGGAAAATTTCCTGGAACAACCGTTCTCCTCCCCATAACACCTTAAGTGGGTTATCCAACTCATGGGTTCTGCCTATGCGATCACTTACAAGAAGGGTAAGGACAATATGGTGGCAGATGCTCCTTCTCACACATTTGATGACCCAGTTTCTCTTACAGCTATTTCTTTGCTTGTTCCTAATTGGTTGCAATCTGTTTAATAGGGCTATCTCTTCTATGAAATCCATGCTTCTTCATCGGCAGGGCACTCTGGGTTCCTCAAAACGTATGACTAGGAACAATGTAACTTCTTTTGGCAGGGACTGAAAATGACAATTCAACAAATGGTGGTTGAATGTGATACTTTCCAGGTCAACAAGGGTGAAACGACACTCCTTTCGGGACTGCTCGAACCCTTTCCCATCCCTACACAGAGTTGGACAACTATTTCTATGGATTTCCTAGAAGTGCTCCAGTGGTACAATACCACATCTAAAAGGACACCATATGAAGCATCCTATGGACAGGCATCGCTAGTTCTTCTTCCATACACCCTCAACAGCTCCCCAGTTCAGGAAATTGACTCGGTTCTTCGAAACCACGATTAAATTCTTCTCATTCTGCAGGATAATCTTCACATGGAAAGAATTCGACTGAAACAACAAGCCGATCAGCACCATTCTGAGCACACTTTTCACGCAGTTGATATGGTTCTTCTTCATCTACAGCATTCCAAGCAATCCTCCCTGAAACTCAAAAGGCATCAGTGGCCCGGAATGCAACCCGAGGATTCTACAAGGGAACCACTCCTTTAGATTCTACATCAATTTCCACATCTAAAGATTTGAGGACAAAGCTTTTTCTAAGGGAGAGGGGATGTTAGGAACCCATATCAACCCTTCTCTTTACTTTCTTAGTATATTGTTGTTGGACGCATATTTTTTGTAAGTCGTCTCATAGTATTTGTTGATCCATAGTTTGTATTAGCCCATGGTATTGACCCATAGTATTGGAAGCATATGCTTTGTAAGTCATCCCGTAGTATTATATGCCCCATGGTATTGACCCATAGTATTGGGCATAGACTCAGTATATAAGTGTGTGTTGAGGCCAATGGAGGTACCGTGAAGTTATTTGTATTGAGCTTGCTCAAAGGAGGTTGCCCCCTCGAAGTGGCCTGCGATCAATAAAGCGATTCTGAGTTCTGTTATTTCTGCTATCTCGTGTGTTTTCATTAATTAATTATTGCAGGTTCTTCACACTTTCAAGACAAGAAGAAAAACCATAGAAACATTAAACATCCATATAGATAAATGAAAAGGCCTCACAAAAAAAAAATCCAAAGGACCATACTAATATATGTTATCAATAATAGTAGTATTGAAAATGTTGAAAGAAGTTTTTTTCTTTTTTTTTTTCAAAATTTCGGTAATTAGGGGTTGTTATAGGCCTTGTTAGAGTCATAGGAGATTGATTCTTTGTTCCAAATAGACTAGCCTTTAAGACCTACTTGGGGTTATTAGAAGAGATACTAGTAAAGGAGACTTTAATATCAAATGGTTCTCTAATATTGGTTTTAACTATAGATCTTCTATATATGCGCCATCCAAATATATATGCTCCATGATTGCAATGGATATTTTGACAAAGAAAGTAGGCTCTTAATCCTCTAGCTTCAATATCCTTTCAAATTAATGTTGTAAAAATATAGTTGACTTTAGTGTTCAAGTCAAACATACCAAGTATGATAATATTATCCCTTGCATGTTATTTGGAAGGTTGATCTCAGGAGGAATAATTGACTTTGATAATTTCTATTATATTGTCTACTATAATAATCAAATGTGCATACTTCAGATGTCTAATGCCTACCACTTGCTTGTAATGTTTCCTCCTTTTTTTTTTTTTTAGAGCTTTGAAATTGACCCATAATTTTTGCAATAGTGGAAAAATCCTAAAGGAAATCATCGTGGGATAGGTACAAGGAGGAGAAAACGTTGCCAAATATGTTTAGAAATATGTAGTCAAGTGTGCAAATGAAACTAGACCACCTAGCTTTCAAGGCCCATCCCAGAGTTATCCCTAGTATAATTGCCAAACAAAAATAATTTAAAAGGGTATAGGAAATCCACCTCATCACATCTGACTAGCATTGATGTGATGATTGGGCCTTCCTTCATGCAATGAGTTGGCCTAGTTATTTTTATTCATGTACATGGAGTGACACACGTTGGTGGGAATGTGTAGTTGGAGATTGTTAGGGTCCTACCATAACCCCCTTACATTATCAATGTACAAGGCAGGCCCATTAGATAGTTGGAGGATATTTATTTAATGAAAAAGGGTCATCTTTATTAAATAAATGCCCCTAGGTGGTTGACCCTCATTATTAGTGGGACAACAAGTAGTTAGGACCTTGGGTATTGAAACTTTATATATAAAGTAATAAGATATGTAATGTTTATCAAGAATTGTCATTGTATTTGGAGCTTTGCTATTGGAGGTTGGCCTCCTGAAGAGGCAAGTGAACATAGCTATGTCTCTTGTATTTTTCTATCTTTTCTCTGAATTTTTGATTTTAAGCATATTACAGAGATGGTAACAGGTTTCTTTCCTTGGAACACACCAATAAATTTAGAGTTCATCAATGCCATGGATGGAATTTCGTATATCTTATTTTCTTATCAAACCTAACCTTTATTCCTTGCAATCAATCCAAGAATCTCTAGAAACTATTTGGACAAAAACTATGATTCCATTGCCAATCCTTGTGTGGAAGGAATGCAATACACCGTGTTATTGTTTCCCACAAATTGTTGGAAAATATGGCTACCAACACCAGCAATAAGTGAAAAATGAATACTTTCCTTATCATGAAAATCAACATATAAAAAATTGTCATTTGTTCATTCTCTATTTCAATTGACTATTCCATTATGATAGTTTGAAATTTGAACTTCATTGACAAGGTTTATTTTGGTCGAGAAAATTAAGGATTGTTGCTGCTACTAGAAAAACCAGAATTTGTATTCTAAGCATCACTTCATCCTCCTAGAGATGTACTTGAATTAAAATCAATTTACATGAATGAAGACCTAGAGAACCTAAACATGCATAACTACCTCTCAATTAATGTAATGTTGAAGTGCCAATTGCGACCCACTCAAGTCTTCATAGATTTTCACAAAACTAAAAAATCATTGTCTTATTGTAATGTTTTGGAAGATATGTTTTAGAAGCTATTTCCAACTACGCATATCTTCAAAAGATGAATATTTAGAGGGACTGAATACATTTATGTATTTAAAAATGAAATTTAAGAAATGGAAAATTGTAATTTAATCCAAGAGGAAATCAATAAATGTATATATTTATACCATGGAAGAAGAGCCTTGAACCTCATAATATTTGGTTTGAAAAAGGAGAAAGAAGAGGACACAATAGATTTAGTCATAGAAAAATTACAAATTCAAACAACTTGTCTCATAGAAGAAAAAATGCTAGACAAAATCATTGAGCACAAAGATAGGTTAATTCGTATTAAGGTGAGATTTAATGACTATAAATATGGAACACTCAGTAAAACCCGAAGTCTAAAAGGACTAGGAATATTTATAAATGAACTCATTCCAAAAGATAAAACTAAATTAAGAAAGGAAGCTCAAAAGGTGAAATAATCCAAGAAGGAAGGAAAATGAGCAATAATCAAGAATATAAAAGATATTATTAGGGACATAGACTGAAAATATGAAAATAAATAGGACTTTGGAACACTTGGGATCCTCTCTTGGAATTGTTGTGGCTTTCCGTGGAGCAAAGGTCACATATTAAGTTGGATCTCAAATGAAATTGGTATTATATTGGTTGTTGAAACTTGGGAGCATGGAGAATGTAAGGTCCCTAACATAGAAGAATTTGTCTTATGGTCGGTATGGAACAAGAGATCCTACCACAGAGGGATCAAAGGCATAGCTTGTTGCATAAAGACATGTTTTTCTCATATTAGGCTTCACAAGAAAGATCCTTTCAATCAGTACATGTGGATGGAGATTTTGGATATCAATGCTAAGAAGATTTATATAGCAATATGTTATTTTGCGCCTATTAATTCTACCTTTTATAAGAACCATGATTTAGATTAAAAAAATATTCTTACATTGGCTTAGATCATCATATCTATAGTCTAAGAAATGAAGGTAATGTCCACTTGATAGGAGAACTTAATGCTAGAACATCAACTAACCAAGCTATCATATTAAGCAATGGTTCTAATGTGGGTGTACATAGGGCACTCTATGAGAAAGGGACTTTCATCATCAATGCTCATAGTTTCACAGAGATGGCAAATCCTTTCCACCCATGGTGTTTTAGGAATTGTCCAATGTCTTGTTTCACTATGAAGCTCATAAGAGTTTTTTCTTATCTTGTCTATATTGATTTTCTTCTTTGAACTAGTTAAAATAGAGAGATACTTTTGATATTCCATATTAGAGTTAATGACCTCCTTATAGTATCTTAATTTTATTTTAGCCTCTAATTTTTTCTCACCCCACATTTTCTCTTTAAACTTAGATGTGATAATATTTTTAATGTTATTATTTTTTTACAAAGTGGCATTTTCATCAATCCTCTATGTGGCATTTTGAGCCATGGCCTCTTTGTACCAGCCTCTCTTGAGCCATAGGTGGTCTTGACTAGATTTTAAAGCAATTTTAGGAAGCCTCTGGTCTCCCATGTTACTTATCATGTACTTGTACATCAAGTACCTAGTCATAGCGATGCTCTCAATAGGGGAAAGCTCCACTTCTATTAGGAGAATATGATAGGGTGTATTGCTTTTAATTTTGAGGTTATACGTTATAAAAATATCTAAATCTAACCACTAACCCATTAACCCTCTAATCCACTCACATTTATTCAACTAATTGAGAACTAACTCTAACGACTAACCCACTAACCTTCCCCAATACTAACCCCTTGATGTACTAACCCACTAACCTCCCCCAATACCAATCCCTTAATATACTAACCCACTAACTTCTAACCATTAATCCCTTAACCACTTAAAAATCACTCTTGGCCTACCCATTAACCTTTAAATTGGTAATCCACTAACTTCCCGAACCCACTCACCCACTTATCCATAGTCACTAATGGAAAATAGTTTTGTTGTTAATGTATGGGACAAAATTTTCTAAAAGATATGTGCTAAAACCTTTTCAAATGGATGTAGAGGCCTGTGTGAAACTTTTATAGAAGATGTTTTTTTTATTAGTGCACTTATATGAATGTGGCACACTTGTGCAACAATGATACAAGAGAATTACTAGCAACAAGAGATTTAAGGAGTGTCGTTCTGTCAACAATGCAATTGATAAAATGGAGGAGTAGTGAATTTCTTTAAATTAGGTACATTGTTAGGCTAGTGGACATATGTCATGTCCCAAATTTGTAATTGGGTCACAATGGCCTAATCACATTAGCCATATTCATTAGAGTTTGTAAAATTGATGTTAAGGGTCAAATAATTGCCAAGGAGGAAAATTACTAGTTTCCTAGGTTTGGGGTGGAAGCTTTGGGATTTGGAATAAGGGGGTTAATAAATTATGTTTAGACATTAGAAGGGTTCAAGTATTTAATAAATAGAGTGAATAAAGAAATTCAAGAGAAATCCTAGGTGACAAATGGTTTTGGAGACATATGGAGGATGTGGGACCCACACTAGCTTGATTTTTCATAATACATGGTATATCTCTTTTGCAAATTCGAATTAATGGGAATGTGAACACTCTTGGGTGAGTTGGTAAGTCATAACACATGTCATTGAGCATATTAGGTAGAATTGGGAAGAATTGGTAACCTCCATGGAAGATAAAGAGTCAAAGTGGAAGTTTGTGGACACTTGGGCTAGATTCCCTAGCCCCTATGACACCAATGATGGAGCATCTATGACAACTATGAAAAATTGCAGACCTGACCTCCGACATCTGACCACTATGACATGTCAACCCCAAAAATAGGCTCAAGGAAGTCGAATTTGGGAGTTGGAGAAGCCAAAGAGACCCAAAATCGAATTTGGGAGAAGATGGAAGGTTGGAACTAGGAGACAAGTGGCAAATGTGGAATATTTCCTAAATGGAAATCTATTGAATCTATTGAGAGGATTTCGACCCTTAGAAGGCTAATGTTGGTTATAAAATGTAGAAATGAAGTATGAGAATGGCTTTTGATCATTTGTAGAATTTGCAATTGCATTTGTGAAGAGGGAGAGCTAGTGGATGACTAGTTTCTTGCCTTAGCCAATTTCGAGGGTGAAAGATTCCCATCCAAGTTGGCAATTGGAAAGGCCATTCAGACCTTTCATTTGGAGCTTTAACGGAGTTTTTATTTGCAGGTGTAAGCTACAGGGAAGCTCATGGTTTCTTCTATTGCAGCTCGCTCCTTCAACCATTTCCAGTTTTGATGGCATATTCTTGATCCTTGAGGGAGGGTGTTTTTGGTGAGCTATTGTACTCTTTGGGGGATATTCTAATGCCCCATTTATTTTGTAATATGAATTAAATACTCTGTTCTTCATCTCCAGAAAGTTTCAGGTCGAAATTCCAAGTAGAAATGTATAAATCTCATTTTTAATGGAAGAACAATGCCATTTCCCCACTACCTTGTTGTGAACCAATGTATTGATGATGATTTCGAATGAATGGATGATTCTATGATGAATTTGTGATTAATGGACTGCCATGGATGTATTTTACAAGTTTCATGTACTGTACTTGAGCATTTGAATTATTTTTACTCAGTTTAATTGCATTGGGAGAAGAAATAGTGCCATTTCCCCAAGGGTCGAATTGGCGATTTTTGCAGTTGAATGGGAGAGGGTGAGAACAGTTGTAATAAACCATTAATGGTGCATATGAGACCTTAATAACATAATTAACACATTACATACCTCTTTTCATAAATTTGAGTGGGTTTGGAGGAATTTGGGAAGCCATTTTCAGTACTTACCTTAGGGGGATTTGAACCCCAAATTACTAGTAAAATTGCATACTTGATCCAGAATATTAAGAGAGTTTGCAGAGGTATTTTGGTGGCCATATGTTATCCCTGAACATCATATTCAATCTCTAATATCATTCATACACCTTCCTTGAATATTTGAAGGCATTTGGAGTCAATTTGAGACCTAGAGACCAATACTAGTCAAAGTGAAATCACTAGTAAAGTTACCTACATTGAACAGAATTGAAAGAGTATTTGCAGAAGTGTTTTAAAAGTACAAAGGCATCCCTGAAACACATATTTATGTTCTAATATCATTAATATACCTTCTCAGAATATTTGGGATCATTTGGGGCAAATTTGGGACCTAGAGATCGAAACTAGTCAAAGGTTGAACCAAAGAAAAAAGTGGAAAATTGCAATTTTAATAAAATTTCTAATGAGGGACATTACAGTGGTATCAGAGCATGGTCCTTGCACCTGTGTATTAGGTACATACATTCAAGAATAATTGGCAGCCATGTCTTACTATTATGATGAATCCTATGAGTACAATTCTTATGAGGAATATGCAGATGCTTATGAGCAATATGAAGCAGAATGTGAATGGTATGAGGAAGAGGTGCCATCATGCAACACTTCTTACAATTTGAAGAGAAATGAAGATTATTCTTATGAATTTAAATCTGATGAATATGAGTGTGTCACACCAACCAAGGATAATTCTATGAGTGAGTTCCAAATATGGAGAGCAAAATATAAAACCTTGCCCCAACAATATCAAAAATATCAAGAATATCTTGCTTTTAGCAAAAATACACAAAATGCCATGTCTTTTGAGTACTATGCTGAACATGTTTTTGAAAATAGGCCCAAAAATGAAGATGTGGAGTTAGTGAAGAAAGGTTTATGCCCTTCTTGTAAAAACCCTTGGAGCGAGTATCATATATGTGTGCATGAAATGATGTCCTCCTTGAGGAGAGCTTTTGAGATTTATTCAAGAAAAGATTCCAAATATATTGATCCTAAGGAAAACAAGGGGCAAAATGCATCAGCTTGCTTTAAGGAGCAAAAGGAAGAGACATCACAAGAGCATGAAGAAGATTCTATTGAAAATATGGAAGATCATTTCGAGACACCTTCTAGCTTAGACATGAACCAAAGAGCATCTACTGATGGATGCTTAAACTATGAAGGAGTACCTACTGATGGGTGCTCACACCTCTATGTTGGTGACATAGAGATCACTTTTGAAAGTGTTTCTACAAGTACAAGTTTCATTAAGCATGATAATGAAGACCTTGTAGCGGTTGAAGAAGAACCAAGATCAACTTCCCCATCACCACTTGAGCTTCATGAAGTTGGTCCAAGCAAAATTGAAGAAGATGAGGAAGTTCATTTGCAAGAGCCTCATTTTCTTGAAGGGTCCTTAAAGATGAATGAAAATAATATCCAAGAGTCCCTCAACATTCTCCATGACACTCAAGCATTGGTGTCAAATTCTTGTTGGAGAGTTACTTCATTGGAGGAAACATCCTTCCTTGAAGACATGGAGAAGATTCAAAGAGCAATGTGCCACATCAAAGGTAATTTCATGTCTTTGCTTTTTGATAGAAACCATTTGTTTGAGCTTAATGAATTGTTACATGATGCATACTTGAAGAATAATGAGGATATTCATAAGCTCACAATTCAAAATGAGCAACTTCTTGAAAAGTTGCAAGATACTTGTTTTTCCTCCTATGTTTCAGATTGTCAAATGGTAGATTGTTTGGAGGATTCTCATGACATGGTGGATCATGAGAAATGTGAAAATTTGAATGTTCTTGATGTGTTTGAAGATGAACTTGAAGAGATCCAAACACTTGATGTGGTGGAAGAAGAATTTGAATTGCCTCTTGATGAAGGTTATGCAATTTTTAAAGAAGAGCATGATTCCTCTACATTGGAACCAAACTATGACAAAGAGTTCACACTTTTGAAGGAGCTGCATGATACTACCCACATGGATCCTTCCCATGATGAAACTCCTGAACTTTTTGATCATTTGGGTGAGTTAGTACATTCTCCTACATCCTACAATTCCATGTTTTGCAGTATTAGTCTCAATGAAGTATGGGTGAAAGGGTTCTTTTTGATGGTGCCACATGAGGAGTATGGAACTCCTAGATTTAACTATTATGATGACATAGTTGGAGCACATTCTTATTCACATTTGCAGCAGCATAATTTGTCACTTTATGATGATTCACATCTACATGGATGCACCTATGATATGGATTTGAGTCACTTGAATACTCATGGTTTTTCTTGCTCAACACTGGGTTCATTTGATGTTAGAGGAACTTCATCCAACACTTGGATGAATAGATTTATGATGGGAGAACATTTTTGTTGGCAGCCACATACTTTGTTACATCTTTATGATTCTCACATTCATGGATGTATGGGTGAGACTTCTTTGAGTCATTTGAAGTCTCCTTGTTTTTTCTGCTCATTATTTGGTTCAGATTCTAGTGGAGATTCTTCATTCACTTCTTGGATGAAAGAATACATGGATGAATATTTTGATGCATATCACATCCTTTTGGAGCATCATTATAGGACATGGGATCCTCACCTATGTCATTGGAGCAGATTTGATTGGTCACTTGAAGCTTGTATGCACTTGGAAAATGGTGGTCTACTTGCTTGGAGGTATAAGCACTTTCATGACTCTTTGATGAAGCATATCCTTGATGTACATTTTCATTATGTTGCTCTGTACTTTGATGATATATATTTGGTACTCATGATGTGTGGAAGAATGCATACAAGAAAATGGGATCCAGGAATCCTCTTATCTAATGGTGTAGGTTGGAGAGCACTCTTAATTGTTGGGGTGCAATACAAGCAATGGGACCCTGGAATAATTTTTGTCTCATTGGTTTCATTTTTTGGGGGGAAGCAAGCAGTATGGGAGATGGATTCCTCACTTAATAAAGTGATTTTAATCAGAGTAGTGCAGCAGCAAGCATGGTGGTTCCTCTCTAAAATATTCATGGAAACTCAAAGACTCAAGGTTTGGCAATTCAATGGCAACTTCAAAGAATTATACAGAAAGCAGGTTCTTCAACACCCATGTTTGAAATTGCTTGAGGACAAGCAATATTGGGAAGGGAGGATTTGTCATGTACCAAATTTGTAATTGGGTCACAATGGCCTAATCACATTAGCCATATTCATTAGAGTTTGTAAAATTGATGTTAAGGGTCAAATAATTGCCAAGGAGGAAAATTACTAGTTTCCTAGGTTTGGGGTGGAAGCTTTGGGATTTGGAATAAGGGGGATAATAAATGATGTTTAGAAATTAGAAGGGTTCAAGTATTTAATAAATAGAGTGAATAATGAAATTCAAGAGAAATCCTAGGTGACAAATGGTTTTGGAGACATATGGAGGATGTGGGACCCACACTAGCTTGATTTTTCATAATACATGGTATATCTCTTTTGCAAATTCGAATTAATGGGAATGTGAACACTCTTGGGTGAGTTGGTAAGTCATAACACATGTCATTGAGCATCTTAGGTCGAATTGGGAAGGATTGGTAACCTCCATGGAAGATAAAGAGTCAAAGTGGAAGTTTGTGGACACTTGGGCTAGATTCCCTAGCCCCTATGACACCAATGATGGAGCATCTATGACAACTATGACAAATTGCAGACCTGACCTCTGACATCTGACCACTATGACATGTCAGCCCCAAAAATAGGCTCAAGGAAGTTGAATTTGGGAGTTAGAGAAGCCAAAGAGACCCAAAATCGAATTTGGGAGAAGATGGAAGGTTGGAACTAGGAGACAAGTGGCAAATGTGGAATATTTCCTAAATGGAAATCTATTGAATCTATTGAGAGGATTTCGACCCTTAGAAGGCTAATGTTGGTTATAAAATGTAGAAATTAAGTATGAGAATGGCTTTTGATCATTTGTAGAATTTGCAATTGCATTTGTGAAGAGGGAGAGCTAGTGGATGACTAGTTTCTTGCCTTAGCCAATTTCGAGGGTGAAAGATTCCCATCCAAGTTGGCAATTGGAAAGGCCATTCAGACCTTTCATTTGGAGCTTTAATGGAGTATTTATTTGCAGGTGTAAGCTACAGGGAAGCTCATGGTTTCTTCTATTGCAGCTCGCTCCTTCAACCATTTCCAGTTTTGATGGCATATTCTTGATCCTTGAGGGAGGGCGTTTTTGGTGAGCTATTGTACTCTTTGGGGGAGCTTCTAATGCCCCATTTCTTTTTTAATATGAATTAAATACTCTGTTCTTCATATCCAGAAAGTTTCAGGTCGAAATTCCAAGTATAAATGTATAAATCTCATTTTTAATGGAAGAACAATGCCATTTCCCCACTACCTTGTTGTGAACCAATGTATTGATGATGATTTCGAATGAATGGATGATTATATGATGAATTTGTGATTAATGGACTGCCATGGATGTATTTTACAAGTTTCATGTACTGTACTTGAGCATTTGAAGTATTTTTACTCAGTTTAATTGCATTGGGAGAAGAAATAGTGCCATTTCCCCAAGGGTCGAATTGGCGATTTTTGCAGTTGAATGAGAGAGGGTGAGAACAGTTGTAATAAAACATTAATGGTGCATATGAGACCTTAATAACATAATTAACACATTACATACCTCTGTTCATAAATTTGAGTGGGTTTGGAGGCATTTGGGAAGCCATTTTCAGTACTTACCTTAGGGGGATTTGAACCCCAAATTACTACTAAAATTGCATACTTGATCCAGAATATTAAGAGAGTTTGCAGAGGTCTTTTGGTGGCCATATTTTATCCCTGAACATCATATTCAATCTCTAGTATCATTCATACACCTTCCTTGAATATTTGAAGGCATTTGGAGTCAATTTGAGACCTAGAGACCAATACTAGTCAAAGGGAAATCACTAGTAAAGTTACCTACATTGACCAGAATTGAAAGAGTATTTGCAGAAGTGTTTTAAAGGTACAAAGGTATCCATGAAACACATATTTATGTTCTAATATCATTCATATACCTTCTCAGAATATTTGGGATCATTTGGGGCAAATTTGGGACCTAGAAATCGAAACTAGTCAAAGGTCGAACCAAGGAAAAAAGTAGAAAATTGCAATTTTAATAAAATTTCTAATGAGGGACATTACAACATATGTGCTACAATATCCTTTATCTTAAGAAACAATTCACCCTACTATACATGAAGCATTAATGCCCCAAATTGACACACAACATCGATGCTCCTAAATAAACACAAAGCACCAATGCTCTAATGTGTTGAGCCTATAACTTCATGTACACAAGTTTCTTTCTGACAACTTGCACGTTTCCTTCATGTAACCTGTGAGCACTTCCAAATAAGCTCAATAGATAATAATTGAATAACATGAGCAATCTTAAGTGGGGATCACTGAGGTGATACACTTGTACAACCCTAATATCTAGCTCCAATGACCTAAATCACTTTCTCATGGTATAAATAAGACTCATATTTTGGGATAAAGGGCCATGACCAATTCAACCACCTACATGCTAGAGAATTTTCTAAAAGATCACCTGCCTAGGGTTTTTATAGTTTCTTCACTGTTAGAACTCCTTGGTCCTTATTGTATTGTCTAGTTCTGAGTTGGGATTAAATTATCATTGAATTTCCCATATAGAGTAAAACTACATTTTGCTAAAGGAGAGGAAGCTTATAAGTGAATTAAGCCTGAGAGGAACCCAAACTTGGATGATGAAGGTGCATGCAAGAATATCATGTATTATTACTTTTTGTTGTTCCATATTTTAATATATAAAGATACCTCTTCTCCCCATCCTCCTCACCAACACCCTTCCCACTTGAATTCAGTGTGCAATATTAACATGATTTTCCTTAATTTAAATGAGTTATGAGTGGAATTGATTATTGAACGTTAATTAGAATTGATTGGTTATAATTTTATGTTATCTACTTATTTGCTTGCTTAAGTTTGAGGAAGTTTGTTTTCTAGACTTGTGTTCAGATTTGGAGAAGTGGCTTGGTGTTTAAAGGTTTCTATCTATATTTCTCACAAAAGGAAAAGGAATTGGTCATCTAAATTCTAGGTATTTCCCTCCTTTTATATTTTTCACATTTAATAGTGTAACTTGTTGAATCTGAAAAAGAAGTTAGTTTTCTTCGACTGCTTAGTTGGTGAGCTAACACTATTCACCAAGCAAATTTCCCTAAAACATAAATGGCATCTCCACTAGGGAGAATTCTATGAATTGTTCCTAGTAGGTTTTACTCCTAATTTTATCCATCCTTATATTTTTTTCTAGTTGTTATCTCTACCATATTTTGTGTTTGTTGTTGTAGGATTAAGAGAAATTCAGATTTCTGGCTTGTTTCTTCCATGTTTTCACTTGTTAAGTTTGTTGAAAGTGATTGTATTTGGGTACAATAGTGATCACTCACAACTTTCATTTGAAAAACTTGGGAGAGCATTTGATTTTCCTTAGAGAAACCCATGAGAAACACATTTGATGCCTTGTAGCAACCTATTATTTTATCTTGTAGCAAGGAAAACATGTTATGAGATTGAAATATGCCCTTCTAGTCTTGTAATTTCTTTAAAATTGGAAGGCTTGATTCTAAGCTTGGAATTTGACATTTCTTGCAATTTCCCCATTGCATTTAATTTGAAAATACTTCAAAACTTCAAAAGCATTTATTTATTAGTATTTCAAATTTGCATTTCTAAATTGATTTAGTTTGTAAATCACATTGTAGAAACGGTTAAGCGAGCTAGTGTCCCACATTGACAACAAGGGTTATCCTTAGTGAGAAATCCCAATTAAACCTCAAACCTTTTAGTGTAGGAAACATGTTGGGATTCTTGGCTTGACAACCATTAATGATTTTGGCTTTACCAGTTACAACCCGGTTCACCATTTATATTTTTATGTTATGAAATGAAATGCAATGAATGCCCTATGTAAAATGCAAAGTGTTTGAAATTTAAATCCTATTTTATATATAAGAGCTATTCTAACTTATGAGAAATAAAAACATATGTGTTTGCATACATTCCGAGATTGGATAGTTGTTCTAAAAATATGTACCAATAAATATAGCAAAAATATATATAATAAAATCCAAAATATTCTATTTCTTACTCTACTCAAATTTTAAAGTTCATAAAATGTAAGCAAACTCTTAAAAGAGAATAAATATGTAAGAATGTAAAAGAGTTACCACATATATTAATCACAACAACACAATGCAGTCTTCGTACCAGCTAGCGACATACAACAAGAAATAGTTCATAGCAATACATCACCATAAGATGATTCTCTTCCAAAAATTGGCCATTTAATATAGTTATATAGACCATTAGTGTGAAACATATAATAGGGAACATATGCAACATATGCACTTAATGGATTACACCTATACTTTAATAGATTGGAGATGCATCGATGTTATATAATAGAAGGAATGTATGAACTCATAAATTAGAGCATATGGCCTAAACCTAGCATGGGAATTTATATGTATATATACAGTTAAAAAATGCATGCACTAGTATGTTAGATATTCAATAACATTGGGGCTTTGTGTTTATTTAGGAGCATTGATGTTGCATGTCATTCTGGGGCACTAATGCTCCCTATATAATAGGGATCATGGTTTCTTAAGATAGAGAGTATTTTAACACATGTGTCCACTAGCTTAACAATCTACCTGATTTAAATAAATTCACAAGTGCTACATGTTATCCATTGCATTGTTGATGGAACACCACTGCTTGGATTGTAACATCCCAAAAATTCGTAAAATTTAAAAAAATTGATAATATCAATAAATATGATATTTAAGTATGCGGAAGTAATTAACTGTTTGATTTGTTTATTTTAACTATAGAAATTCATCTATATGTTGTTTATTAATTTTTGAAATACGATTACGTTCCTTAACGAAATGTTTGTTAAGATCGCTACTTAATGTTTGATTATTTTGTTTGTACTAACTGTTCATGTCTCTTCTGATGATGAAGGGGTCCTATGGCATCTCGGGGCTTACTTAGCTGCATGGCTAAAGTTATTACACTTGACGCAGGTTACAAGTAAGGGTAATTCCAACCTTTGAAGTTATTTAAAGTTTACTAGCAAATAATCAACCAACAGTAATTTTATTTGAAGATTAATTCAGGGTGAGATCCTAGCTTGTATTATGACTTCTGTTGGGAAACTTCAACATGAATATTATTAATTTGAATTATCTTTCTTATGGCGTTTACAAGCGATAGATACATACCTGAAACTTAGATTCTAATTCTGCGATCAAATGATAATTTTAAAATACTATACTGGTTACGATAGAAATTATCTATTTTATCCCATACTTAGCAATCTAACACTATCAAGAGTTAATGTAAGTATTAGTTGTTCGGATATCCACATCATCTATTTCAGGGTACATATCTATTTCAGGATCATCTATTTCAGGATACATATCTACTTCAGGATCTTGCATGATCTATTTCAGGATATGCAGCTGCATGCACTTGCATGCATCCCAATCACCAGTTTGATGCCTCCAGCACCTTATCCACCTTCTTCTAGCACCCGGGAGCCACTTACCACAGAGTTTTAGCCCTCCTAAGCTGAAAGGCGCCCACTTCTCACCTACTGCCAGAGAAGGGCGCACTTGTTCACCTACCACTGCAGATTCACTTCAGTTACATTCAGTTAGCTCCGATTCTCCCTGATTTGAGGCTAGTTTCACTCCTCACTGACTGTTTCACCTCCGATTGACCTCCAGTTCGATTAGGTGACTTGTTCTGACTCCAGTTAGCCTCCCATGCGCCCCCACTGAGCCTCCAGATCCTATATCAGTGCTACACACTTCAGTTACACTTATTACACTCAGTTAGACTCAGATTGACACCTGGATGACTGGTTGTTGTGATTGATGAGCAACACCGATGATTGATGAGGACTCCTAGATAGAGTCAAGCTACTCCATTCTGTGATTCGAATGACCTCCTTAGGCAATTCGAATTGCTCTGTCATTGTGACAGTTTGTATTGTAATTCATTCACCCTTTCTGGGATAGAGAGCACTGCTGCATGTTTTGCACAGTTTTGCACCATATTTTCTATGTTCATCTGTTGTGATTGATTTACTTGTTCATTAGATCTGCTGTGACTAATTTTACATGGTATCAGAGCCATTGCAGGGACAAGATCTCTTTTCTACAGGTGTTTATACAAGAAGATTTGACTGAATTGCTAAAAATTGCAAAAAGTTTGGCATGAGATATCTCAAGGGCATTCGCTCCTGTGCATGCAAAGCTTGAAAAATATTCCAATACCACTCCAGAAGCTTGAGTTACCACATAATTCCTGGATCTGATACATTGGACCCATTCAACATTGCTTGAAATCCAATCCCAGGTGTGATGCAACTCTCAAAGGGTGGATTGTTCGACCTTATTGTGGTTGTTTTGATGTGATTTGCAGGTTTATTGTCTCCTTCAAGTGCACTCGCTATTTTCTGCATGCAAGGTTTCCTCCTTCAATTGCATTCGCTATAGTCTGCATGCAAGCTTCCTCTTCATCAGTTGACTCAATCCTTGCAATGGAATACTCTTCTTCAAAGCCTATCCTCACCCCATTCAATTATTTTGATTGGAAAGATGATATGGAGATCATATTACGTTCAAAAGGTTACTACCGAGTCACTCTTGGTCTTGAATTGGAGCCAAACAATGTAGCAGAAAGAACCAAACACTACAACAAGCTTGATGAAGCTTACGGTCTTCTTTGTCTCTCCATCTCCAAGGATCTTCACTTCCATCTCATCGGATTGAAGACTCCAAAAGCCATATGGGAGCAACTTGAAACACTATTCGGCAAGCAGGATGAGCTTAGGGCTTTTCAATTAGAGAATGAATTGATTGGCCTTAATCCTGAGAATTTTGAGACCATCAATGAATTCTTCACAAAATTCAAGAACTTGAACTTGCAATTGAAGAACAGTGGTGTTATCAAAGAGGATAAACAGTTGATCCTCTCCATTCTAAGCAAGCTTGGGAAAGATTATTCGGTATTTGTCTCCACTTTCAATTCCGGTCGGCTAACTACCCCGAATTGGAAGATGCCTACCTTGAATGCCTTCATTGAGTCCGTTACGAAAGAGCATGACAAGTTGATTCAAATGGGGTCCATAAGCTCCAAAGATTCATCCCTATTTGTTCAAGGACCCAAGATCTCGAATGGTAAAGGAAAGCTAAAGAAGGAGAAGCCCAAATTCGAGCCTCACAAGCAAAAAGACAAAGGCAAGCAAACGGATGCACCATCCAGTTCGAAATCCAAGCAAAAGGGCAAAGAAGGTAACCAAAAATCTAAATGTACTTATTGTAACCGTGGCTTTCATCCCGAAAGTTCATGTATGAAGAAGACTATAGATCAAATGGCCCTCCTTTTGGAAAAGAACAACATAACCCTTCCTGACGGTGCAAGGAAGAAGGATCGGAATGACGATCATGAAAGAGGACAAGCACTCATGGCAACGGTTTCGAAGCCCACTCTCTTGATAGATTCAGGTGCATCAAATCATATGGCTGAAAATATTGATTCTTTTTCCTCATTCGATCCAAACAGCTCCATCCCCATCCATTTGGGAGATGACTCAAAAATTTCTTCAAAGGGAAAAGGTACGATTCATGTAGAACATGGATGCTTTCAGAATGTTCTCTATGTGCCTTCCTTAGCTTCGAATCTCCTTTCTGTGTATCAAATGACACATACTGGTGATCCAAAGAAAATCACATTCAGCCCTAATACAGTTGAAATTTCTGATATCAAAAGTGGAAGACTAGTTGCGGTTGGGAAGGCAAACCACACTGCAAAATGTTATGAGTTTTCGCACTTTATACCGCTTGCAAAGCCCACTGCTCTTCGCACACATGGTAATGAGGTTAGTAGGCTTTGGCATGAAAGATTTGGACATCTAAATTATAAGTATTTTCTGCTGCTATCAAATAAATCCATGGTAGATGGGCTTCCACAACTCCGTTCCTCGAAGGGAATATGCACCGGTTGCATTATTGGGAAGCACCCCGAGCACAGATTCGACCGCGGCAAGGCTAGCAGAGCCTCTACTATTTTGGGATTGATCCATTCTGATATCAGTGGTCTGCTGCCCCATATGTCATTAAATGGTTCAAGGTATGTTTTGACATTTATTGACGATTTTTCCCGCTTTACATGGGTATTCTTTCTCAAAAACAAGTCAGAAGTGCTTGGAAAATTCAAGGATTTTAAGGCTTCTGTTGAGACCACCACTGAGAGCAAGATCAAAGCTCTTAGATATGATAATGGTGGGGAATATATCAAGTCTGAGTTGCTGCAACTTTGTGCCCAAAGCGGAATCAAGATCCAACATACAGTTCCCTACACACCCCAGCAGAACGGTGTAGCGGAAAGGAAAAACCGGTCACTGAAAGAGATGGCTACATGCATGATTGAATCGAAAGGTTTGGCTGCAAATATTTGGGCTGAAGCAATCAATGTTGCTGCATATATACAGAACCGTGTTCCACATTCATCCGTGAAAGGTATGACTCCTTTCGAAGCATTCTTTGGTCACAAACCAGATGTGTCAAATTTGAGAGTTTTTGGCTCTACTGCATGGGCTAGAATTCCTTCTGAGAAGAGACGAGCTTTGGATCCACAAAGTATCGAGTGCATATTGATAGGATATGGGGAAGAATCAAAAGCATATAAACTCATGGATATCAGATCTAAAAAGATATTCATAGATCGCAGTGTGCAGTTTGAAGAACCGCTTCAAGAATTGCAACTAGTTGAGGAGAAAACTGCCGATTCACCGCCTTCACCAGAAGAAGATTCGAGCAGCGATAATGAAGGTATGAGTTCTGATATTTCTGATATTGTAGCAGCATATGATGATCATGACATATCAGGTTCGGAATCCGACCATTCAGATCCCCCTCAGTTACCAAAGTGGGCCCAAAACACTCTACAATCTGCTGGTTCTAGTCTTGGAAATCCTGCTGATCCGAGACGAACAAGAGGAGACTTTCAAAGGGCAGGTATGGCTCTTTCTATTGCTGATCCATTTCTTCCTGAGATTTTTTATTTGATGGCTGGTTCAGATCCCCAATCATACTATTCATCCCATCGAGATCCGAGATGGAAAAGTGCCATGGATGAAGAGTACAGTTCTCTTCAAAAGAACAATACATGGGAGCTAGTTTCTCTTCCACCTGGAAGAAAATTAGTGAAGTGTAAATGGGTCTACCGTACTAAAGTTGCTGCTGATGGCACTATCAGCAAATACAAAGCAAGGTTGGTGGCAAAAGGTTTTTCCCAAGTCCAAGGAGTGGACTACACAGAGACCTTTGCACCGGTTGCAAAGATGGATTCCATCCGCCTTGTTTTAGCTATTGCCGCATCCAAGCACTGGGAAGTGCATCACATGGATGTGAAGAGTGCATTTTTACATGGAGACCTTGCTGAAGAGGTCTATATGCAGCAGCCAGAGGGTTATACATCAGATCCATCATTGGTTTGTAGATTGAAGAAATCTTTGTACGGGTTAAAACAGGCCCCAAGAGCTTGGTACGCAAAGATGGACTCCTTCCTTCTTTCTCAGAATTTCCAAAGATGCAAATCTGATCCGAATGTCTATATTCAGCGAGTTAAAGGTAATTTGTTGGTTATTGTACTTTATGTTGATGATCTGCTTATTACTGGTAGCACACTTACTTCAATAAACAAGCTAAAATCTGCCTTAAATCTAGCTTTTGACATGAGCGATTTGGGCTTGCTGAGTCACTTTTTGGGCTTGGAGATAGCTCAAAATTTCGATGGGATCACTATATCTCAGCAAAAATATGCTTCCGACCTGTTATTGAAGTTTAATATGGCTGAATGTAAGGCAGCCCCGTTCCCATTCCTCTCAGGAATCAGTCTTGAGGAGGGAGATTCCACACCGCTTGCAGATTGCAGTATGTATCGACAGTTGATTGGTTCACTACTTTATTTGACACATTCACGGCCTGATATCTCATATGCCGTGAGTGCCGTGTCAAGATATATGCAGCAAACACATGAGCTTCATTGGCGAGCAGCCAAGCGGATCTTGCAGTATGTGCAAGGTACGAGACAGTTTGGCATACATTATGCTGCAGATTCTGAGCTAGATTTCATTGGTTTTACTGATTCAGATTGGGCAGGTGATAGCATTGATCGGAAGTCCACTTCCGGTTATGTTTTCATGATTGGTCATGGTGCTATTTGCTGGTCCAGCAAAAAGCAAGCAGCCATTGCACTTTCTTCAGCAGAGGCAGAGTATCGAGGGGCAGTCAATGCCTGCATTCAGGCAGTTTGGTTGCAGGGTATTCTTTCCGAGTTTGGTTTTGGTGGCACTACTTCGACTGTCCTATTTTGTGACAATCAAAGTGCTATCAAGATCTCCACAGATCCAGTTCAGTGGCAGAGGACCAAACACATTGAGATTCATATGCATTACATTCGACAGTTGGTGCATGACCGCACCATCATTCTGCAATATTGCCCTACTGATGAGCAAATTGCAGACATCTTCACCAAGAGCTTCACTGAGAAGAAGTTCTCTTACCTCCGTTCACTGTTGGGGGTGAGTTCCATCATGGTGGAGACAGATTGATTCATTATTATGCTTTAGCTTGAGGGGGGGCTTTCTTCCCACTGGGTTTTCCCTCTTTCCTCACTTAGTTTATTTTCAGCATTTTTTGGATTATTGTATTGGGGTGACCTTTGGTCTTAGTTACCAGGGCCCCACATTATTTTAGTTGGCACATCATAGTCTAGCTTGAGGGGGGGTGTTCGGATATCCACATCATCTATTTCAGGGTACATATCTATTTCAGGATCATCTATTTCAGGATACATATCTACTTCAGGATCTTGCATGATCTATTTCAGGATATGTAGCTGCATGCACTTGCATGCATCCCAGTCACCAGTTTGATGCCTCCAGCACCTTATCCACCTTCTTCTAGCACCCGGGAGCCACTTACCACAGAGTTTTAGCCCTCCTAAGCTGAAAGGCGCCCACTTCTCACCTACTGCCAGAGAAGGGCGCACTTGTTCACCTACCACTGCAGATTCACTTCAGTTACATTCAGTTAGCTCCGATTCTCCCTGATTTGAGGCTAGTTTCACTCCTCACTGACTGTTTCACCTCCGATTGACCTCCAGTTCGATTAGGTGACTTGTTCTGACTCCAGTTAGCCTCCCATGCGCCCCCACTGAGCCTCCAGATCCTATATCAGTGCTACACACTTCAGTTACACTTATTACACTCAGTTAGACTCAGATTGACACCTGGATGACTGGTTGTTGTGATTGATGAGCAACACCGATGATTGATGAGGACTCCTAGATAGAGTCAAGCTACTCCATTCTGTGATTCGAATGACCTCCTTAGGCAATTCGAATTGCTCTGTCATTGTGACAATTTGTATTGTAATTCATTCACCCTTTCTGGGATAGAGAGCACTGCTGCATGTTTTGCACAGTTTTGCACCATATTTTCTATGTTCATCTGTTGTGATTGATTTACTTGTTCATTAGATCTGCTGTGACTAATTTTACATTAGTGTTACCATGTACATTTGATATTTTTCACATAACGACAAGAACGATTTAGCATTCATAATTATGAAATAACATTCTTATATCTATGAAATTATATAATCATCTATAAACCAAAAACTTTACAAAGATTCTACCCATATCATGAAATTACTTAGGATTTAGTTTACAATCCATATCATACAATTGCTTATGATCTAGGTTACAATCCATATCATTTGGGGTTATGATTCTAATGTTATACCAACATTCTAGGGTTACATTGGTATACAATAAATGATTGCATTAACACCTAAACTATATAACAATTCAAATATTAAATCGTCCTATATATATATGCAATACTGTTCAAAATACCTTGGAGTTAGGGTTACGAGCCTAACACTCATATAAATATAAACTATATGATGATCCTATCATTAATCAAATGGTATCAATATTATAGTGCAATGATATGGTATCAATATTATAATGCAATGTTATAGAACTGGTTGGAGTTATGGTCACAAGGTAGTATTGGAACTAACGTTTATATGTGCAGGTTGGAAAACACTACCATATTAATGAGCATTAACTAAGATCCCGATGGAATGCTCAGTGGCATCTAACATGGATTGAGGCACGTGAACAATTCTTGGATACTGCGTTACCACACATGCGATAGCGTTAACTCTCTCTTGCCCAAAACCCTCGTCTTCATTGTTATGGTTGTGAGTTTGGAAGTGAGGCCGACAGGCGGCGAGGTCTTAGGGTTTCAAGGTGGTCGTTAAGGGTTTCGATACCACGACCTCGATGCATTTTAATGGTGATAACCTGAACCTTGCAATGCATGGGTTTTGAACCTCGGCCTTCCAACAATAACGAGTGACTTGGCCTTCCAACGATAACCACAGGTAACAGATCCGCCATTGTTTGCAACTTGAAGGTTTTGGTTTTTATAATAAATACGAAACTAACTGAGTTTTCATGACACATTTTGCAGGGTTTGGTAGTCTCTCAGCTACGTTTACTACAGAGGATGAACACCGAGGAATTCAATGTCCTGGTAAGTCTCAGGTTCATCCATGTGCCCTGGATTCGTCGGAAGATGATTTCTTTCTTCTCCTTTGATGTAATTTGTTATTAGGTTTTAAGCTGTGGGCAATAGAATGTATAGTTTGAGGCTTCAAGCCTTCGTTGTAATCGATTATTTTGAGCTTTTAGCAGACTTGTTGTTTGTACATCATGTGCATACTTATGCTCGATGGTTTATTAAGTCATTTGACAGATAATATTAATGTTGATTTTGATACTGTATTCACTGTGTTGTTTTTAATGTATTCTATATTATTGTTTTGGTAACCATTATGGTTCGATACCTGGTCGGGGTGAGTGAAGCACTCGAACCCAAGACCTGGATGGCATATGATTGAATTTTCCAATTTATAAAATACAGGGTTTCATAAATGAAAAAGATAAGACACAGGGTTTAAGGATTTCGTTACTGCTCTTACAGATTTATACTTATATTTCGTTTTGTTATTGTATATGTATTATGAAACAATAGTTTCGATTTCGTATTTTTGTTTCCAATACAATGAGTCAAAAGGTTTGATATCCCTGGTCGTTAGTGAACGTGACTTGAACCATTCTTGTTATGATGGTTTTTGATATAAACTGGGCGAGTGTGACTCGAGCTCGAGAATTGATATAAGAAATGTTTTTTTTTAATTTAAAGTTATTGATGCGTTGCATAAGATTTGGTTTTGACCAACGTTGATAATGCTTAAATTTTAGCTTCGGTCAGGGTTGCTAGAACCCTTGCCACTATTTTGTACTTCTTTATAAAATTCGAATGTCTTGATTGTCAAACCCTTAGGGTTTATCGCAGCATTTATGAGTTGGTTAAAATAATACTTAGTTTGATATTAAAGAATCTAAACCACAACTTGGTTCTGTGCATGATGGTTATAATTATGCTGTGTGATTTCTATTTATCAATAATTATTTTAAAGGTTACTACAGTTATATTTTAATTAAAATCTATAATGTATTACAAATTGTTAAGATCATTTTTATTTATTAGGTTTACGAGGTTACCGAGTTATTATATTGCATAATAAAACAATGTTTCAATAACAACAACTATAAGAAGTCTATGGACTCTGCTTCTAGCCAGCATAAATATTTACAACTACTTGATAGTGAAAACTTAGGGTTACTAAATGACTTAGGAAACAATACATAATTGTGTAATTTTATTTATTCAAAAATAGAACCATTCTAACCTATCCTAATCTTAACAGAATATACAGTTCAGCTAAACAATTTAGTCAATAAGTCTTCATTATCAAATCGGGAAAAAGGGTTAGAGGTTTAAACAAACAACTTCATTCATTCAACTGTAAATAAACAAGAAAAAACAGTAGAACTTGATGAATGTAGGAGAAACAAACAAACCAAGGAGCTTGTTCCACCCAACCTACTCCTGAAGATAGCCAATTTACTTTCCTTAGGACCCCCGAGCTTGTTCATTGAACCACTAGGAAGAAGAAATCTATAGAATCTTTAGACCATCAACTTGCAGCAACAAAGTAGATCATCCAATCATATAGACTTAGCATTCAAAGAGACCTGCACCAGCACCTCTGGTTTCCTCCTCAGAATAATTTCAGCAGACTCACAATGCACATCCACTTAGCCTCCCTATTCGAATCTCTCAGTGATCACCTGATACACTTGAGGAATTATTTCTGCAGAAAATAATTATGGAGCTCCCTGCTCAATTCGAATTGTCTTCCTCAAGCTGCCTAGGCCTTTTAGTGGTTAACCTGGTCATTAATGAGCTAACATCTCTTTTCCACCCATATGGGGGATAATGCCACAATTTTAGGGGTAGTTGTCCCATAACCAACAACTAGTGGTGGAGTGCAAATGCTGACACATGTCCCATGCCTTCTAATAGCTTCCATTCCTCCTAGTGGGTCAATGAACACTCATTCAATAGTTCCCTTGGTGTTTGTCTCATGTTTTAATTTATTACATAATAATAATATGTCATTACAATCATCCTTGACCAGATTTGGTCATAGTTACAAAACTTTGTAATTATAATTTAACATAATGTTTTTGCAATAAAATAAATAGTCTCAAAATTTGGGCAGGTAACATACACCCCCCCTTAAGTCTCAACATCGTCCTCGATGTTGTTCATTCATTTTCTGAGTGTTCCTGAAATAGAGTTGGGTATGCTACCCACATACTACTCTCCAACTCCCAGGTTGCCTCTTCTGGGCTAAGGTGCTTCCATTGCACCATTACCTGCCCAATGGTGCGATTCCGAAGTAGAGTTTCCCTCCTTTTGAGGATACAATCCGGTTCCACCTGAAAATCGTCGTCCTTTTCCACCTGTACATCATTCCAATTTATAACATGAGTAGGATCGTGTACATATTTCTTTAAAATTGAAATATGAAAAACATTATGTATTCTTATATTTGGTGGCAAAGCTAGTTGGGATGCCACGGGTCCAACCCTTGAAAAAATTTCAAAAGGACCACAATACCTGGGTGCCAGCTTGGCACAACTTCCCAATTTTAATGAGCTCTTCTTCGGTCTTACCTTAATGAAAACATGCTCACCAACCTGGAACTCTTTATGAGTCCTCTTAAGATCTGCTTGACTATTTTGCATATCTTGGGCAGCTTTAAGATTTCTTTGTACCTATCTCACAATTAGTTCTATTTCCTTCAACAATCCAGGTCCTAAAATAACTCTATTAACTGCGTCATTCCAAGAAACGGGTGTATTACATTTCCTACCATAAAGAATTTCAAAAGGGCTAAGCCTGGTTGATGCATGGTAATGGTTGTTATATGCAAATTCTGCTAAATCCAAGTAGTCGTCCCACTTACCAGACTGGTCTTTAACATACATCCTCAGCATGTCTTCCAATATCTGATTTACTCTTTCCGTCTGTCCATCTGTTTGTGGATGAAATGTTGTGCTGAAGTTTAAGGTTGTATTCAACCCTTTAAACAAAAATCTCCAGAAGTTTCCAGTAAACTTAGAATCACGGTTTGAAACTATAACTTTTGGTATTCCATGTAATCGAAAAATTTGTTTCATGAAAATTTCTGCAATATCTGAAGCCTTATAAGTAGTTTTTACTGGTATAAAATGTGTTGCCTTGCTGAGTTTATCCACTACCCCCATGATGGAATCATTTTGGTTCTGATTCTTGGGTAGTCCGGTAATAAAATCTATGCTTATGATCTCCCATTTCCAACTAGGTATAGGTAATGGCTGTAACTATCCATCCGAATGCTGATGTTCAACCTTTAATCTTTGACAGTCAATGCATTTAGCTATATATTATGCTACTTCATCTTTCATCCTAGTCCAATAATAAACTTTTCGTAACATAGTTATGGTTTTCTGATAATTTGGATGACCAGAATAATGACTTTTGTGCATCTCATCTAAAATCAGAATTTTTATCTTTGGTACATTGGGCACATATAACCTGTTCTTGTACAACAGCAATCCATTTTTTTTAACCTGAAAGCTGCCATATAATTTTCAGAATTACTTTATGCTGTCTTTTCATGTAAATTTCTGTACTCTTCATCAGTTTTAATCCCTTCGAAAATCTGATTTTCTAAATCTGTTGTGTATGTGACGACGGCTGAAATAAAATTTAACTTTGCATTATGACTTAAAGCATCAGCAACCTTGTTCTCTTTACCCTTTATATGCTGAATTTCAAAATCATATTCACTTAGAAAGGTTAGCCATCTAGCTTGTCTATCATTCAAGTTCGTTTGATCTAGTAAATACTTCAGCCCCATGTTATTTGTCATCAAAGTAAATTTTTTTGCCAATAAGATGGTGATGCCACATTTTTAAGGCGTGTATTACTGCTAATAATTCCAGATCACATGTAGAGTATTTTTTCTCATGTATTTTCAGATTTCAAGACTCATATACAACAGCATGTCCCTCTTGTGTTAGGACTCCACCGAGTCCGTCATTACATGCGTCGGTGCATACTATAAAATCTTTATTAGGATCTGCAATTCTCAGAATAGGTGCTTTAGTTAGTAATTCCTTCAACTTCTTAAAACTGTCTGCACACTTTTGATCCCATACAAACTTCTTCCCCTTCTTCTGTAAGGAGGTTATGGGGTTTGCAATCTTCGAAAAATCTTCTATGAATTTTCTATAATATCCTGTAATCCCCATAAACAATCGTACGTCCGACACATCCTTAGGAACTGGCCATTCATTAATGGGTTTTATCTTATCGAGATCAACCGAAATTCCTTCCTTAGAGATTATGTGAACTAAATACTGAATATTATACTTGTAAAAGTCACACTTACTAAACTTAGCATATAACTGTTGATCTCTCAGAACTTGTAAAATAATATGCAGATGTTCGTCATGTTCTTCCTTACTTTTAGAATATACTAGAATGTCATCTATGAATACAATGACGAACTTATCCAAATACTTGTGCAGAATATTATTCATTAAGCACATAAATACTGCCGAGGCACTAGTCAACCCAAATGGCATGACCACGAACTCATAATGTCCATAATAAGTTCTAAAGGTTGTTTTAAAAATATCTTCATCCTTCACATGAACTTGATGATATCCTGACCTTAAATCAATCTTCGAAAATATCGTTGCTCCACGTAGCTGATCAAATAGATCATCAATGCGGGGCAACGGATATCGATTCTTGATTGTCATCTTGTTCAGTTGGCGATAATCTATGCAAAGCTTTAAAGTGTCATCCTTCTTCTTAACAAAAATAACAGGTGCTCCCCAAGGAGACACGCTGGGTCTTATATAGTTTTTATCAATCAGTTCCTTCAACTGTGATTTTAACTCATTTAATTCCAATATGTTCATCCTATATGGATCTTTGGAGTTCAGTACCGCACCCGGTATCAACTCAATGGTAAAATCTAGATCTCTCTTTGGGGGTAATCCTAGAATCTCTTTTGGAAAAAAATCTAGAAATTCTTTTAGGACAGTTATATCTTCTAGTTTTAGTTTGTCCTCTTTTGTAATTGACTCCTCATGTACTACATTTACTGCGAACATCTTACGTCCTTTTCTAATTGCTCTTTTTACTTGCATAGATGAAATCTGTCTAAGTGATGTCTTTCTAGGAATACCCTTCACTTTTACTGTTTCTCCTTCATCATTTAGACAGGTAAAATTTTTCTCATAACAATTCAAAATAACATGATGTGCTTCTAACCAGTCCATTCCAATTAAGAGGTCATAGGATCCTAAAGGTAAAACATTTAGCTTGGTTCGTGTCTTTAACTGATTCATAGATAAATCACAACTTTCAACAAAATCAAACACTTTTCTTTTTGTTCCTGTTGCTAGTCTAACTAACCAATATTTATTAAATTTTTTTGTTTTCAAATTAAAATTTTCTACAATATTTGGAGATATATAACTCAAGCTAGCGCCTGGATGAATCAAAATAGGAACAGGGTGGTTTTATAGCATACCTTCAATCTCTACCATAGAGACTTGATGCTTCGCTTGCCTGTTGTCTAGAGCTACATTAATTCTGGGCATCTCTCTTGTCAAGTCTCCCACAGTAGGTTCAGCTTGTATGCAGTGAATATTATTGGTTGTCCGCTTCTTATTGGGACAATTTGAAGCATAATGAGGACCTTGACACTCAAAAAATTTTATAGGTGCCCTCTGGTCATTAGTTCTGGTAACATTGGGTGTATTTCTAGAAGCTGTAAAATTCTGCTGTTGATTATTTCTGGGACTGTTTCCTTGGAAATTTCAATTTGGAAAGTTTTTCTTTTGAAAACCAGAATTTCCATTGAACCTGAATTTCTTCTTCTTCAGCTCAAAGTTGTTGGGTTTATTATTTTTCTAGTTAGATATCCCTTCTATTTTCCGGTTTTGTTCATAGCAGAAAGTTGCTTTCCTCATGGCTTCTTTTAAGGTCTTTGGATTTTCATACTCTATTTTGTCCTTGATGTTGAAAGGTAGACAACTCAGAAATCTATGAATCTTTGGTTTCTCCTCCACAAGGTATGGCACATACCTTAGCAAATTCAGAAATTTGTTGTTCAACTCTTTCATGTTCATGGTTCCCAATCTTAAATCATAAAATTCCTTGGACTTTTCTTCGTAATATTGTTCAGATAGGAACTTCTTCTTGAAGTACTGTTTAAAAGTGCTCCAATTCACATCCTTGTCCTTGATGCCCTTCACTCTTTTGATGTCCTGTCACCAAATGTCTGCCTTCCCGATCAGGTTGTATATCGCCATCTTTGCTTTCAATGATTCTGAATAATCATAAATTTGAAAGTATTTCTTCATGCCGGACAGCCATGCTTCAGATGTCTCTCCTTTCTCAGTTTCACCATTGAAGGTTGGGGGTTTGATCTTCTTGAAATCCCCAGAAATATGCTCATATTGTTTATGGATTTTTCTTTTTGGTTTGTAATCCCCTTCGCTGCTATCACTTGAATAATTACGTTTCTTTTTACGTATCTCAATGGCAGCTCATGATGATGTTGAACTGTTATTCTCATCATCAATTTTCACTTTCTTACCCTTGTTCTGATGAGGTAAATCTTCAATATTGGAGGTATTTTCAACCCTTATATCTTGTTCATCAGTTGGGCACTGATCGAACAGTACTTGGTTCAGTTCCTCTTGTGCCTTCAGAATTCTCTCATTATCTTGTTTAAAAGATCTTATTTCTGCTTTCAACTCTTGAAATGCACGTAACAATTCTGATGAATTGTCATTTAATTCACCATGGACTTCTTCTTCATAATGATGTCCAGTACTATTGTTGGTATGATTGGTCGGTTGAATTCTGTCCTCCATGTGCTCATCTGATCCTTCCATACCTGTAATTTAGAAAACAATTTTTTGTATAACAAAATAATTTAACTTGAATTAGTAAGGATTTTTTTGCCGTCATAAAAATTTTATGTTGCGTGTTCTTTGGACCTTTTCAGGCCAAGAGTTCGAACATGAGCTCTGATACCACATGTACCATCCCAAAAATTCGTAAATTTTAAAATTTTGATAATATCAATAAATATGATATTTAAGTATGCGGAAGTAATTAACTGTTTGATTTGTTTATTTTAACTATAGAAATTCATCTATCTGTTGTTTATTATTTTTTGAAATACGATTACGTTCCTTAACGAAATGTTTGTTAAGATCGCTACTTAATGTTTGATTATTTTGTTTGTACTAACTGTTCATGTCTCTTCTGACGATGAAGGGGTCCTATGGCACCCCGGGGCTTACTTAGCTACATGGCTGAAGATATTACACTTGACGCAGGTTACAGGTAAGGATAATTCCAGCCTTTGAAGTTATTTAAAGTTTACCAAAAAATAATCAACCAACAATAATTTTATTTGAAGATTAATTCAAGGTGAGATCCTAGCTTGTACTATGAATTCTGTTGGGCGCTTCAACATGAATATTATTAATTTGAATTATCTTTCTTATGGCGTTTACAAGCGAGATACATACCTAAAACTTAGATTCTAATTCTGCGATCAAATGATAATTTTAAAATACTATACTGGTTACGATAGAAGTTAGCTATTTTATCCCATACTTAGCAATCTAACACTATCAAGACTTAATGTAAGTATTAGTGTTACCATGTACATTTGATATTTTTCACATAACGACAAGAACGAGTTAGCATTCATAACTATGAAATAACATTCTTATATCTACGAAATTATATAATCATCTATAAACCAGAAACTTTACAAAGATTCTACCCATATCATGAAATTGCTTAGGATTTAGTTTACAATCCATATCATACAATTGCTTATGATCTAGGTTACAATCCATATCATTTGGGGTTATGATTCTAATGTTATACCAACATTCTAGGGTTACATTGGTATACAATAAATGATTGCATTAACACCTAAACTATATAACAATTCAAATATTAAATCATCCTATATATATATATGCAATACTATTTGAAATACCTTGGACTTAGGGTTATGAGCCTAACACTCATATAAATATAAACTATATGATGATCCTATAATTAATCAAATGGTATCAATATTATAATGCAATGATATGGTATCAATATTATAATGCAATGTTATATGACTCGTTGGAGTTATGGTCACGAGGTAGTATTGGAACTAACGTTTATATGTGCAGGTTGGAAAACATTACCATATTAATGAGCATTGACTGAGATCCCCGTGGAATGCTCAGTGGCATCCAACATGGCTTGAGGCACGTGAACAATTCTTGGATACTACGTTACCACACATGCGATAGCGTTAACTCTCTCCTGCCCAAAACCCTTGTATTCATTGTTATAATTGTGAGTTTGGAAGTGAGGCCGACTAGCCACGAGGTCTTAGGGTTTCAAGGTGGTCGTTCAGGGTTTCGATACCATGACCCGATGCATTTTAATGGTGATAACCTGAACATTGCAATGCATGGGTTTTGAACCTCGACCTCCAACAATAACCACAGGTAACAAATCTGCCATTGTTTGCAACTTGAAGGTTTTGGTTTTTATAATAAATACGAAACTAACTGAGTTTTCGTGACACATTTTGCAGGGTTTGGTAGTCTCTCAGCTACATTTACTGTGAAGGAGGAACACCAAGCACTTCAATGTCCTGGTGAGTCTTGGGTTCATCCATGTGCCCTGGATTCATTGGAAGATGATTTCTTTCTTCTCCTTTGATGTAATGCGTTATTAGGTTTTAAGCCGTGGGAAATAGAATGTATAGTTTGAGGCTTCAAGCCTTCTTTGTAACCGTTTATTTTGAGCTTTTAGCAGACTTGTTGTTTGTACATCCTGTGCATACTTCTGCTCGATGGTTTATTAAGTCATTTGACAGATAATATTAATGTTGATTTTGATACTGTATTCACTATGTTGTTTTTAATGTATTCGTTATTATTGTTGTGGTAACCATTATGGTTCAATACATGGTCGGGGTGAGTGAAGCACTCGAACCCAAGACCTGGATGGCATATGATTGAATTTTCCGATTTATAAAATACAGGGTTTCATAAATGAAAAAGATAAGACACAGGGATTAAGGATTTCGTTACTGCTCTTACAGATTTATACTTATACTTCGTTTTGTTATTGTATATGTATTATGAAACAATAGTTTCGATTTCGTATTTGTGTTTGCAATACAATGAGTCAAAAGGTTTGATATCCCTGGTCTTTAGTGAACGTGACTCGAACCATTCTTGTTATGATGGTTTTTGATATAAACTGGGTGAGTGTGACTCAAGCCCGAGAATTGATATAAGAAATGTTTTTTTTTTTTTTAATTTAAAGTTATTGATGCGTTGCTTTAGATTTGGGTTTGACCAATGTTGATAATGCTTAAATTTTAGCTTCGGGCAGGGTTGCTAGAACCCTTGCCACTATTCTGTACTTCTTTATAAAATTCAAATGTCTTGATTGTCAAACCCTTAGGGTTTATCGCAGGATTTCTGAGTTGGTTAAAATAATACTTAGTTTGATATTAAAGAATCTAAACCATGACTTGGTTCTGTGCATGATGATTATAATTATGTTGTGTGATTTCTATTTATCAATAATTATTTTAAAGGTTACTACAGTTATATTTTAATTAAAATCTATAATGTATTACAAACTGTTAAGATCATTTTTATTTATTAGGTTTACGAGGTTACAGAGTTATTATATTGCATAATAAAACAATGTTTCGATAACAACAACTATAAGAAGTCTATGGACTCTGCTTCTAGCCAGCATAGATATTTACAACTACTTGACAGTGAAAACTTAGGGTTACTAAATGACTTAGGAAACAATACATAATTGTGTAATTTTATTTATTCAAAAATAGAACTATTCTAACCTATCCTAATCTTAACATAATATACAGTTCAGCTAAACAATTTAGTCAAAAGTCTTCATTATCAAACCAGGGGAAAGGGTTAGAGGTTTAAATAAACAACTTCATTCATTCAACTGTAAATAAACAAGACAGAACAATAGAACCTGATGAATGTAGGAGAAACAAACAACCCAAGGAGCTTGTTCCACCCAACCTACTCCTGAAGACAGCCAAATTACTTGCCTTAGGACTCCCGAGCCTGTTCACTGAACCACTAGGAAGAAGAATCTGTAGAATATTT